>CAMZMU010000069.1:19385912-19755472 GCA_947311845.1 Poa pratensis
ACACAAGAGTGAGCTGGGATGTGGAATGTACATATATTGATCCGCAGGAACTACAATGCATGGAGGAGAAGGCCGTGAAGAATTTGGTCGAGAGAATTGGTGAGAGCATTGTTTGGGGTCTAGATCAAGAGGTATCACTGCTACAGTTCGACGATTCGAAGGGAGTTTATGTGATAATTGAAGATGGAGAAGACATGGTTGCTGAAATTGATCAACAAGAAGGTTGGACAAGGAAAAAAACAACTTTTTATGCAGAGCTCATTGATCTGCAATGTGATTCCAGAGTTGGTTATGTGCCATCAAAGATGGCTTCACAGCTTGCAGATGCTGAGTGGGCTGCAGAAAAGCAGATGTTGTTGCCAATGCTTACTGAACTGACAGTAATACCTGAAGAAACATGGGGATGCAGATGCAGAAATGGGATGCCATGGTGCTAGAAAGGTTGTTGTTGATTGAAATTTAGTAGAATTAGATGAATGCACAGATTTGATCATTGCACCAATAGCTGACACTAAGATGGCCGAAATGTTTGGAATTCCAGTTATGACAGAGATAAGGAGAAGGATGACACTACTTTGCCTGCTGATGCTGACACAAATTTAGGCCCTGAAGATGTGGATGGAGAGTTGATGGAAGATGCTGCAGATGATGTAGATGATGCACATGATAATGAGCTGGTGCATGTATATGACAAAGAGAACCCTGTCATTGAGGTGGGGAAGTGTGGCCAAACATAGATGAGTTTAGGATGTGTTTCAAGACCTATGCAGTGAAACATGAGTTCGAGGCCAAGACTATGTGGACTGAGATCAAAGAAATTTTATGCTAGGTGCCAACGTTATGATGGAGGTGCCAACCTTGCAAGTGGTACATATCTGCTAGACGACAACCTGATGGCCATACAATCAGGGTAAATCAAATCCGACATCAGCATACATGTATTGCAGTTCACAGAGAGTTTCAAGGATAACATCAACTTTGGATTACACAAAAGATTACTCCTATTTTAGCCAAGACACCAAACACTACAGCAAAGAGACTTAAAGTTGACCTGGAAAAGCTGTATCCCATTGTGCTGAAATATACCACAGTGTGGAAGAAAACAAAGGGCAATGAAATCATTATATGGTGATTGGGCAAATACATTTAGGATGTTGTATAGTTTTAAAGCAGAGGTGGAGAAGGTCACCTGGCAGTGTGTTGGAGATAGATACTGAGGTAAAAGAGGATGGCAAGGTTTATTTCAGCAAAAAAATTATGTGTTTAAAGCCTTGCATAGATGGATTTAAAGCAGGGTGTGTCCATATTTGAGTATCGACTCATCTTTTTTGACTGGAAAGTGGAATGGTCAGTTGGCAGCATGCAATGCTCTTGATGGACACAATTGGATGTTTCTGTTGCCATTGGAATGTTTCAGTCAGAGACAGGCATCATGGACATGGTTCATGATGCAGTTGAAAAGATGCATAGGGCCAGTATCACCTTTGGCCATCCACAGATGCATGTAAAGGGCTAGAAAATGCAGTCAAGAATGTTTTCCCTCATGCTGAGCAGAGGGAGTGCTTTGGCCTTATGTGGATGAATCTGATAAAAAAATCAAGGAGAAGAATTTGGGCGCATGTGGCCGGCAGCAAGATCTTACACCACACAGACACATTCCTATCACCTTGGTAAGATAATGGCAGCATGTAGTGAGAATGATTTTGCTTCATGGTTGAACACCTACCATTCTCTGTTATGGTATAGGTCAGTTTTAATACTGCCATCAAGTGTGATCATATCAACAACAACTTGGCAGAAAGTTTCAACAACAAGGTGAAGGAGTTGAAAGACTTGCCTGTGCATGACATGGTGGACCAAATCAGGATCATGATCATGCGCTTGTGGGAATTGAGAAGAAAATTGGTGAGGTTTTGGAAGGGGATAAGCTTCCGGCATTGGTACAACAAGTGGTCAACAGGAGCAGAAAGCTTTCACATCTATCTGTTGATAAATTTTCATTGTGGGGTGTGAAGTTAGAGATACAAAGAGTGGCAGAGGCATGTTGTTGACACTAATTTGAATGAATGCACCTGCCAAGAGTGGCAACACACTGGAAAACCATGTGAGAATGCCATAATTTTTTGGCATCTAAACCCAAGTTAAATATGCACCCATATTTGCATAATTATTACTCATTGCAAAGATTCAAGGCTGCATATGCAACTCCAATTCCAGCACTGACAGACCAATCGCAGTGGCCTGAGATGGAATTTGAATTTTCCATGTGTCCACCCCTCACTAGAAGAAAGGCTAGGAGGACAAACAGAGCAGATTCAAAGCTTCGTTTGAGAAAGGTGGGGGTAGTAAGAAAGGAAAAAAAAGATAACAAAAAGATAAAAATGTGAAGCCAAAAAGGCTAAAAAGGTAAAAACATATGCAAGTTGTATTAGGAACTTGGGCATAGAATTGGTTCCACAAAATGACGTTACACTCCGAAAGGCCAAAGTATGATAATTTTGTTGTGTGTGTGTGTGTTGTTTTTTGTTTTTGCTGCTTGTTTCAGTCTAACCAAGTGATATGATTTATTTTTCAGAAGGAAGCGTGCATAAAAAGGCCCACCTCTTGTTGTTGAACAATGCTGGCCACAGAAAAAAGCAAGACTCAATGGTAGTAGAAAGAAGAGAAGTTTAGTTCACTAACTGAACCTGTTTGGAGGCACGCGAGCAGACTGAAACTGTTCTGGACCCACAGGAGCAAACTGCACCTATTCTGGACCTTGGTGAGCAAATTGAACCTGTTCTGCACCTTGGTGAGCAAACTGAACATGTTCTGGACCTTGTTGTGCAAATTGAACCAGATCTGGACCTTGTTGTGCAAACTGAACCAGATGCTACAGTCCAAACTGAAACTGTTGTAGATGTTGTCCAAACTGAACCTCTTGGTCGTGCTGTGGGGAGGCCTAGTGGTTTTGGCAAGAAAGAAAGAGTATCAACAAGTTGTATGTTGTAGAAGTTGAGAAGAAGAAGAAACCGAAAGGTAAGAAGAGGCAAAAAAATAGATTTGGAATTTTGTGTGTTGTTGTAATAATTTGGCACTTGAGTTGTTGTAATAACTTGGAATGATGTTGTTGAAATAATTTACCACTTGTGTTGTTGTAATAATTTTCTATTGTGTTGTTGTAATAATTTGCCACTTGTGTTATGACAACTTGGTCATTTGAATTCAAAGTTGAACCAAAATTCAAATTTGAACTAAAATTAAAACTTTAACATGGTATTTCTGCTAAGCTTGGATGTTGCAATGATTTCGAACTATTATGCACTTTGTTTGATCTAAATTGGTCATCAATCCGAGGCCTTTTGCTAAGTCCTGAAAAATGTGTTTGAAATGAGCTCCAAAGGTAGGGTAAACGGCCCCATTTCTAAGCAAGCTTTTTTCCCACCTTGTCTAAATCAGCCAAATAAATTTCCTAGACATCTATTCTACCTATATAGTGTCATTCCGAAGTCTCACTATTTATTGAATTAATCTTCATATTATTTATTTTCTTTTGAATAATTATGGTTTAATTGAAAATCATAAATAAAACAAATGTATGTAAACAATATTTATATTTTTTCTCATTGCTATATGACATAAGAAGACTATGTGCGCAGGTTTCATATTTTTTTGATTTTTTTTGAATTAGTTATGTTCAACCCTAGTCACTGAAACCCTCCTCCTCTCTCCCTTGAAATCCATACTACTATGTTCGAGATATCACATTTGAGTGAACACATTTTCTTGCAATCGTATGTACACCATCTTTATATTTTTTTCCCCGTTACTATATGACATAAGAAGACTATGTGCACAGGTTTCATGGTTTTTTGATTTTTTTTTTTGAATTAGGTATGCTCATTTGAAAGTATTTGAGGTCTCTCACTTGATTTAAGGATTTTTCGTAAAAATGTATATAAACCATATTTATATTATTTTTCTCGTTAGCATACAACATTAGAAGACTATGTGCGCAAGTTTCATGTTTTTTTGATTTTTTAATTGGTTATGCTCAACCCTAGTTTGGTCAACCCTCACAAAACTCCGTTGACCGAGCCGAAACCACGCTAACCCTAGCGCCGATTTGTGGCTGTTGGATAAGCCCTACGTTGGCCGTCCGATCAAGCCTTTTAGAAGGAAACCCGCAGATTCCCGTGTTTTGGTCGTTGGCCGTTGGATCGACGCCTTCTAGAAGGAATCTAGCGCGGATGGCTGTGATCTGATTGGCTGGAGTTTTTTTAATTTCCAACATGCATATGGTTCGGGTGGGCACTCTACGTGGACCGTTGGGCCGTAGTGACCGTCTAGGCTTTCCATGCATGCGTGGCCTTGTGGCGTCGATTCACGCGCTCGATTCAGACCATGCATGCAAGCTTGGCGACGTCGCACCAAAGCCATTAACCACGATGATTTAGACTCGCCTCAAACTCGCTTCCGTGTGGGGCCCCTTCCGTGTGTGGACGATTCAGACTCGTTTCAGACGCTCGTCACGGACGCTCGATATAGCCTGCTCACCCTCTCCCGGCGCTCAACGTAGCCCTGGTCACCCCCTCGACGCAGTAAAGTGTCGCATCCAGGCCATTAGTAGCGATACAGACGGTGTCGAGACACGCAGAAAAGCGGCATCCCGCTCGCATCGATTCAGCCCGTGTCGCACGACACGTACGAAGGTCAAACGGTGTGCTCCGCGTTCCACGACACGTACGAAGGTCAAACGGCGTGCTGCGCGTTCTGGCCACGACACTAAGGGCAAACGGCGGCGTCCATTAATGCAACGATGAAGGGTTAATGGCGTGCACCACGGCCCTATTTAACCCCACCGGTTCTACATCTAACCATCGTCGTCTACCTCTCTCCCTCTCAAGCCCCAAACGCCACACTCGCATCAGATCCAAGCTAGCCACACCCTAGCGGCACCATGCAGTACGTCGGGCCAACCTACCGCGTGCCGATCACCGTGCCCGAGAGAGAGTACCCCGCCGGGGTCATCGTCGAGAGCCAGCTCCGGGTGTGGGCTATGTCGAGGTGGAGGGGCGCAAGGGAGTTTGCGGCCTTCTTCTTTGCTGCCGGTTACTGTCACTTGAACTTACCTCCCGGCTCTCCTCCCATGTTCCGCATCGAGGAGGCTCGCATGGGATGAACTGGCATCATCGTCCACTTCACCAACCCCTTTGATGCCTACCATCTCCTCGGCCAAGTCTTCTTCTGTGGGTGCGAGTTCATCGCGTTCACAACATACAACTTCGTTTAAAATTCAAATTTTCTACTTCCATTTTTTGATATGTTGTACCTACAAGTAATATTCTTTGCATGCAAGTAACAAATATTTCCATGAGCCATGCAAGAAACAGATGTATTGTTTTGAAAGGTTAAAAAAATGTAAATTCTGCCTTTTGCCATGCAAGTAACAAAATTCAAAGGCTAAGACAAGGAAAACAAGTAAAACATGTGCTAGCTCTTTGCATTTTGACGCATTTTATTTACACCGGTTCCATGAACAAAAATGGGGCCAAAGTAAAAACAAGTAAAGAAGTACATGTTTGTTAGAGGTTTCTTTGCCAAAGCAAAATTTATTTTAGATTTTTAATTAGTCCAAGCATTTTTTTGGCTAAACATGGATGCCTATATGCTATAAAAAAAAGGTTGCCAACACGCGCGTGGGTTGGTTTTCTCGTTGGGCCCGTTTTTTTCTCACGGCCCAACATCTATTCGGCAGCCCAGAATGTTTTTTTACTAAAAACAGAAGTTTGCTCTGCCCTGTTAACTAAAGAACAGAAACTGTATGAACAACTTAAGAACTTCCCAAATTGCTGCTTCGATTCGATTCAGTTACACGAACTTGGCATTGCTGCACAGATGAAGTAAGTCTCAGCACAAAAAATTACTCGAAACTGAACTTTGGTCTACGCTCTGTTAACTGAGGGCACCCGTTAACTGAAGAACAAAAACAGTATGAAGAACAGAAAAACTTTCCAAATTGCTTCTTCGATTCAGTTACATGAACTTGGCATGGCGCACATATCGTGTCCTCTGCCGCCGTGACAGACTGAGCTAACTGACCAACTAAACCCCCAACTAAGCTAACCATGGATGAACAACAAGTAAAAGAAACAGAGAGCAACGATGCAACCATAAAATCCTCCTGCCATGATATTTGCTTGCTTCTGCAAATCAACCATCTGCTTCAAATATTTCTTTATCTTCTTCAATTCCTCATCCAGTTCAGCCTCGGAGGGCATTTAAGCATTGCGCGCATTCCTCGTCGTCGGCACGGCTCTGTCCGCCCGAGCTCAAATTCTCCACGCAATTTAACGCAGCAGGCGGCAAATTGAGCTCCCCAATTGGCCTCAAATCTGAATCGAGGAGGCCCTCAAATTGAAGCCTTTCAACATAATCATCCACCCACTCGAAATGGCCACATTTCTTGAGGATCTGAAAACAGCAACATGAACCCTAAATCTCAAATTCACCCCCAAATTTGACGAGCTAAAATGAAATTCAGAGAAATCAGAGCAAACGCCGGAGAAAGAACTGAGATCTAACCTTACCATCCCATCCCCGCAGTGTCTTGCTCAAGCAAGTAACAAACTCGCGACCACGATTTCCGTTCTCATCGGACTTACAGACCCACCGCTTGAGAGGCTCTGGGCGTGAGCAGTCAGGGCACCTTGTCAGTGGCACTGCACCAAATCGTCGCCATGTTGAGTGCGAGGCGGAGGAGGTAGACATCTCTCGTTGCCGTCGCCGGAGAAGAGGAAGATGGGGGAAAGGGGAAGCAATGGCACGGGCGGACGGACGGGCACGGGCGCGGCTCTGGTCTAGCTGCGTGAGGTGGGTCCCACGCTGACATGGATAAGTGGTGGGGCCAATGTGACAGTGTGGTGGATATGAGTGGGTCCCGCGCTTACGTGGATATGTGGTGGGTCCATCCTAACAGCTAACAATCAGTGGGCCCACAATTAGTCGCGTTTAAAGACCATGTCGTCCCAGGGATATTTTTGCGGGCAAAAACGTCGCACGAGAGCAATTCTTGCCAACGACGTCGCTCTCCGTCCATTTGCGAGGAAAGACGTCGCATAGGAGCTATTTGCCCCTACCGGGGACAGAGCAGTTAGAGAAACTAGGGGCTCAATTCAAGAGATTCACCTGGGTCGGAAATTTGGATATGACATGTACGTTCCAGTTGTGTATATACCAGGAGAGCCTAGCTATTCAAACACAAACTTCCACGAGTTAAACCAGGTCAAATATCAAACATAAATCAAGTGCCAATGTTTCATTTAGTTGCAAAAAAGTGGAATGTCATTGATTAGGTTTTGCTATTCTAAAGAAAACGAAATATTGGTTCCATCTTGCTCGAAATATTCGTACACGCATCAAAACCTACCTTGTATACAAAAAATTATTACCACTCTTGGACTTCATCATAAGAGATCGTTGAATAATGTTCTGAAGCACAATAAAAGTTCTTCACATTGTGAATATGTGAGCTACTAGTGTTATATATCCCTAATATTAAGAGAAGGAACTTTTATTGCGGTCCATCACACATTTTTTTCTTACCCTTCAAATTTGCATTGAACACATAGTCACTTTACTTCTCACACTGGTTCGTTATTTCAGTTTAAAAAAACCTTTCCCTCCCTCCTGTGACCATGTCCCCTTTCATATCCTTCTTCCAAGAGCGTCGTAGCCCCCCCCCCCCCCCCCCCCCCCAGCATGTCGAGCTCTTCTCCTTGCGCCGGCCTGCCACCCTACCGTGCTGCTGCCCACAACCTCCAGCCCCCCCCCCCCCCCCTCTCCACCGGGTCGCAGTAGGCAACGAGCAATCTGGTTCTCTGCCCATTTGTTTAGGTCATCGATCGTGCGGTGGTACCCGATTCGTGATGTCTATTATCGCCTTTGAATCAGATCGAAGATCGATCCATCATTGTCGCTACAGCCAGAGTACTTAGAGATCATGTCGCTGCTCGCTCGCTACTCCGGCTTACAAGCCGCTGACCTTGGACGGCTTGTACATGTAGCCAAGAAGTAATAGATACTGTGGCCGCCATGCCGAATGTCTGCACCACCTATCATGGTAGGCTACACACTAGTTGTCCTACCTAGTCTGATCTAGCTCTATTTTTCAGTATATGTATACTCGTAGTGACAAAAGAAGAGATAATATATAATACAAACACATATATTTTTCACCACAATTGCTTCACTCTCGGATTTGGTATATTATTGAATATTCAGATCCGATGTTTGTGGTTGTTTGACTTATAAAGTGAAACTAGCATCCTTCTAGAGCAGTATGTTTGCTAATTAATTATTTTAATATTTTTACTCATGAAATATTATTGCATAGCATGTGTTCATATGCGACTTTTTAAACCTAAGTTTTACATATTATGCCCCTGGCTGTTGATTTGTGATGTGTTCTAGGGACCATGGATACAAAGGTGCGACACCACCATGCAAAAGTGGACAAGTATGTGCATCGAGCGCTGCAGGAGATGGACAAAAAGATGGGTGGGAGCATGATGAGACGGACTAGAAGGTGAAACAAGAACGCAAAACTGTGAACCGGTCGATGAACGAGAATCGTGAGAACATGGGCCGTAAGTTGATGGAGAACCAATAGGAGATAGACAAGTAGGTGCAATGGGAGCGTAAGACTAGCTATAGTGGGGAGTAACTTCAACTAGTAACATACACATATTACTAGACTATGTTACTACCCTCATAGTGCAAAATAACAAAGAGGTGGTGTCATATATGGTCTCATTTATTACTCTATAGACTCATTTTTCTTGAAAAGTGTGATGTTACTAGTGTTACAAGTAACTAGCTAAGTTACTCTATTTGCATCCCTCCTCATTAATTAAATGCCACATAGGATTTTTTTGCTTAGGTGGCATCTATGTTACTAGTGAAGTTACTCCCACTATGGGTAGTCTAAGCAGATGAACCAGAAGGTGAAGGAATAACATGCAGTCATGTGTGCGACATACAAACAAGAGTGCGAAAGCATGGACAAAAATTTGAAGCAGATCCACAAGGAGAAGAACCAGAAGTTGAAGCAGAAGCGTGATGACATACCGCATTGTACATGTGGTCCATCTTGGCACGCTCGAGCTGTACAATGCGGTCCTGGTGCAACTTTAGATACATCTCAGGTACATCTCCTCATGGTCCTGCTTCAGCTTTTTTTCCATGTTCTCATGCTCATACTTCAACGTCCGATCCATGGTTGCACGTTCTTAATTCACCTTCTGGTTCATCTCGTCACGCTCCAGTTCCACCTTCTTGTTTTCCCCTCATGGATCCATTTCAACTTAATTCCCATGTTCTCACGCCCCAGCTTCATTGTCCGGTGCATGTAACATCCAAAATTTATAAACCAAGAAAAACTTAGTTTTACCAGACCCCAAAATTCGGAACCAACAAAAAAAACTTTTTGAAATGTTTTGCTGATGATTGTGTTTTCCTTCCCATTGCTATGTTTGAACTGGTATGGCTTGTTGTTTGAGTTGTTTGACTAGAAAGTCCAAGACCCCCAACCCATATAACTATATATTAAACTTGGTGATTATGTCATGACAAGAACAAAATATTCCCTACATCTTCTCTACTCTTATTTGGACTAACTTATTTTCAAAGGATGTTTTGTGTATCAACAACCAAAATACCTATTCTTGAAATTAAAAGTATTTCCAAAATTATGTGTTTCCAAAAATATGGAGATCTATATCTTGATATTTGCCTTGTATTGGCAGCTCTTATTTTAAACTCATACTTTCATTCTTTGAAAACAATAAAGGTGGGAAGTATACGGCCCATATTTTTTAGCAACCCTTTTTGGAAAAATATCAAATTATGAAGTTGAGCTTTTCCACCTTACTCTTGTCAGGATGACACTGGATCACCACCCACCACTTGTCTGAGTGATTAAAAACTTGGTTAAGGATTTATAAATGGTTGTCTAGTGTTGATTGTTATTTCCTGCCAAATTGATTGCTTGTGTGGTTAATTATTCAACTGTGCTTGAAACATTAAAACACCCCTGACAACAATTGGAAGGTGAATTAATCACACACTCCCAATAAAAACACTAACTAAAAGAAAAGGGTCTTATTTAAATCTTCCTCCCTATCTATATCTCTATTTTGTTATAACAATTATTTTACCTCCTAAAATCCAGAAATGAGATGCAATAATAACCATCTCATTATCATATTGCTCTCTCCTCAAAATATCTAATTTCCCAAATTACAAAGATATTTCAATTTGTCAAATTCCAAAATTCCTTCTTTAACCTTTAGGGGTTATTAAGATTACGACACAAAAATATTTCAAAGGGAGAAATTGTTTTCAAACAAAAATTCAGTAGGGTGACATGATGATCACTCCCACTTTGCTCTTACATTCTTTTCCCTCTCCAAAAAAAAAAAATTCCTAAAAATCTTGAATTTAAATTTCATTTCTTTCTTTATTACCTCAAAACCACAAAGTGTGCTAGGTTGCACATACCAAATAAATTCCACCACCATACCATAAATCTTGTCAAGCATACAAGGATCAAACCATGAAAAGAAATTCTAGAAAATGGAATTAAATTTTCAGTGAAGCATTTCATCGAGCACGTTGGAGACAGAAATTGAGTTCATCTCCAACTCTTTGAAACCGAAATCAAATCAATCGATTTGATGGATCTGTGCAGCGATTGCTTGCTCCACACCCTCCCCTTCACTCCCCTCAGTCACCAGAGCAAGGAGGAGGCGTGCCTTTTGGTCAGAGGGCCGTGGCCGTCGCTGGCCGCACGCCACCGTGCTGCACCCGTGCCGGCGATGGAAACGTGCGTAGGAGACGCCCAGCTGGCCCAGCCCTGCACCTCCCATCACCTCACCCCTCACCGCACTCGACATGAAGGAGGAGACCGTGCCCTGACGCTCTGAGGCGCCGTGCGCCAGCAGCCACGTCGAAGCCCACCGAGCTCTGGCCGCGCGTGGACGCCGACGCCGTTCTTCTCCACCACGCCACCCCAGCTCACGTGGCTCGTCACAGACGCTCCCCTGCCACCCAGAGACCTCAGGGACACGTCCCCGTCAGCCCTAGTGGCCCGCAGCAACGCCATTGATCCATCCACTCCGCGGCACGCGCTCTGGACGCCGTGCCGTGTCGAGCTCGAATCCGACGCCGCGCGTGCACCCCTCTCCCTCTAAGCCCTAGCAGGACACCCCACTGTCATCACCGTGCAGCACCGCCACCAATGGCGTGCTCTCCCACTCCCCAAACCACTCCTGCACCCGGTCCACGGCACGCCGGAGTTCGGCAATAAAAAGCCACCCCCACCCGTGCCTCCACACCCCGCCATTGCTCACCCCAGCACCCCTCACTCACTCTCCACCCCTCAGTGCACCGCTAGGAGAGCGGTGACGCTTTCTCGGAAGCTCCAGCTGCCTCGAGCATCCTCGAGTTTCCGCCGGAGCCGAGGTTGAGGTCGAGCACGGCCAGGTCGTAACCCGTTTCCCCTCTCCCCTCTCTGGCCTACTCTTGCATCACCATTACCACCGCACTCACCCGCCGCAATTTCCCCGTGTTTCGTGCACAGACGCGACGCAGAGAGCTCACCGGAGTTGCCGCACGGCCGCGGAGGAGGAGTTGATCATCGCCGACGCCAGAGGCATCCCCAGCAAGCACACCTCGTCCCAGAGGCTTCCCCACGATCTCCGCCGTCGATCTACCTCTTTTCCGCAGCCTCCTGAGCCCCCTAGGTGAGTTTCCCGTGCACCTCGCCGTCGCCGGAGCCGCGGCGCCGCCCATCTGAGGTCGCCGTCGATCGCGAGCTCCAGGCGCCGTTGGATTGGAAATCCACGGTTGCGTACCGATTCGTGTAATCAGTCACTGACTGGTGGACCCCACCCGTCAGCGTTTAAACTTAAACGTGCGCGCGAATCGTTTTCCGTTGAGTCACTGACGAGCGGACCCACCTGTCAGGATTTTCAACATTATCCAGAGGAGAGGAATTTCCTAATTCTTTTTCTCTGGAATTTCAGTACTGGACCTAGTTTATAAATTCAATATCTCGAGATTTAGGAATCCAAATAAATCAAACTCAAATGTTCTGGAAAGCTTATGAAAATCTTTAACTCGCCAAAGTGGTCTCATATCATTTAAATAAATAATAAAAAATGTATTATTAAAAATGCTCCAGAAGGTTTAAAACACTAAACCATTTGTTTCTTGGAGTTATATAAATCCAAATGACTTGAAACCAATTTTGGTAGCTTTGTATTAGGATCCTTTAGCTCCCCAAATTTTGGTAGAATTTTTGGAACAGTTTAGAATCTTTAGCATTTGGTTGAACTTTAGTAAACCCTTCTGCACTAAATCAATTAGTGTGAATTAATGGTAGATCCTTTTGAGCTGAAACCAATTTTATTAGGTCTCATTCAACCAAGGTTAGCTACCCCTAAAAGGGTTTAATTTTTGAAGCAACATAAATTAATTAGTGGCTAAAACTTGATTAGTGAGTTTCTGGTTTAAAGCAAATGTGTAGGGAGTTTGATAACTCCAAAAGACCTCAATCCAATTGAGTTGTCTTCTACACATCAGTAGCTATCCATAGAAATTTATTTGAATTTTTGTGACCAACATAGAATAAATGGTGAATTAAATGGGGTACAACTAGATCCTGCCATAGTTTAAAAATAAGTAAATAAAAGTTAATTCAATTAAATTGAAACCCCCTTGTGTTGCTTGATGTATGCAGTAGCTATTTATAGCATTTGTGATTGTAATGTGATGATGATGCTTGAGTTAGTGTAGTGATTGTTCGTTTTGCTTGTTTAACGTTTAGACGATACCGTTGACGGATTTATCGAGGAAGGAGGTTTTGTTAAACCAGAAGATCAGGATCAGTACCACTTTGTGGAGCAAGGCAAGCTACTTCACTGAGCTTGCATCTATATACATCTATTTTGATTTACCTGTTTTACTTATAATTAGCATAATGATTTACGTGGTGTTTGCCACGAAAGCTATGATTTTGAAAACCCTTTTCCAAATTACAAGTATATTATTAAGACACCGATATAGAGGTGTCAGTGGTATACAATGATTTCGAAATGAATTTGTTTTACTCCAAAACCTTCTGTGAAAAATCTTTTTTGGTGGGATTACGAACCACCCAAGTTTTGGTTAAAAGTATTTTGCTAAGAAAATTGGAAATGATCGTGAAAACCTTTTTAAAAGTTTATGAAAAACTATTTTGCCACTCTATGTAGAGATATCAGTTGTTTATATAAAACTATAGGATGGAAAAAAAACATTTTTTATACAAAACTCCTTTGAAAATCCTTGGATGGATTATGGTATGCCGAGATGTCGGTATGGAAGTGGAGAAAAGAAGTATGGTGTTGTTTATGAAAAATGCACATTGTGTCTTTGTACTATGACTACCAGCCGATAACCTGTGCGACCACATTTACCCACATATGTGCGACCACATTTACCCACATATGCACGTGTCATATAATTTGCTCGTGTTAGTACTGGATGCCTCAATAACGAGGATAACCTCGTTCCATGAGGGGATGGTCTGAGGACCTACCCCCTGACCTGGGTCCTCTTAAGAGAAGTCTACCGGAAGCCGGTATGAGCGTAAAGAAGAAAGAGGATTGAAGGGCTCCCTTGGGTCCGCCGGGCAGAACTACGAGTCCTCACACTTAGTTTCTGAGGATTTAAGTGTGGATGGGAAGTGTCGTAGCGGTAGGGTCCTATACTAGCATGAGCAAAGGAGAGGCTATGGCCGGGGAACCGGATGGATGTGGGAAAAGCGTGCTACCTCTGCAGAGGGTAAAACTATTCGAATAGCCGAGTCCTCGGATATGGACAGTTGGGAGGCTGTCTTAAGACCATGTGCAAGTTTTATAAAATATTGAGTTTTGAAAGGAAAATGAAGTGGAAAAGGTTGCATACCTGTACCAATAAGTTGGTACGAGGTTGTGATGGGTTTGGGAACCATGATTGGAATGTGGTTGGATACCGGAGGAGTTTCGGGGAAACAGCTAAAATGATGTCTTCTTAAAGGATAGTTGTAAAAATTTCTTCTTACCCCTTTTCAGAAAAGGCTTTCTTTTAAGATGTTTCAAAGCTAAGTAAAAGTTTTCAAACTAAAACGAGTGCTTACTCTAGTTGGGGTAGTTTGCGAGTACAATCAAATGTACTCATATTGGTTTCGTCCCTGGCTATTGTCTTAGCCAGATTATGGAAGAAGAAGCAGTTCGAGGAAGAGGAGTTCACTGACGTCCTTGCGAACTAGGGCGCTTCCCAGTCAGCTGCCTGTAGGGTTAAGGCGAATGATTTGGGCTCCACGTTGATTGGTGATTCCGCTGCAAGTACCTGATGAAGCTGATCACTTCCATCAAGTAAGTAAATAAATTCGGTATGTATGGATGTTCTTTGGTTACCAAGTTTAATTGTGCTTCAGCGACGCACTGATCATGGGATCGCTGACATGTAGGCACAAGGGTATTTCAGACAGTTAGTCCGGGGTCCCCACAGACTTGGTATCAGAGCCATCCTGACTGTAACAGACCTTAGTTAGCATGGACGTTAGTTAGGAAGAGAATATTTTGTTAAAAATATGTTAACACCAAAAATATATCCTTATCTAGGGAAGTCCAAAAATGACTCCCGCTCTTCTCGTTTTCTCAATTTATTTCTGAGTCTTACCTTTCTATTTTAAAATTTACCAAGGATTTCTCTACTCCCTCTTATTGTTCAAAATACTTGACGCTGAATCCAATGGAGACCTAATTAGCTAATGCCTACAAGAAGAAGTTTCCGCCTCATATACTCAACATCCAACCTCAAGGGGATTGGTCTACAAACGCCAAGATCATCGACATCAACAAAGCAAGAGACCTCCGAAGACCTCCGCTCAACATCAACAATTCTACTCAAGTTCAAATTCAACCCTCTCACTTCTTCCAGCAGAAGCCTAAGGAGACAAAGTGAAGACTTTATCAACCATGTTTACCCACAACCCATAGGAAAAACATATAGGAACTTTAGTCATATTACCCGACTACCACGAGTATTAGGCGTCCATCGGTACTAAATGTACCTTGCGTGTTTATTGTCTGTTTGTGATGTTCCCCTACAGTGAGTCAACGGATTTAACCCATCCCTGCCTAACAGCATGGCCAGGCGTCGGTTCACAGTAGAGTACAGTAGGACTTGTCCCCACTACATAAGAGACGCCCACCGGGTTCTTCCATAGAAAGGAGCCGACACAACCTAGCTTATATAAGGCCCCGTTCCATCTTCCGTCTATACCCACCCTCACTCCCCGTCCTTAGCAACCCAACTCTCCTGAGGCAGGAATCCTGCGTTCTTATCCTTTCTCCCGAGCCAAAACAACCCAATGGCAAACCCAAGGGTCATTCTGGAAACCACCGCCGAGGAGCATGGCGGATTTCCACTGATGCTTTGGAAGGCTGTCTGCCATATTCTTGGTTGGCCTGCCCGTCCTCGATATGTGGTGTTAGAGAACTCCCTTCCGCCTATCGGGCGTGAATTCCAAGTCGACGTGCACATCAACTCGTGTCCGTTGGCGCAAGTCAGGCCTACTTGATCCATGGTAGGAGCATGCCTACTCTAGATCAAGCCCTCCAGGTAGCAGCCTGGGAAGGCCTTGTCCGTCTCCGGTATGCAGAACCGGCGATGGCGCAGAGTCGAGCTTTCCAACTTCTTCCCGTCACTCCTCCGCTTGGAGAGGAGCCTGCTCAAATTCCCATCGGAAGGGAAGTCGACCCTGCCGTAATCACCCTGGTTACTTACGGAGCCTCAATGACAAGATTTTTCCACTCCCTGATGGCTGAACTCATAATCACAAGGCGCCACCTTGCTCGTGCCCACCGGGAACTGGGTCGAGCAAGGAACCTATCAACTTCCCACCGTGGGCAAGCTCAGGAGGCAAGACAGTCGGTCCTAGATGATTTGCTGGACCAAAGTGTTGAGGCATCTGTGACGCAAGCCCTAGCCCGAGTTCAGCAGCCACCCCGGAGCGAGGTGTAATCCTCGAAGGCGTACCTGTAGTTCCCCACCCGTGGAAGATGGAGACGTGGACACCACCCTTCGTCTCGCCCACGCTCCACCGACAACCAGAGGCCGTCAAGCGGAGTAGAACCCCTGTTTAGCTAGCCTGAGTGACGTTTGTATGTTGGTAGGTGAGAAGTAGGAGGATGTTTGTTTGTTGTTTGTTTTCCTCGTGTTTCTTGTAATGCAAGGTTGTTGTCTGTTCCCCGGTTGATGTCAAATCAGCCCGAAATAAAAACTTGGTGTTCTTATCATCTTGTTAACCACTTGGTTGACACCTGATGGAATGTCATGCTCTTTCGTCAGTTAAAGGTTTTAAAAGAAACAACCGATCACTTAAAACAGGAACCGTATATGTGACCCCAGACGCATATACCCCCCCCCCCTGCGAATTAATGCAAACTTTGAATGGGACTATTTTGCAGTATGCAAATTATTTTGTGTGTGGTCTCCTACATGCCTTCATCACAAGGTTCTCACCCAATATGAACCTTGTGCATCCCGCATGTTAAAGAAAGGGCCCGAGCCCTCCACGAGATGTAACCCTCGCAAGCCGTAGAATGCTTGCTGGGAGTCAATGCTCGCTGGAACACAGAAGGACTTCTTGAAGGGTGTTTTTAGTTGTTGTGTTCAACCTATATGATTGAAATGTTATGCTACCACTGCAAATGGTTGGTACCATATAATGCAGTGTTATATCCTAAAAATATATTTTCTCACTAAAACAAGATTATTCTAGTACCTCTACTTCCTATCTGTGCTGCAAGACCAGAGTTGTGGCACCAAGAAAAATTTCGAAGATGCAAATCTTGTCCCAGTTCATCAGCGAAGACAAGATCAGTACAACCACGGAGTTCAGTACAGAAGCGAGGATTTCAGAAAAACCAAGGATACAAATTCTACTCCTAAGAACACTGCCAGTACTCAGCACGGATGCAACGGCACCCCAGAGATTCCTACTCCCCCTCGAGCTCCAGAACGCCACCAGAGGAGGAGCCTGGCTCATCCGAAGCCAAATCGCGAATCGCGCGACGGCGACAGACGCCTCGAGCAGCCGGCTCACCTCCAGCCGAAGAACAGCCACCCCAGCCACCAGCGGAACAGCTGGTTCCTCCACCACAGCCCGCTCCACCGCCGCCGCAAGCTCCTCCACCGCAGCTGGCCCCTCCGCCGCATCTAGCTCCTCCGGCGCCACTTGCGCCACCGTCGCAGCACCAGCCCCAGCGCCAGACCACAAATTGCACAAGGCCACGGCTAAGAGGACCACTGCTACGATCAGCAGGCTGTACACCATCGAAATCAAGAACACGAAGAGCACGAAGATGAAGAAGCCCTCGATGATGCCCGCATCCTCCATCGTATCAACGTAGGCTCGGAAGAAATCACTAATGAAGCCCATGGCGACGATGCGATAGGAGAAATGTTTTCGAAGGTTACTAACTTATAACCAGGGCTCGGATGTCGCTCCTCGACACCGCCTTGCGAGGGAAAGAAGAGGAATCCCGAGCAGTACTCGCCTTAATGGCGCGAAACCATCTAGGCGTCGTGTCCCAAAGCCGTGTCTGCCGCTGCATCGACGGACCGCACGCGCAGCAGTACCGCAGGAGAGTGCTTCGCGCACTAAGAGGTGGACGGGTGCGAAGCTAGGGTGAGCAAGGAGGAAGAAGAGGAGAAAGGGAAGGAGAGACTGCCAGGTGGACCCTGGTCCCACATGCCAGTGAGTAAGCAGACAATCCCCGTGTTCTTATATCCTTTATTCTAAATCGTATCCCTCGCTTTCCCAGTATCCTTTGCAAAATAAATCCCTCTGGATAATCCAAATCCCCCTGTGTCTAAGAGCCAATTATTGGCGGCACAAATATTTTGTGTAAAAGCCAACCCTGTATTTTCCAAAACCCGTGCCCTCGTATTCCCCTGTACCCCCGGGCAAATCTCGAGGACGAGATTTATTTTAAGGGGGGAAGGATCTGTAACATCCCAAATTTATAAACCAAGAAAAACTTAGTTTTACCAGACCCCAAAATTCGGAACCAACAAAAAAAAACTTTTTGAAATGTTTTGCTGATGATTGTGTTTTCCTTCCCATTGCTATGTTTGAACTGGTATGGCTTGTTGTTTGAGTTGTTTGACTAGAAAGTCCAAGACCCCAACCCATATAACTATATATTAAACTTGGTGATTATGTCATGACAAGAACAAAATATTCCCTACATCTTCTCTACTCTTATTTGGACTAACTTATTTTCAAAGGATGTTTTGTGTATCAACAACCAAAATACCTATTCTTGAAATTAAAAGTATTTCCAAAATTATGTGTTTCCAAAAATATGGAGATCTATATCTTGATATTTCCCTTGTATTGGCAGCTCTTATTTTAAACTCATACTTTCATTCTTTGAAAACAATAAAGGTGGGAAGTATATGGCCCATATTTTTTAGCAACCCTTTTTGGAAAAATATCAAATTATGAAGTTGAGCTTTTCCACCTTACTCTTGTCAGGATGACACTGGATCACCACCCCACCACTTGTCTGAGTGATTAAAAACTTGGTTAAGGATTTATAAATGGTTGTCTAGTGTTGATTGTTATTTCCTGCCAAATTGATTGCTTGTGTGGTTAATTATTCAACTGTGCTTGAAACATTAAAACACCCCTGACAACAATTGGAAGGTGAATTAATCACACACTCCCAATAAAAACACTAACTAAAAGAAAAGGGTCTTATTTAAATCTTCCTCCCTATCTATATCTCTATTTTGTTATAACAATTATTTTACCTCCTAAAATCCAGAAATGAGATGCAATAATAACCATCTCATTATCATATTGCTCTCTCCTCAAAATATCTAATTTCCCAAATTACAAAGATATTTCAATTTGTCAAATTCCAAAATTCCTTCTTTAACCTTTAGGGGTTATTAAGATTATGACACAAAAATATTTCAAAGGGAGAAATTGTTTTCAAACAAAAATTCAGTAGGGTGACATGATGATCACTCCCACTTTGCTCTTACATTCTTTTCCCTCTCCAAAAAAAAAATTCCTAAAAATCTTGAATTTAAATTTCATTTCTTTCTTTATTACCTCAAAACCACAAAGTGTGCTAGGTTGCACATACCAAATAAATTCCACCACCATACCATAAATCTTGTCAAGCATACAAGGATCAAACCATGAAAAGAAATTCTAGAAAATGGAATTAAATTTTCAGTGAAGCATTTCATCGAGCACGTTGGAGACAGAAATTGAGTTCATCTCCAACTCTTTGAAACCGAAATCAAATCAATCGATTTGATGGATCTGTGCAGCGATTGCTTGCTCCACACCCTCCCCTTCACTCCCCTCAGTCACCAGAGCAAGGAGGAGGCGTGCCTTTTGGTCAGAGGGCCGTGGCCGTCGCTGGCCGCACGCCACCGTGCTGCACCCGTGCCGGCGATGGAAACGTGCGTAGGAGACGCCCAGCTGGCCCAGCCCTGCACCTCCCATCACCTCACCCCTCACCGCACTCGACATGAAGGAGGAGACCGTGCCCTGACGCTCTGAGGCGCCGTGCGCCAGCAGCCACGTCGAAGCCCACCGAGCTCTGGCCGCGCGTGGACGCCGACGCCGTTCTTCTCCACCACGCCACCCCAGCTCACGTGGCTCGTCACAGACGCTCCCCTGCCACCCAGAGACCTCAGGGACACGTCCCCGTCAGCCCTAGTGGCCCGCAGCAACGCCATTGATCCATCCACTCCGCGGCACGCGCTCTGGACGCCGTGCCGTGTCGAGCTCGAATCCGACGCCGCGCGTGCACCCCTCTCCCTCTAAGCCCTAGCAGGACACCCCACTGTCATCACCGTGCAGCACCGCCACCAATGGCGTGCTCTCCCACTCCCCAAACCACTCCTGCACCCGGTCCACGGCACGCCGGAGTTCGGCAATAAAAAGCCACCCCCACCCGTGCCTCCACACCCCGCCATTGCTCACCCCAGCACCCCTCACTCACTCTCCACCCCTCAGTGCACCGCTAGGAGAGCGGTGACGCTTTCTCGGAAGCTCCAGCCGCCTCGAGCATCCTCGAGTTTCCGCCGGAGCCGAGGTTGAGGTCGAGCACGGCCAGGTCGTAACCCGTTTCCCCTCTCCCCTCTCTGGCCTACTCTTGCATCACCATTACCACCGCACTCACCCGCCGCAATTTCCCCGTGTTTCGTGCACAGACGCGACGCAGAGAGCTCACCGGAGTTGCCGCACGGCCGCGGAGGAGGAGTTGATCATCGCCGACGCCAGAGGCATCCCCAGCAAGCACACCTCGTCCCAGAGGCTTCCCCACGATCTCCGCCGTCGATCTACCTCTTTTCCGCAGCCTCCCGAGCCCCCTAGGTGAGTTTCCCGTGCACCTCGCCGTCGCCGGAGCCGCGGCGCCGCCCATCTGAGGTCGCCGTCGATCGCGAGCTCCAGGCGCCGTTGGATTGGAAATCCACGGTTGCGTACCGATTCGTGTAATCAGTCACTGACTGGTGGACCCCACCCGTCAGCGTTTTAAACTTAAACGCGCGCGCGAATCGTTTTCCGTTGAGTCACTGACGAGCGGACCCCACCTGTCAGGATTTTCAACATTATCCAGAGGAGAGGAATTTCCTAATTCTTTTTCTCTGGAATTTCAGTACTGGACCTAGTTTATAAATTCAATATCTCGAGATTTAGGAATCCAAATAAATCAAACTCAAATGTTCTGGAAAGCTTATGAAAATCTTTAACTCACCAAAGTGGTCTCATCTCATTTAAATAAATAATAAAAATGTATTATTAAAAATGCTCCAGAAGGTTTAAAACACTAAACCATTTGTTTCTGGAGTTATATAAATCCAAATGACTTGAAACCAATTTTGGTAGCTTTGTATTAGGATCCTTTAGCTCCCCAAATTTTGGTAGAATTTTGGAACAGTTTAGAATCTTTAGCATTTGGTTGAACTTTAGTAAACCCTTCTGCACTAAATCAATTAGTGTGAATTAATGGTAGATCCTTTTGAGCTGAAACCAATTTTATTAGGTCTCATTCAACCAAGGTTAGCTACCCCTAAAAGGGTTTAATTTTTGAAGCAACATAAATTAATTAGTGGCTAAAACTTGATTAGTGAGTTTCTGGTTTAAAGCAAATGTGTAGGGAGTTTGATAACTCCAAAAGACCTCAATCCAATTGAGTTGTCTTCTACACATCAGTAGCTATCCATAGAAATTTAGTTTGAATTTTTGTGACCAACATAGAATAAATGGTGAATTAAATGGGGTACAACTAGATCCTGCCATAGTTTAAAAATAAGTAAATAAAAGTTAATTCAATTAAATTGAAACCCCCTTGTGTTGCTTGATGTATGCAGTAGCTATTTATAGCATTTGTGATTGTAATGTGATGATGATGCTTGAGTTAGTGTAGTGATTGTTCGTTTTGCTTGTTTAACGTTTAGACGATACCGTTGACGGATTTATCGAGGAAGGAGGTTTTGTTAAACCAGAAGATCAGGATCAGTACCACTTTGTGGAGCAAGGCAAGCTACTTCACTGAGCTTGCATCTATATACATCTATTTTGATTTACCTGTTTTACTTATAATTAGCATAATGATTTACGTGGTGTTTGCCACGAAAGCTATGATTTTGAAAACCCTTTTCCAAATTACAAGTATATTATTAAGACACCGATATAGAGGTGTCAGTGGTATACAATGATTTCGAAATGAATTTGTTTTACTCCAAAACCTTCTGTGAAAAATCTTTTTTGGTGGGATTACGAACCACCCAAGTTTTGGTTAAAAGTATTTTGCTAAGAAAATTGGAAATGATCGTGAAAACCTTTTTAAAAGTTTATGAAAAACTATTTTGCCACTCTATGTAGAGATATCAGTTGTTTATATAAAACTATAGGATGGAAAAAAAACATTTTTTATACAAAACTCCTTTGAAAATCCTTGGATGGATTATGGTATGCCGAGATGTCGGTATGGAAGTGGAGAAAAGAAGTATGGTGTTGTTTATGAAAAATGCACATTGTGTCTTTGTACTATGACTACCAGCCGATAACCTGTGCGACCACATTTACCCACATATGGGCAAGGGCGTAGTCATATAATTTGCTCGTGTTAGTACTGGATGCCTCAATAACGAGGATAACCTCGTTCCATGAGGGGATGGTCTGAGGACCTACCCCCTGACCTGGGTCCTCTTAAGAGAAGTCTACCGGAAGCCGGTATGAGCGTAAAGAAGAAAGAGGATTGAAGGGCTCCCTTGGGTCCGCCGGGCAGAACTACGAGTCCTCACACTTAGTTTCTGAGGATTTAAGTGTGGATGGGAAGTGTCGTAGCGGTAGGGTCCTATACTAGCATGAGCAAAGGAGAGGCTATGGCCGGGGAACCGGATGGATGTGGGAAAAGCGTGCTACCTCTGCAGAGGGTAAAACTATTCGAATAGCCGAGTCCTCGGATATGGACAGTTGGGAGGCTGTCTTAAGACCATGTGCAAGTTTTATAAAATATTGAGTTTTGAAAGGAAAATGAAGTGGAAAAGGTTGCATACCTGTACCAATAAGTTGGTACGAGGTTGTGATGGGTTTGGGAACCATGATTGGAATGTGGTTGGATACCGGAGGAGTTTCGGGGAAACAGCTAAAATGATGTCTTCTTAAAGGATAGTTGTAAAAAATTCTTCTTACCCCTTTTCAGAAAAGGCTTTCTTTTAAGATGTTTCAAAGCTAAGTAAAAGTTTTCAAACTAAAACTAGTGCTTACTCTAGTTGGGGTAGTTTGCGAGTACAATCAAATGTACTCATATTGGTTTCGTCCCTGGCTATTGTCTTAGCCAGATTGTGGAAGAAGAAGCAGTTCGAGGAAGAGGAGTTCACTGACGTCCTTGCGAACTAGGGCGCTTCCCAGTCAGCTGCCTGTAGGGTTAAGGCGAATGATTTGGGCTCCACGTTGATTGGTGATTCCGCTGCAAGTACCTGATGAAGCTGATCACTTCCATCAAGTAAGTAAATAAATTCGGTATGTATGGATGTTCTTTGGTTACCAAGTTTAATTGTGCTTCAGCGACGCACTGATCATGGGATCGCTGACATGTAGGCACAAGGGTATTTCGGACAGTTAGTCTGGGGTCCCCACAGTGCACAGATGCACATTCTTGTTTCACCTTCTGATCCATCTCACCACCCTATTACACCTTCTTTTCCATCTCCTACCGCATTTAGGGCTCATTTGATTCATAGGATAGGAAAAGTGTAGGAATAGGAATCCTATAGGATTGAAATGGCATGTCTAATGAAATCCTATAGGAAAAGTACTTTGTGTTTGATGGCAAAGGAATTGTAAAAAGAGGTTGGAGTGAATGCTAGAATTCCTATGGGATGTAGTACAAAGATTCCTATGGGAAAAATTCCCATATAAACTAATCCTATGAATCAAACGACTAACGTATGAAAATTTCCTATAGGATAAAATCTTCCAAGAATCCTATGAATTTCCTTTGAATCAAAGGAGCCCTTAATCCACATACTTTTACACCTCAGCACGATTGTGCCGAACCTTCGAATCCATGTTCCTACAATAACCCATATACCCGTAGTGCTAGTTATGAGATCTGGATTGTCAAAGTATGCCTCCTTTCCGCAATATAAATGAAAATTTAAATATATTAACTTTTGGCTCTACGACTATGGAGATAATTAAGATGTGTGAATAATTTCTTTACAACTATACTTGGCTTGAACAATTTTCTTGGAAAAGATCTAAATCGATCGCTCTCTTTCCCTTCATGTATACACAAACAAGTAGACACATACAATCTGACATGTCCTAATTTAATTTATTTTTTTATGGCTGTGGTTTTTAGTACTCAACTTCGACAGGTTTAAAGCAAAAGTAATCTAGCGATGTGAGATGGGGTAAGGACTAACCGTGACGCAATCAGAATTACCTACTGATAGTTTATATTGGAAGGAACGGAGTTGAAGATTTACCGGAAGAGAAAAAAGGAGACTTTTCTTGTTGTAATTAGGGCTACCAATATACGGAGTACCTTCGGATGATTAAATTTACCTTTCTTATTTGCCTCGTCGCCGCTCATGCTGACAGTGTGGCCGTACGTGCGCACGTGAAGCTTTGGATCACCGTCGTCTTCCTTCGCACCTTGTGGTCTTGGATCGATTGGAATCGCCTGATCAAAATTGACCTAGACGTCGGCGGAAGAAGAGAAGCCGACGATTTGTGCGACTTCGTGCGTGATGCTGCTGATCCCCAAAGTTCTTGTCCCTTTTGTATTCTCTTAGTGGGCTTTCTTTCTATTGCTGAAAGTTGGCTTGCTAAACTGCTCTAGATGGGGCTCGGTGTTGCTTTTGTGTGTGTTTGGTTCCAAGCATTGAGAGGGATGGCGTGGGATGGTTCGTATTATCCATGTGTTTGGTTGTAAAGTAGGAGGGTGGAAGTGGAACCATGCATCCACAGCACGGGAATATACCCGATGCTGACCCTATTGATGCTTCAAAATCGGCCAGGTCGAATGGTCCATGTTTTCCTAATCCCGTGTACCGCTGCCTAATCCTACTTCCCCTCGTCGCTATTTTCTTTCTCTTGAAGCGGTCCCCTGCTATCCGATGATTGCCGCCGCTGCCGAGGTTGACGACCACCGCTGCCGCCGCCATGGTTCAAGACGCCGCAGCTCCGGCGTGAGGATAGAACGAGGACACCGGCGGCGGGTGCTCCAGTAGCGGTGGATTCAGCCCGAGATTCTCTACAGCCGGCGAGCTTCCACACCGAATCTGATCCGTGAGCCCACGTGGAGTCAGCCGGAGATACTCTGAGCCGTCGTGGCCTCGTGGGCAGGTCCGGGAGGAGGAATGGCGGCAAGGCGCACCACCTCCTGAGTCCTGACCACACTTGTTGATAACCGGTAAGCATCCAGTCTTTTTGGGAGGAAGAGAGAGTATCAATTAACAGCAGGGGCAGCTATTACAGACTCCATGGCAACGACTTCAGCTATCGCTGGTGGGACAGATCCCAACCAAAACTGATTTTGATCAAACTTTCTAGCTACAACAGCAAGTAAATGAGCCGCCATGTTGCTCTCTCTCCCAATTTTCTGAATCACGAAATTCTGACAACTCAAGCTGAGATTCATGATCTCTACAAACAAACTTAAAATAAACTTTGTTCAATACCGGTTGTCGTCCGAAGTTTAGATACCGTAGATACACGGTTCAAGTGTTTCCTCTGTCCTGCAGAGTAAATGATAAAGATAAAGCAGCTCAGGTCCAGCGCCGTATGATCCAGCACTCCAGCTATAATTTGCGTTAGAGCTGATATCCAAGTGCAACCATCGATATGGGTAGCAATGACTTCTTCATAGTGCCAATTTTTTTTCCGAAAAGGGGAAGTCCTAGCCTCTGCATCGATAGATGCATGCGGCTTTTATTTTTATTAAAATTCAGTTATTCTTACAACCGAATTACATCAAGGGTCGCACAAAGTGGCAACATGAATCAACCACTTACAAAAGATGGACAATAAGGAATGTCTATGCATCAACATATTATTCTAAGATCAGAACGGAAAAATAAATATAATCACGCAGGGGTATTTTGGTCATTTGTCATCTGTCCACGGTCAAATTTCTCGTCCTCTCGTCGAGCCGTTGATCCACTGAATGCGGCGCCGCCGCCCTCCTCCTTCAAGGCGTGAGCGGGAACGGCTGGTGCAGGAGACAGACATCTAGCAGCTCACCTACGCCAAGGCGTGCATCAGAGAGGCGTTCCGGCTACACCCCGTCGCACACCATTCAACGTGCCGCACGTTGCGCTGGCCGACACCACCGTCGCTGGCTACCGCGTGCCCAAGGGAAGCCACGTCCTCCTCAGCCGCATCGGGCTCGGCCAGAACCCACGCGTCGGCGCTCCGCTTCAGGCCGGGGCGCCACATTGATGCGGCCGGCGGCTGCGACGTAGCGCTCACGGAGAACGAGCTGCGGTTCATCTCCTTCAGCACCGGCCGCCACGGGTGCGGCGCGGCGTCGCTCAGGACGGCCATGTGCGTGATGCTCTTCGGTAGGCTCCTGCAGGGGTTCACATGGAGCAAGCCGACGGGGGTGGTGGCGATCGATCTCAGCGAATCCGAGCACGACGTTTCCCTGGCCAAGCCGTTGGTGCTGCACGTGGAGCCACGGCTGCCAATGCACCTCTAACCAGCTGCGCCGCTCCCGCCGTGTAATAGATCCATATATAAAGGCTGAAAGGATTCAGCCCCCATTTCGCGGTCCACGTCATCGACAATTCAGGTCCGTCCGATCAGAAAGAATCGACGGCCAGGATGTGCCCACGTCGGCCCCCCGCGCGCTACTGTTCATTCTCGAATTTTTTCCAATGGTTGCGTGCCACGTCGCCCGGTAACCGCCCGGTCGACCCGGTTCCACCCGGTGGCCATGGCTTTTTTACAAAAAACAACCCGAACAATTCCGAAATTGTTTCCGCGGTCCAGGATTTTTGCGAAAAACCGCCCGCCAAGGACCTTTCCGCGAATTGACAGAAAATCAGGGATCTATTCGTAAACTTGTGCGCAGAGCCCCCCCCCCCAGCTTCTCTCTCCCGCGCGACCCGCGTCGTCGCCGGCGGCGCCGACGCGGCGCACCGCCGCTCCGCGCCACCACGTCCAAATCGACGACCAGGGAGGGGCGCGTCGTCGCGTGCTCTACTCCTTCGCCGGCGAAATCCTGCCGAAACGCCGCCATCTCGCTGGGGTCGCCGCCGCCGACCTCGCCGTCCTCCGCCGCGTGCGGGCGCTGCCACGGCCGCTCCGGCGACCAATAAGTGGCGGCGCCGCCGCTCCCGTGATCAGCGCGACGAGGCGCGCGTCGCGGAGCGCGCTGCAGCGCCGCCGCCGTGCTGGACGCCGCCGCGGCGGATGGATCCGTCCAGGGCTAACGTCAGCACGACGCCAGTGCTGGCGTCAGCGCGGGCCCCACCTTTTTTTTTTGCTTTGCTTTTTTCAATTCCATAATTGGTTCACAAAATAAAAAAATTGCAAAAAAAAACTAAAAATTGTAAAATTCATATCTTTTGATCTACAATTCAGAAAATTACGAGAAACATACCAAAATGTTCAGAAAAATATGAACTATTTATTTATGCCAAGTTCATGCATGAGTGAACAACTTAAATTAAGTTTTGTTTAGAACTACTAAAATGCCACTTCCTTTAATTATGGGATTGGTTCCGAATATTGCTTTTAGTGATATTTTGACACCATTCAAATTGTTATCCATCTTCTAGCTTTAAAGTGAACTTCTTAATTTATCATGTCACACATGCTGGAAAATGCACATGATACATCAAAATGTTCAAAAAATATATTTCTATGTAATTATGTCAAATTCATGCATGTTTAAACAGCTCATAACCATGCTTATTTAAGTGAGAACTTATGACTATGTTTATTTAGGGCAACAAAATCACCCAATTCATAGATTTATGAGGTGTTTTCAAATGCTATTACTAAATGCATTTCGGCTCTATTTATACTCGAACATTTCAATTCGACGAATTTTCAGAAGCAAACTAAATCCAACAACTTATATGTGCAAACTTCTTTTTTGTAACTTCGACCAAATTAATCCTAAACAAATTTTGAATGCAGACATTTACAAATTTTAATTTTTTACGACTCTGTATTTCTCCTTCCTACGAACTATCTGCAATTATATCAATAAATCCCATCAATATATTTGTTACCACCGACCTATCCGCATATAAAACATGGCTAATAGAACATTTTAATTTGGTAGGTAACCTTACCATTCCCGCCATATTTTTGCAGTTCTATTTCCCTACGGTAAATATGTAATGCAGTAAATACAAAATCAATTTCCTGACATCCTTGACGTGTAAAACAGTATTATTTTAGCTATTGTTTCCCTCATTTTCCAGCCGTCAAGACACATGGAAAACATATCAACATTACTGCAAAAAACAAATGTTGACTACTTATGGCATATGATTAAATTTCAAATTTGAAAGCCTTAAAATTTTTAATGCCTTCCAAATCTAAACATTAAAAAACCATAAAAAAAAATCAAAACATAAACTTTTTTTAAAATTTCGACAGTTTACAAATCTCACTAACTTCTTAGTAATACAATTCCAAAATGAAATTTTCTACACCGCGGTACTTTCCCTTCTAACCACATGTCCGTGGCGTGCACCAAACTTGAAAAAATTCAAATTTAAATACACCCCAATACAGACAATTATTAAGTTCACAATCTTTTTTAAACACAAACTTTTTTGAGTTCCAAAAATTTTCATATTTCGACTTTTTTTGAATATAACTATTTCCAAATTTAAAATTTACCTACCAGGCGCGACGTCACCACGGGCTGGGATGGACGCGCCTGGGCTGGGCTGGGCGCTGCAGGCCTCGGGCTGGGCTGGGCGACACTGGGTTGGGCTGGCCGCTGCGCGGCTGGCTCAGCCCTTTTTTTTCTGTTCTTTGTTTTTTGTTTTCCTTTTTTCTATTCTTTTTATTCTATTTTTCTTTTTACAAAAACTTTTACATCTTTATAAATGCAGCTCCAGTAATTTCCAAACATACACAACTCCAAAATGTAGGCATTTCACCAACTTTTCGAAATCAAACAATTCAATTTCAAAATCTAAACATTCCACCAACCTTCAAGATTCGAACAATTCGTAAATACAAACCTTTTTTTGTATTTCGACGCATTCAAATCCGAACACTGTTTGAACATGGCCATTTAAAAAAAATGCACCAACGTATTTACCGATAGACAAATTTTAATCTAAAGATTAACAAATTAGAATTTTTAGCACCGCGCTATTCACAAGTATGAAAAATATGTCAACATGAACACAGAGCATGAGCATTTAGTCAGCGTTAAAATAATTCAAATATGAATAGCTACTTATGAACATATACAATTTTTAAATTTCAACAATGCACATTTTCTTTGAACTTCAACAAATTTACAATGTGCACAATTTTTAAATACGGATATTTCCAAATTTGAATATTTTACTCCGCGGTATTTTCCTCCTAATCGCATGACCACGACGTATACCGTTTTGATCCCAATTTCAAATTTCAAACCTCCAAACATTCCAGCAATCTTTCAGATCTGATCATTCTATGAACGACAAAAGACTTCATACCCTAATACAATTTCACTTTAACCAATTTAAAAAAATTAACATTTTTTAGCGTGAACTCTTCTTGAATTACAACCGTTTTCAAATTTGAGCAATCGTTAAAGTCCGACTATCTTTAATATGTTTTTTTCTTCCAAATTTCACTGATTTCCAAGCTTACACAATCTTAAAACATCGCCATTTTCAAATTAAAATTTAAAAACAGGGGCGCGTCGTTCCAACGATTTCCAAGCTTACACAATTTTAAAGCATCGTCAGTTTTAAATTAAAGTTTTAAAACACGGGCGCGGCATCTGCCGCGCTCCAGATGACTAGTATATGTTAATGTTCGGAAGAGTTGATGTTGCAAATAATGAGCTTGATGGATTTGTCACCATGTGGGCTGAGATCATGATCAACTCGGTCTCTAGTAGATGCATACATTTGTAGGTAATCTTTTTAACCATGGTCGCTGTCCACACAAGGATCTCAATGTATTGAGCTTGAGTGATACTACATTTTTTTATTGTTTTACTGCGAGGGATCAGTACAACCATGTTAGATTAGAAGAGTTTGTATTCAAAAACCATGACTCGATGTCTTGTAAGAGCATCTCCAGCCGGAGGCCCCAAATTCGGCCCTCAAACTGTGCCTGGACACGTCCGGACGCGTCCACGGACAGTGACCAGACAACCCCCAAAACTGGTGTCCTACAACCGTAACCCCCAAATAATCTCCCCCAAAACCATATTGACATGCAACATAGATCAAAGGATATATCATAGTTCTAAGATCATACGAATAAACATAGTTCAAACATCCACGAACATAGTTCAACACAGAAATTAATCGGACACAGTTAATCGGATACACCGGAGCGGAGGCACACTGATACAGGACAGACAGGAGCTCTCACAGATCATGGAGAACCCGGCCGTCCCCCGCTGCCGCACGTTCTTTTTCGCGACGGCGACGTGCCCGGCGAACCCCGGCTTGACGTTCCAGGTCCCGTGCGTGAGCGGCGCTGGCTTCACGTTGAGCTGCAACCGCTCTCGCGCCGGCTTCACGTTCAGCTTCCACCGCTCTCGCGACTGCTTCGCGTTCCCGTTCGCGTGCTTGAGAGGCGCCCTCTTCATGTTCCTGAGCTTCGCGTTCACTTTGCCGAGCACGGCGTGCCTGTCGAGCCTGGCTCTCCGCTCAGCGGACCATGTCCCTCTTCTCCGCATCCGGCGTGTAGTCCACGAACGGGCTTTCCTTCAGTATGTCCCAACAATGGCCGAAATTCCACTCCGTCGTCGTCGGCCTCCCACCAAGTGCGTTGTACAATAGGATGGCATCCTCCATCTACGAAAATGAAATAGGTACTCCATAAATCATAGCTAATGGATCCGGCATTGTACAAAATGGAACATTAAAAACTTACGTAACCCATTTGAGCAAAGCATCCGATGAACTTGTTGATTTCCGCCACACTGCACTGCCATCTATGGCGGAGGGAGGCCTCGTTGCGGACAACTTCCAAGTTTGCATTGAAAACCTGACCGATCCGTCCCCAAAATGAAGCACGGTGGTAGATTCCGGTCTAAGCATCCTCCGGGGTGGACAACCACACATTGCACAACAGCTTATCATCGCCGACGGAGTACATCGGACCTCTAGCAAGGGCCTACGGGTTCATCAAATTCCTAAATTACGCATCCTACTTGTTTCTAAAATGTGGTTCCTAAAATGTACATTGGTGTAAGGAGGCGCAAACCTGCGGAAGCGCCGCCACTGTTTCGTTGGACGCGACGGCGGCGAAACTGCCCGCAGAGACGTTGCAAAGAACCGCCGCCGTTGAAGACGGCGCCGCGGCATCCGGCCCGGGGCATCTTCCAATCTCCTCCTCCTGCTCCGCGAACGCATGACAGTACAGCTCGGTGGTGGATTCGCTGCCGGAGCCGGCCATTGTCGAAGCTACGGACGGAGCAGAGTGCAAATGGAGTGGAGTGGAAAGGGGATCGGAGGAGAGTGAGAGCTAGGGTTCCGACCGGGGTGGTGAATTTGTGGATATATGTGGGGTCGTGTTGGCCCGCGTCCGACGTGGCGGCCTGTCCGGGCGTGTCCGGACCACCCCAAACCCTCACCACATATGGGTTGGGTTTGGGGTGTGCCGGACCGTCCGGACGTTTCGGATGGTTTGGGGGGCTCCTTTGGGTGGTGGTTTTTAGCCCAAACCCTGTCCAGGGTGTCCGCCCGGACGTTTGGGTGGGTTTGGGGCTCCGACTGGAGATGCTCTAAGCAACACAAAGTATTTGAGAGTTTCTGCTGTGCTCATCTTCTGAGTCATGCTGCATGCTTGAAGAGTGGAGAAGCTTGCGTCCTGATGGGCAGACGAGCTGATCTATTTTGTACCAATACCTGAAATATATGGTCAGTGTAATCAGCGGTTCTGCTGTAGGTTTCTGGCCTCGTGGCCACCATCATGTTAACAGAATCATCATCTGAGCTTGTAATCAATCATAAATCATGGCACTAGTCTTGTAGAACCAAAACCATTTAGTGCTCTAAAATATCTGTATTAGATTACTGAACCAGATTCTTACGAGTCTGTTTTTGTTCACGAAACCTTCCTGATCCCTCAAGCACTCTCCAGGAAACATCGTTTTATCCTTTCTCAACTAAGTAGTTTGGTGGTGCTCGTCGGCTCCTATGTCGATGGCAACCGAATGCTCATGAGACTTGCTTTGCTTCTGACAGCAGTGCCAGTCTTTATCGCCGCCTGGTCTCTTAACACTTGCGTTCGATGCAAGGGCGGCGAGTCTCATCTCTCATGTCCAGCGGCCTCGTCGTGGCGGTGGCGCGGCACACGCCTCCTCCTTCCCGCGGCCTCTATGGATGTTCCCCTCCCCCAGAAGCAGCATGCTGTTGCGAGCAGGCACGTGCCGAGTCGGCAACCACCGCCGCCGATAGCACCGGACGCCGCGCCAGAGCGAGCACGAGGACGGCGGCCTTCGCAGTCACCGACGTCACCACGTTGATGGCGATGGTATGGCAGGCCGCAGGCGCACCTCCCGAGCCTGACGGCGTCGGGGACTCCGAGGATGTCACTGGACATGAGCGTGGCTTGGCTGGTCTCCATTGCGGCCGCCGAGCCGGAGATGCCAGGGAGACGCCCACGTCCGCCATTGCCAGTGCCGGGGCGTCATTCATGCCTTGGCCGACCATTAATGTCGGGCCGGCCCTCGCATTAAGGGCGCCCACGAGCCGGACCATGTCCTCAGGGTACAACTCGAATTGGAGTTCCGCCAGGACGGCGCCGAGCTGCTCCTGCGCGTGCCTGGACGCCTCCGCGCTGTAGGGGCGGCACGTCGCGCGTGGATGCGACCACAACCAGCTTCTGCGGTTCTGCCACGGCGCCGGCAATCTCCTGACCACCGTGGCCGGCAGCCTCCACCTCCTCTGCCTCGGGTCGATTTCTGGGGGCGGGGAGAGTGAGATGAGCGGGGATGGAAGCACCGATCAACCCTCACCACCGCGGTGCCGTCTGAGACCTTGCCGCCGCGTCGCCGGCTACAGGCCGGCTACCTCCAGCCTCGGAGTGAGAAGAGCGGTGATGGAGGACGACCTGATCTGGGGATGTGAATAATTTACGGTGGGGTCATTGAAATGTAATTACCCAAATGCCCTTTTACTTTTCATTAAAAATAAATGAATATTTGGTAGTTTCTGGTAGTTTCAGGTTCTTTTAATTTAGTAGTTTCGGGTAGCTCTACTTTTATCGCCGTTGGATTAGAGCGGATGAACGGTTGTCAAAATTACCAAGTACTTTAAAACTTGTAATATGTAATCATTTCATTTGTGCAGATCGCACATGGAGATGGAGCAATGGCCATTGCATGGCCACACCGGAATAAATGCATTGTGTGCTTGCTATATTTGTGTAATGGCTCCTAGATATGGATTTTTCACGAAGATTGAACTGATATCTGTAAAATTTGTACAAAACTGATAACATATCGAGCACGAAATGGAAAATAAAACACTGAATCTGGAAATAGGCGCTAGACTGCATGGCGGTGAGCAGTTTCCATTTGTAGGCGCTCCCACCGAAGTGGTAGATAGAACAACACCCATTTCCAGAGGTCCCTGATCTCTGTCGGGAGAGACGGTCCCTGGCATAGCAATGTCCACTCCATCTGACCATGCGCTCCAACAAAGTAGACAGATGCTGCGAGATTTCAGGTTCAGTCAACCTTTTATATAGCAAGTCCATTAGCACAACGAGGTAAAAAAGGCTCCTTGGACCTTATCCTCTCCCGTAACAGTACTGAGAGGCGATTTCTGAGCACACCCGTGCGTCCACCTCGCCGGCGGCGATTCGGCGGCTCTCCCATCCCTCCGGCGGCCGCTTCGGCGGCGGGAGGGTGGGGGAACCCCGGATCCCGCCGTTTACATAGTGTAGGGCGGCGTGGGTCTCCAGCCGACGGCGTCGGGAAGATGGCGGCGCGGTCGGAGTGGATTTTGCTGACGGAGATCTTCCTCTTCGGCGTCAGAGCTCCTGGTGGCTCCGCCGTGGATCTCCTGTCTAGGCTTTGCTCGCAGTTCCTCGGAGCTGGTGTGCGAGGCCACCCCTCGCCGGAGTTCGAGTTGCGGCGACTCCGGTTGTTGCTAATCTGGAAGGTTCTTCTGTTTTGCTGCAAGGTGGTGACGATGGCGGCGCAGGATGGAGGCTCGGGTGGAGCTGAGCTTCGTCGACTTCCCGGCCATGGAGAGGCTCCTTCTGATCCAAGGCGTTTGCGTGGAAGGAGTGGTGGCGGCACGCCGGCGATACGTGTTGCTGTTCGTCTTCGACACCGGGATCCTCAGGGCCTTGTTGTAATTTCGTTTCTTTGCTGGATCTCTCTGTAAGAGCTTTGTAGCATTATCAGTGTATCTTCCCCACACACAAAAAAAGCACAACGAGGTAAGCATCACGGAATATGCGGAAAACTTTTAGGTCTGAAACTGCAGTGATGTTGCCTACGGCGATTCTCTACCATCCCAATGTCTCCGATTCTCATGTGTGCTTACATCTCTCTGGTTCTTCTCCCATGATCAAGTAGATCATGTAGTTGCCGCCTATCTGATATGCTATCCAATTTGTTCAAGATGGAGTGCTTTATATGGGTTAATCATTATTCACACACCCTCTTCGAAAAAACTATTATTCACACACAAGGGTGACCGTGTTCGATCCATTGAGTGATCATTATGTATGTCAGTATGTGTTCACATGACGAATGCCCACGGCAGTAGGCGAGGCAAGTATAATCAGTAAAAATAAATTGACATTGATAGTACTAGTGCTACCCAGTACATTGTGTTACTTTTTTTTGAAGAACAGGCTCAAGGCCCAGCTTTATATAAAAAGCAGAGTTTACAGCGTTTTTACTCTGGGGGACCATCTTGTTACAGACAAAGCTCAAACACAACAACTAAACACCCTTAAGCAGAATACGAACTAAAACTCCGAGGAGAACCCAAATCCAGCTCACGCAGAGCACCACAGGCTAGAAGCCAGAAAAGAACAGTAACAAACCACGAGAAAACACACTCCCGCTCACACAGAGCACCTCAAGTTACAAAGGGAGAGACTAAAAGGGCAAAACACCAACTCCAGACACACCAAAATGAAGCTCCCACCAGCATAGACTCCCTCACAGCTTCTTCCTTTTTAGCACATCAGCAACATCATCATCTCGTGCGCGCCATTCTTCTAATCCTCCGCCTGCATCCCTTAACAGCCTCCTCCATCAACTTCTGCGCGTCCGGGGACCAAAGCCCCTGCCACTATTGTAAGAAAGAAAGCAGACGAAAAATAGCATCAGAGGACTTTTTCAAAACCTTTTCTCAAAAAATCAATTTGTTTCGTATGGTCCAAAGAGACCATAACACAGCTTCCAACCCAACCCAAGTCAAATCCAGGGAATCCCCCGTTTTTGTTTTGTTAAAGCAACCACATCCAGGAAATTCTGAGGTGGTGCTGGCACCCCAAAGTATCTCCAATGACAGGCCAAACAAAGACAGCAGTGGGACAGTAAAACATAAGGTGTTCCACCAATTCTTCTTCTCTACAGAGAGGTCACTTTCAATCTGTAGCACTTTTCTGATGTAATATTTGCTCCCTGGTAGGCAACCTCTCATGGAAAACCTGCCATAAGAAAAACCTGATCTTGAGAGGGACTTTAGCTTTCCAAATCTTTACCAACATAGGATCCAAAACACCTCCATAAGCCAACCATCTGTACATTGATTTTACAGTGTACTCCCCCATGTTTTCAAGCGCCCACCGGACCCTATCTGGTTGATCAGACAAGAAAGTTGTTTGCAGCAGGTCCAGCATATACTCCCACACATACATTGTGTTAATTAGTGGGGCTAATATCTGAAGAAGACAAGGTATGAGACCTTTCCTATGCCTTACTGGCTTTATTGACAGGTATGGCCCATGGCTCTTTGACAGTGCTAAGCTACAGTAGCATCAGCAAATGAAAACCGATAAAATTGAGCTGGTTCCGAAAATAATTTTGTATCTAACTTCTTTCGTAACGACTTCACCGGAAGGGGGGGCATTGTGCTAACGCCGAGACTAGGGGCGTTATGACCCTGCCTGTACGTGCTAGAATAGCCCCATGTCAGCCTTTTTTTTCTAAGAGCAAGAGCATAGCGCCGTGGACTGGGGCGCTATGGTCTGAACATAGCGCTGTGGAGAAGGGTGCTATGTTGTGAAACATAAACAACGCTGGCAGCACATATCTTTCCTGTGCTCGGCGTTGTGGTGTTAAGTATAGCGTCCCCGTACATAATGTATTTCCACGGAGAATGAACTTCTATCTCTCAAGTTTTTACAAAATTGATGAGAAATCGAGCACAAAAATGGAAAAGAAAACACTAAATCTCATAATAAAAAATACGAACAATCTGCTAGTTACAATGTCCTGAAGAGACCAGCTGACTCGCTGGAATTCTTGAATGGCTCAATACAAGAAACCCTCCTTCCCATTGCCATGGACGTCCCCAGGAAGGATTCCATAGAGGAACACTACTGCTAAACGGCGTTGAACATAAGGCGATGAAACAGTGCTTGTCGAGGACGCAACAGTAGCTTCACAAGAGGTGTACACCCGTTGCCGCAGGAACCTGCAGCCGTCTACGCCGTTAAGGTTGTACCAGGCCAGCCTGTTGCTGAGCAGCTTCCATAGTTCCATGTGTAGGCGCTGCCATCGACGATGTAAGAAATCCCTTCGCAGAGGTCCCTGATCTCTTGTAGCAACGCCCACTCTATCCGACCATGCGTTCACATGATTTAGTCGGATATGTAAGGAAGCTGCTGCTTCAGGCAAAAAAATTTATGGCCAGTCCACTGGCACAACGAGGTAAGTACCAAGGAATCTGCGGAGAAATTTCCGGTCTGAAAATGCATCATTGTTGGCAACTGCGATTCTCTACCATCCCGATGTCTCTGATTCTCATGTTCGCTTTCATTTCTCTGGTTCTCCTCCCCTGATCATGCAGATAATGCAGTTGTGTCCTATCGGATATGCTATTCAATATGTTGAAGATGAAGTAGTACTATTTATCTATACTACTTATCTTTCCTATGTCCACCCAGACTAACGTACACAGGCTAACCGATACCCTTAGATCATCCCCACCTAAACAAATCTAACAGTCATTATGGTTTTAATCATGCCAGGGTCAATTTGACGGCGTCGATACATCCTGTCGACTTGGCAGAACATGTTCCGCCAATGTTTTTCCGCTTCGCGTACCCGCTCGCTCGCTCGCCCTCCACCCGATTTGAAATTAACTAGGAAACCTCCCCCGATAATCAGGCGTTCCCGGTGCCACCCGCTCCCTAATCTCTCCTCCACGCCGGCGACGGAGAGCGATGAGGGCAGATTGTGTCGACGAGCGTACCAGGTAGCGAGCGGGCGAGTGGGCACCAAGCGGAGTACGACATCGTCGGATCCGGCCACCGGGTAGAACACGACGCCAGCCTCCACGCCACCTGCCGCATCTCACGCCTCCGACTACCATGCCTCCGCCGGGAACTTCTTTTCTACCCTCTCTCCCGACTTCCGTGCAGGTAGCGTACAGAATCCACCTCCTGTTTTTGTACTCTGCCTGCTCATCGACCTCCTCCACCGGCTGCACATAGTCGCCCGTCACTGGAGGTGCACGAGTAGGCCAGGTTTGTCATGGCGGATTTGTTGGAAGCGGTGCAGCTGGAGAGATAGGGTGCTCGATGAAATGCTTAGCAAATTTGCTGATTTCTTTCGCATGTTGCAGCCTTGCAGGGTTGCGTTTAGAAGTCCAATGAGTGTGCGTATTGTCGTATTGATATCACCCGACAGCTTGTTTTGCTTCTGATTTTCTGTGCTTCTTCCCTTCCACTGCAACCAGAATTACAGGAAAATGATACAACCATGGTTTCTCTATCGTGGTTTACATCAATGCGTGGGTCACGATGGTTATTGTGTTAGCGTTCATGCTTATAGCTGATGCTTCCAGTACATCACTGGCTCGCTGACTTTAAGTACACATATTTCTTCAGACTTCAGAAGTGCAAATGGTTTAATTTAGTTACCATATTTTTTTTCAGACATTAGAATAGAGAAAATGCGTACACATGGCAGCCTCATATCAAATGCTGATTTTTTATGCTTCTTCGGAATTATATATTTGACCTTGCTGGTATGTGGATTTCCTAAAATTAGGTGTTACTTTGTGGACGCCCTTATCTATGTGAATGGATATTAATTTATGGTTTACCAAATTATATCTGTTATTAACTAAAGATAGTTATCGAGTCAAATTGATGAGAAGTCTATCAAAGAAAATTAAATAGGAATAGGCATTTTATTTCTGCGGACAAACTTGAATTCTTGCACACTGGGATGTATTTCTTGCGTCATGTAGCACAATCATGTGGGTTTTGCTATCTCAGTTGATATTCTGAAAGTTGTTAAACTACAACTCCTCTGTTTATAGCATTATATATGTACCATCAGGGGCGATGTTATTCATTAATTAGCTTGAGCCTAAAATTACTGTATAAAACTTGGTGTATTAATGAGAAACTCCGCCAAAACTCTGGGTATTAGTGAGAAATATTGTGTACGATAAACATATCTTGTTAAGTAGAATGTTACTCATAGATTTGGGTTATTTGGTGTTGCACTTAAAAGCTTCTAAAATTTCTGAATTTCCATTTGGTTGCAACAAATCAGTTCAACATAAATAGTAGGATCTGATCATGCTTTAAAGTATAATATAGTCAGCTTGTATACATGTTGAGTCTCTCCCATGTTTATAGTATTCCACTATTCCGTAAGATTTTCCATTAACGATTTGAATAACAAATTCTTAAACAATCTTGATAAAAGATAGTTTAAATTAATGCATTTGTAGTTATATCCATATATTATAGTGAAGATCTAAATCCATACAATCTACATATTATTGCTACTAAATTTTAATTTCTCGGTTGCGTGGTTAATTATTTGACTGTCGGATTAGTCGATAGACAGATATCAGGATGTGTAGAAGAATGTTAAAAGCTCGAGATGGCAGCTATGCACACTGGGAGGAGGGAAGCAGGTGCGAAATGAGGTTATTTATTAATCCTACAGATGGATCACATAATAGCACTTTGCACGCAACGAACTCAATACCAAATGGATTATAATGTGCAGACTATATTGTCTTTTTTTCGAGAATGGTAGACTATAATGGTCTCTACTAGGCAGATTATAGTGTCTTGAACTTTGATGATATAGTTTATTGTTGATTACTAGAGGAAGCAGTCGTATTGTGTTAAGATTTATCAGTGCCTTAATTTAGGCATGTAATAATCTCATATTCCGGCACTGGCACTTCGCTCTCAGCAATCAGAATAAACTATTTAACAGGCAAGTCATATGTGTATAATGTGGATATTACTCTCTACATACTGGTGCAAAACAGGTAACAGTTTGGTTCGTACTTTTGCACACGTGCGCGTGCGTGCGTGGGCCTTTTTCATAAATGTTTTCTTACTGTTTCTTAATGATGTTCATGTCGCCAAGATACCACATGTATTTCCAAGAAAATATTATATGCATTAGTTAACTAAAACAACATTTGTGTGATTGAAAAATAACTTCAAATTAAGCACACATGGATGGAGAGCCTATATTGGCATTCATAAATTCAGATTAGTCTGGTTGGCGCTGACTACAAAGAAATGGACTGCTTTATTAAAAGTAATCAAATATGGTTTTTTTACCCTTTAATTTAACTATGAGACAAGTATATTATGTTGTTGTATGGTTTAGGTTTAAAAATGGTTCAAGACAACATTGCGCACACATGTATATTTTGCTGCATTTTGTGGAGACGTGCGTTGCACGTGCACGCTAACTAGTATTTATAAGGGGAAATCATTATTCACACACCCTTTTCGAAATAACTATTATTCACACAGAAGGGTGACCATGTTAGAGCAATGAAGTGACCATTATGTGCGTAAATATGTGTTCATAGGATGAATGCCCATGGCGGTAGGCGAGGCATGTGTAATCAGTGAAAATAAATTGGCATCGCATAGTACTAATACTACCCATTACTTTGTGTTAGTTAGTGGGGCTAATATGTGAAAAAGACAAGGTACGCCACCTTATCCATGCTTGAATCGCTTTCTTGACAGGTATGGGCCCAACAGGCCATGACGCATTGACAGTGCCAAGCTACACTAGCATCAGCACGAGCATATTGAAAAAATGCTCAGTTTCTTTCCTGATGTTTGCTTAGCTGCAAAGCTTGTTTGAGTGATCGGATGTAGAACATAGGTGTTTAGTTGTGTGTAGATTTTGTGGTCTGCTCAACTCCTTTGAACCTGTTGATTTTACCATCTCTTTAATACTACACATCAGCACATTTAACACTGATCAACACATCATCTCACAACATACTTTGTACTCCTACTTAAGCATATTTATTAACACCTGCATATTCCAATCACAGGTTAATTAACATCAGGGGCTCACACCTCTGACCAAAATATAAGTTTTTGGCCATCCCATGTCCCTAGACAACAGTTCACAGGGGCATCCCATGCTACTGATTAAAATGTATCAACTAAATCAAATCATCATATACACACTAAGTTACTAACCATGCTGGAGTTAGCCGTGGTTAGGACAGTTGTACGGCCTCATTGTTGAGGTGAAGCTCTTGTTGATCTTCATGTGGAATACAGTGGCATCAAGCTTGAACACCACGATGTCGTGGACCTCCAGGTCCTGCTTCAACATGATGTCAGGTCATTTCTTTGTGGCACCTTCTTCATGGGTGTTTGACCACCTCCACCTACTCGTCGCACCAATGGCATGCCGACAACGGCTCACAACGGGGCAGAGGGATGGACATCCAGTCCTTCAAGTTATTGTCGAAAGACCTAGGGGCGACGAGTATGTGGAGGTCATCTCCCATTCAGGTGGCGAGGCACCGGTTCTCTAGGGATGCGCTTATTTGCGCTTGCCGTCCGTCGCTGCGCTCAGCCTGCGCCGCTACCTCCTCTATCCTCCCGGCCTCCCGGGAACTATGGCCTTCAGTGCTCAGCGGTTAGCACGCCCTCGTACCCAGAAGGTGCATGGATGCCACCTCCGGCCGACACGATCCCATTCAGTTTAAGGTACCTTTTTAGGTTTGGAGACATTGATGATTACTGGATTACACAAGCATAGACACTACAATGCCGAATGGATTGGGCGATCACCAGAATGGCAACAAAGGTACAAGATAATCCCATTGAATATGAATAGCAGTCCAACAAAGTGTGCCAAATGGGGGGTCGAAGAAGTGATGATCTCTATTATCAAGAATATGAGTATTGCACAAGACATATTGCACAAGAGACATGAATGTCCATTCTCCACAGGCCAGTTCTTGCAGAGTGTTAAATCTTTGGTGTGTAATCGATCCTTCATCAACGGTCAAGCGAAAACATTCAATTTCATGAGACATTTAAATCTCTGGATAAAGTTAATAGTTGCATCCTGAACCACTTAAAAAAATATAAACTTATAAAAATTGGCCGAGGTATACTGAGTCCCTTCCCAAACAAATGATCTAGTGTCCAAAATAGCCTGGTCGGGAAGCACACCATCCAAAAGTTAAGGGTGTGTTTGGTAGACTGGGTGAGCCCAGAAAATCTCAGCCCACCCAGTTTTCGAGTGTTTGGTAGCCTGTGTTACCAGTCTGGGCCATGCTCAGTCGATGCAAAAAAGGGCTCTCAGCCTGGTCGGGTTGCGAAGCTCAAATCGAGCTTCACAACCGAGCTTGGCCGAGCTCACCCCGAAAACTTGTCCCGCGCGACCCCGAAATTAATCCCGCGCGACGCGCTGGGCCGCTAGGGAAACATGTCCTCGCACGCCGTTCCCTATTCTTTCTTCATTCCCCCCCCCCCCCCGCATCGCTCCCAACTCAGCGCCGCCAGCATCCTCTCGCGCCGCCCCCGCCTCTCTCCCGCGCCGTCCCCGCCACCATCCTCTCGCACCGCCCCGCCTCTCTCCCGCGCCGGCCCCGCCACCATCCACTCGCGTCGCCCCGCCTCTCTCCCGCGCCACCCCCGCCACCTTCCTCCCGCGTCGCCCGACCTCTCTCCCACGCCTCCCCTCTCTCTCTAGACGCGGACGCGGGCAAGCTTCGACGATGGCCGCCATGGAGCTCGCAAGCTTCGCCGCCGGGCCGTCTTGATCTCCAGCGAAGGCCTTCGTCTCCGCAGCGTCGACCGCGTCCCAGACCAGATCCGGCGGGCCTTCGTCTCCACATCCGGCAGGCCTTCGTCCAAGTCTACAACTTTCTCTTCTCCACCGACGGCCTTCGTCTCCACATCCGGCAGTCACCACCGCCACCGGCAAGATCTGCAACGAAAATTCCTCTTCTCCTCCAGAGTTGTTTGACCAGTGAAGGTATCACTTTTTTTTACTCTCTCCATGCCTTTATTTGTATTACTTTGCTGTCAATTGTGGGCAGATGGATGAAATTGTGTCAATTGTTAATATTTGTCGTTGGCTGATGGATGTTTCTGCCATATTTATTTTTGTGGATAGTGTATGTTTTTCATTGCATGAATCTGTACCAATTGTGCATATTTGTTGTGGGCAGATGGATGAAATGGCAAAAAAAACGAAGGCAACTTATTGTGAAAGCAGCTGGGCTTGATGCCGTAATGGGTGCTTATATGATGTTTATCTCAAGGCGAGTTAGGAAAACTCCAATGATAACAATAGGTCGTAGGATTGATATGGATGTAGCTAGGGAAGCAAATCTGAGATTCATATATCATTCTAGTGACACAAATTGCCTAAATCAGTTACGAATGATAGTCCTAGAAGAGCAGCATTATAGTGACACAAGTGGAGAACCGTTATCAAAGGATTGAAAAACTGAGAGTTTTAAGTGGGGCGCTTTGGGATGATGATCAAAAAATGATAGTCCTAGAAGAGCAGCATTATTTGGGTCATACTCTGGTATGTACATTCATGCTGAAATCCTTATTTGGTGCTGGAATGTCCTATTTTCGTGCTAGAATATATTATATATTGTTGGAATGTCCTATTTTTATGCTGGAATATATTATATATTGCTGAAATATATTATATAGTGCCGAAATCTGTCATTTTGTTGCTGAAACCTGTTATTTTAGTGTTGAAACATGTTACTTTAGTATACTGAAATCTGTTTTTTGACATAAATTTTAGGATACTCTTAAGGATGTTGAATTACTCACAAACCACTTGTTAACTTTGAATATATGGAAGCTTGCTTTGCTAATAAGCTAGCCACGGGAAAGTTTGCAATGGGGTCGAATGAGCCTTTGGGGAAACCTACTGCATTGAATGGCGAAGGTATTGCTGCTGCTACTCCTATTGTTTTGGACTTTGATCTTGGTGGTATAGGTGCAAATATTCATGCCACTACTCCTTCACCCACTGCCACAAAAAACAAGAGGAAAAGGGTTATGAGTGAAGAAGATGAGCTTCAATGTCGCAACATGTCCGATGCATTGCATGAGGTGGCCGGTGCTATCAATAACACTTGCCATACCGAGACGCACCCAGATTTGTATAAGGCTGTTATGGACCTCTCTTTCGATATGGCTCAATGTTTGGCTGTTCTAGATTACTTGACAGAGCACAAGGGTAAAGGCCTTAATTTCGTGAAAATGGATGTTCAGGTTCGTGAAGCCTCGTTTAAGCGCATCTTAGAAAAAAATCCTGATCTTGTTTGACTTGGAAGTTGAGATGTCATCTCTTTTGTAATGCTTATTAGTACTTTTCGATGTATGCGAACTTCCTAATATGGAGTTATTCGGAATGTTATTTTGGTGTTGGATTGTCTTATTTTCGTGCTGGAATTTATTATATATTGTTGAAATGTCATATTTTGGTCATGGAATTTGTTATATGCTGCTGGAATGATTATATACTGCTACAATGTCCTGTTTTGGTGTTGTCTTGTTGCTGGAATGTCATAATATTGCTGAAACGCCATATTAATGTGCTACAAATAATTATTTCCTTCATGAAATACGTATTTTACATCTCAGCTCAGAAACAGGCTACCAAACAACATCTCAGCTCAGCTTGTCTCAACTGATGCAGGCTAACAAACAGCATCTCAGTTCACCATGTATCAACTGATACGGGCTACCAAACACATTGAAAAATCTCAGCTCAGCTTGTATGGAGTGGGCTTGTATGAGTAGAGATAGGCAGGGCAAGGTGGCCCGGGCTCCCAAACACACCCTTAGTAGCCTTGTTGAAGTTCATCAAAAGCCTGAACTAGAAGCAGAAGAGAAAAAATGGTGTGCATATCCACAACATTGATCTTGCATGTCGGCCACACGACATGTTTATCAAAAGAAATGGAGTATAGGCGAGCAAATTTATGATACAACACTTCACCCTACGTCCAAAAATCCTTCCAAAACAGAAAAACGCAATGCTTCTATAATATCTAACCAGGCTAAATATGTCGCGCCATTAGAAAGACCTCTTCCGTTACTGATCATGAGGCGCCCCTACACTACGGGAAACAGTCGATACGCCGACGGCCGCCGTCGGCGTAGGCACGTTTGCCGCCGTCGGCGTATCGCCGTCGGCGTATCCGTAACCGTCGGCGAAACTGCAGTGGGACCCACAAAACGGCATCCTTCCGTCTCCCTCTGCTACACCCATATGCTGACGGCAGTGCCGTCGGCCTCTGCGTGCCACGTGGAGTGATCCTGTGCGTCTGGGAAGCGCTCTACGCCGACGGCATTTGCCGTCGGCGTATCCTTGACCATTTGGTCCTTTTTAGGCGACGTGGCATCATCTTGTGCGCTGGGAGTTGCCCTACGCCGACGGCAATGCCGTCGGCGTAGCCTTGATCATGATTTTCAGTTTTAGCTGCTTGTTGCTGCTGGTTTCTAGCACATTTTAAATACAATTAAAATTGCACAAATTATAAAACATTACAGAAACATCACATAGATATCCAAAATGACACAAACATGATTCAAATTCATCCAAGCATTCATACAAACTCCAAACAAGTTCGAATTCACACACGCTACACCGAACACATCCTACACCTCCCGAGAGCCCGAGGCTGATGATTCCTTGACTTGGCTCATCTTGGTCGATCACCTGCATTGAGAAAGGATAAACTTTTAAGCATGTTGAAAAATGTAGTAAATAAGAATAAAGACGTAATGCAATTAAGAAGAAGCATGTTGAAAGACTAAGCATGTTGAAAAGTAAATAGTACGCAAAAGGACATAAAAGACCCTCACCCTAATCATCACTCTCATAGTTAAGTCCTGGGTTCTCATCATCACTATCAACATCACTATCACGAGTGTTGTATATGGGAACCACCTCGCACGATGGAGGCTCATCATCGTCATCACTATCACTCTGTAACTTGTTGAGCATATATATATCCTTTAGACTCACCACTACGTCACCACCTGTTTGTGCATTGTCCTCGCGGTCCTCAAGACCTTGTATGCCAAAGTCCCCAAAGGTTTGTTCCTCTTGATAGAAAATCCCCTCGTATGTTTTAGGGTCAATGTTGTTGTAATCGTCTTCAGAGGGCATGGGTAGCTTACCACGTGGCGATACATGGAACACGACTTCCCAACCAATGAGTTCCTCTTTCTTGCATGGGTAGGTCAAATAATAAACTTGAAAGGCTTGGTGAGCCACAACAAAGACATTGGATCCATGGTAGGTGGTTGAAGGCTTAACTTCAACTAACCCAACGAAAGGGGTACTTTTGGTTCCATCCTCAGGGTCGAACCAGTGGCATTTGAACACAACAAGCTTGAGTTCTATGTTCGTGTTATTGAACGTCAGCTCGTATATGTTCTGTAACCTTCCGTAGTAATCATAATTACCGGCTCCTTTGGTGAAGACCCCGGTATTTATAGTCTTTGCATTAGGTCGACTGTTTTGGTGATGCTCTGTATGGAAGCGGTACCCATTCACATCATACTTCTCATACTTCTCGACTCTACGGTTACAACCTTGGGAGACACATCTAAACTCATCTGACATCACAATGTTGGCATCAGCTCCCTACAAGTACAAATTGTTTTGTGCATTAGTAAGAGGGATAAGACACGAATTGCAAGGTAGAAGGGACAGGTTTGAAATTACCTTTTCCCTGAACCAAACCGTGAATTTTTTCTTTCCGGGGGCAGACTCTTTCAAAAGAGTGTCCAACGCGGCTTCATTGGGTCCATCTGATGTTCCCGACCATATTTCATCCGTGAATTGACTAAAAGGAGAAAATACGTATTAGAACGAAATCATGTTAGTAGTTGCAAAGTAATTTATTCCCCATTTTACCTAAGGAAACTGCCCTCTTCTCCCTGCTCGTCGTGGGTCACTTCCTTCATCTTCATAAGCACATAGAGCATTATGCACTCCAGCTCATCATTGGTCAAGTTATACCTTGTTGGGCCACCGCTCATCAGATGGATGTCCCATCAATTCCCGGTCGTGCTTATCCTTGTATCTCTTCCCCATTTTGTGACATTGCATATGTGTGGCAGACTCTTTGTTCATGTAAAGCCGCTTGATTCTTTGTATGAATGGGAGGTAACGAAGAATCTTAACGGCGACATTTGACTGCGTCTTCGTACCATCGGCTCCTTTTACCACATGATACCTAGAGGCCTTACACAAGATACAGTACTTGTCATTGGCAACTGTTTCCAAAATAAAAGGCATCCTAGGTTTTGGTGGGGTTCCGACGCTCCGGGGCCCGCTTCGGCGAAACCCCGAATCCGCTGGGAAAACCTAACGTTTTCGTCTACCCCCATAGACGTGCGTCGAAAGGGGGTTAGGCCAGTGGACTTTTTTGCTTGGTTGTTTTAGGTTAGGCATAGGAAGGTGAGAAACCAAAGTCTACCCCAAATCAACACAAGATTCCGTCCGGTTCTCCCGAAACGGGAGTTTTCACCTTTAAGTGCAGAAACTCACTAGAAAGAAAGTGCAGCCGGTGAAGCCGGTCACACCCCGGAGTAGGATATTGCACATTTACAACACCCAACACACTTTTATACATATGGTATGGTACAACCTAGGTTTTGGTGGGGTTCCGACGCTCCGGGGCCACGCTTCGGCGAAACCCCGAATCCGCTGGGAAAACCCTAACGTTTTCGTCTACCCCCATAGACGTGCGTCGAAAGGGGGTAGGCCAGTGGACTTTTTTGCTTGGTTGTGTTAGGTTAGGCCATAGGAAGGTGAGAAACTAAAGTCTACCCCAAATCAACACAAGATTCCATCCGGTTCTCCCGAAACGGGAGTTTTCACCTCTAAGTGCAGAAACTCACTAGAGAGAAAGTGAAGCCGGTGAAGCCGGTCACACCCCGGAGTAGGATATTGCACATTTACAACACACAACACACTTCTATACATATGGTATGGCACAACCTAGGTTTTGGTGGGGTTCCGACGCTCCGGGGCCCCGCTTCGGCGAAACCCCGAATCCGCTGGGAAAACCCTAACGTTTTCGTCTACCCCCATAGACGTGCGTCGAAAGGGGGTAGGCCAGTGGACTTTTTTGCTTGGTTGTGTTAGGTTAGGCCATAGGAAGGTGACAAACCAAAGTCTACCCCAAATCAACACAAGATTCCATCCGGTTCTCCCGAACGGGAGTTTTCACCTCTAAGTGCAGAAACTCACTAGAGAGAAAGTGAAGCCGGTGAATCCGGTCACACCCCGGAGTAGGATATTGCACATTTACAACACACAACACACTTGTATACATATGGTATGGCACAACCTAGGTTTTCGTGGGGTTCCGGCGCTCCGGGCCCCCGCTTCGGCGAAACCCCAAATCCGCTGGGAAAACCTAACGTTTTCGTCTACCCCATAGACGTGCGTCGAAAGGGGGTAGGCCAGTGGACTTTTTTGCTTGGTTGTGTTAGGTTAGGCCATAGGAAGGTGAGAAACCAAAGTCTACCCCAAATCAACATAAGATTCCATCCGGTTCTCCCGAAACGGGAGTTTCACCTCTAAGTGCAGAAACTCATTAGAGAGAAAGTGAAGCCGGTGAAGCCGGTCACACCCCGGAGTAGGATATTGCACATTTACAACACCCAACACACTTGTATACATATGGTATGGCACAACCTAGGTTTTGGTAGGGTTCCGACGCTCCAGGGACCCGCTTCGGCGAAACCCTGAATCCGCTGGGAAAACCCTAACGTTTTCGTCTACCCCCATAGACGTGCGTCGAAAGGGGGTAGGCCAGTGGACTTTTTGCTTGGTTGTGTTAGGTTAGGCCATAGGAGGGTGAGAAACCAAAGTCTACCCCAAATCAACACAATATTCCGTCCGGTTCTCCCGAAACGGGAGTTTTCACCTCTAAGTGCAGAAACTCACTAGAAAGAAAGTGCAGCCGGTGAAGCCGGTCACACCCGGAGTAGGATATTGCACATTTACAACACCCAACACACTTTTATACATATGGTATGGTACAACCTAGGTTTTGGTGGGGTTCCGACGCTCCGGGGCCCCGCTTCGGCGAAACCCTGAATCCGCTGGGAAAAACCCTAACGTTTTCGTCTACCCCCATAGAGTGCGTCGAAAGGGGGTAGGGCAGTGGACTTTTTTGCTTGGTTCTGTTAGGTTAGGCCATAGGAAGGTGAGAAACCAAAGTCTACCCCAAATCAACACAAGATTCCATCCGGTTCTCCTGAAACGGGAGTTTTCATCTCTAAGTGCAGAAACTCAATAGAGAGAAAGTGAAGCCGGTGAAGCCGGTCACACCCCGGAGTAAGATATTGCACATTTACAACAGACAACACACTTGTATACATATGGTATGGCACAACCTAGGTTTTGGTGGGGTTCCGACGCTCCGGGGCCCCGCTTCGGCGAACCCCGAATCCGCTGGGAAAACCGTAACGTTTTCGTCTACCCCCATAGACGTGCGTCGAAAGGGGGTAGGCCAGTGGACTTTTTTGCTTGGTTGTGTTAGGTTAGGCCATAGGAAGGTGAGAAACCAAAGTCTACCCCAAATCAACACAAGATTCCATCCGGTTCTCCCGAAACGGAGTTTTCACCTCTAAGTGCAGAAACTCATTAGAGAGAAAGTGAAGCCGGTCACACCCGGAGTAGGATATTGCACATTTACAACACCCAACACACTTGTATACATATGGTAATGGCACAACCTAGGTTTTGGTATGGTTCCGTCGCTCCGGGGCCCCGCTTCGAGGAAACCCCGAATCCGCTGGGAAAACCCTAACGTTTTCGTCTACTGTCGTGGGTAATCACGGCAGATGCCATACGGGGTGGCTTAACTCGGGTGTGAGCCAGGCGACGTAGGATTCACAGAGAGGTTGCACACAGAGTTTACCCAGGTTCGGCCCCTCTGTATGAGGTAAAGACCTACTCCTGCTTGTATGTATTTGGATCTGAATGGGGTGTACAATGGTGTGCGCACCAGAGCTTGCGGGTGCTCCGGAGGCTATGGAATGAGATGAGTCGCCTCTAGGGTTGCTCCTTGCCGGCTTTATATAGGGAGCCGGCTAGGGTTTACAGGGAATGACGGGTTCCGCTGGCGGCGCTAGCTATCCTGCCTACAAGTGCGGCTTCGTGGAGCGCACTCTTCGGGATACACAATCGCAGACTGATTCGAGATATCGCTGCCGCCTCCCCGAGCCGTCATACCGGGATCCTCGGGGACCCGGTATCCTGGAAGATGTACACCGGGTGGGCTTTGGGCCACCCGGCCTTGAGGCCGACTCGGGGTCCTGGGCCTACCCGGTTGGGCATCCCCCCATCATTAGCCCCCGAGTTCGTCAGGGACTCGTTCCGGCTTGGTCTTCGTCTTGCGAATTGCCGGGTCGTGTCGTTGAACGAACTCCTGAAACAGAGAAAGAAAACAACGGCTCGGAGTGGTGGATTTTGGCTTTTAACGCCCGGTCTAACTCAAGTTTTTGTTTGATGCCGGCTTGTGCCCGTCGGGACGTTTGCCATCCCGACTCGCCTCGGTGCGGGTTGTCTCCTCGCCTTCTCCGTCTGACGTCACGGCATCTTTGACCGTTTGTCCTGTAGTGTTTGTCGTCTGGCGCCGAGTCGATTGATGGGACTTGACGGCGCATCGACTGCCTCCACCTCGGGATGGAGCAGTGGCAATGATGACGCTCTTGACCCGCACGCGCCCGATCCATCGTCCACACGTCGTGACAGAGCGACGTGGCCGAATCTGAGCCGCATTTTTCGGCACGCTCCCGTGGAAACCGAGGCGTCGCGCGGGAATCGAGGCGTCGTGCGACGTGGCGATAGTGGGCGACGTGGACGACGTGGGCGGCGCCATTTACTGCGGTAACGGCTCCACTCACCGTGCCTATTAAAACGGCAGGGGAGTGCGGCTGGTGAGTTCATCTCCATTTCTTCTTCGCGCTCGCCGCCACTTTCTCGAGCAGCTCGCGCCTGAGTTCTTCGCCGCATCGCCGCCGCAGCCATTGGACACTCTTGCTCCTCCGCCTCTTCTCCGGCCAAGATGGTGGCGCCCAAGAACAAGTGGGAGAGGTCGTCGGTGACGGCGCAGGCGCTGGAGCAAGCCGCCAACGAGGGCTTGTTGCCGCCGGCGTCGGAGCGTCGGTGGCGCATCGCCTCCGCGGATCCTCGCCCGCGGCCATCGCCGGGCGAGTTCGTCGCCTTCCTCGCATTCCTCGAGCGCGGGCTGGGCTTCCCCACGTCGGAGTTCTTCCGGCGATTCTTGGACTTCTACGGGCTTCAGGTGCATGACCTGACGCCCAACTCGATCTCCATCTCGCCTGCTTCGTCACCCTGTGCGAGGGCTACTTCGGGTGCGCCCCGTTCTTCCCGCTGTGGCTGTGGATCTTCCACGGCAACTGGGGAAGGGGGCGACATGGCGCCCTGCGGCGGCCTCAACTTCCAGGTCCGCGGCGACGTCGACTACCTGGATCTCGGCCTCCCCTCCAAAGTGTATTGGAGGAAGTCGGGCTTCTACATGCGGGAGCCGGCGCCTGACGGCGAGATCGGGATCCCCTGCTTCTCGCCATCGCCGAGCCGGCCTCGCAATCTTCAGGAGCTGCCGCGCGACGCCGACTTGCCCATGGTGCGCCGGCTGATGGCGCGGCTTCAGGAGCTGAAGAACGGAGGGCTGACGGGTCTGAACCTCATCGCCACTTGGGTGAAGAGGAAGATCGCACCTCTGCAGCACCGGCCCTCGCTGATCTGCGAGTACAAGGGGACGAAGGACCCGCAGCGCCATGACCCGACATTGTTCGAGTCGGTAGAGCAATTCACGCTGCGGATGAAGCGTGTCACGGTCCACCCGGCCCCGAGTGGATCGTGGGCGGCCTGGAGGCCTACTCCGCCAAGCATCCGGCTCCTGAGGTGAGTCCCTTTGCTTGACGATTCGAAACACTTTCCTTTTCTTGGTCTTTTTATACCGATCCTTCCTGCTTTGTCGATTCAGGAGTTTCGATCGCTTGTTGGGTTGCCTCCGATCCGCGGAGACGCTCCCACGGTGCTTGCCGGCCCCAACGACGTCGTCGAGCGCGACTCTGACGACGAAGCCGACAGCGCCACCATGGGCAACGAAGCCGCCTTCTCCTCCCGCCAACCGATCCCCATCCTGTCTGAGGATGAGGAGGAAGGAGAAGAAGGAAGAGAAGAACGCGCCGGGTCCAAGAACCCGGCGCCTGCTGAAGAAGATGATGAAGATGATCAGCCGCTCCGCATCCGGCGGAGGCGTAGGCCTGCGGCTGAGGACGCCGGGCCCAACTCCAAGCGCTCCAAGTCGGCGAACCCGACGCCGCCGCCACCGGAGCGATCGGCTGGGGCTGCCGTGCAGCGCACCGTCGTTGCCGAGCGGAGGCAGAAGGCCTTGCGGGACATCCCTGCGAGGGCTCGCGCCGACTCGCCGCCTGCGCCTCGCTTCCGAGGAGTTCGGACCTCAACTCTTCCACCTGCGGGTGACAGGTCTGCTGCTGATCCTCATCCAAAGTTCCACTGGAAACGCTATCTTGAGTTTGACCCGTGCGAGTGTCGCAGGGCTGAGGACGCGTCCCTCAGTGACATGGAGGACGCGCTGGAGAGCGACTCCCAGCGGGCGGAGCCTGCCGCGCACGTCGCGGAGCCGACCACGAGAGCGCCGAGTCCTCCGCCTTCCACCGGCGGAGGCGACGAAGTTATTGTGCCCCCTACCCGAGGGGGCCACTATTGATGACGCCGTGCCGGCTGGCACAGGGTGCCACGCCTCAGCCGGAGACGGCGCTGGTGGTGACGACGACCCGCGCCACCGTGACGGCTTCCTCGTCGGGTGGGCTGACTGCCCAGCCCCCGAGCTCCGTCCCGGGTGCATCTGCGCCCGGCCTGACTTCCGAGCCGCCATCCAGACAGCGATGGATGCGCACCAGGTACGTAGAATCCTTCTTGCACCTGTTGCGTCCGTAGCGTATATGTAGCCCCCAAGGCCCGAGTCGCGTTCGTAGAAAGCGGCTTGGGTCTTCATAGTTTTCTGGATGCAAAGTTTGGCGAATAGTGGTCCTTGGTTTGCCAATGTCGATGTAGAGGCAGGCCGGTGGGGGTGTGTATGCCACTCGGAACGTACCCCGGGTTCCTGACCCGGCGTATTATTTTTTTTTTTTGTTGGGGCTAGCCCCCGGGTTAGCAAATGTTGGTGTAGAGGTAACCCGTGGCGTAGCCCCCATGCCTCTTCTTGATTGTTTATTGTTTGTGAACTGCAGGAGCTGTCCTGGCTCCTCGAAGCCGAACAGCAGGAGACCCGCCGCCTGCAGGAGGAGCTGAAGAAGGCGCGCGACGGCTTCATCTCCGTCGCTGAGCACCAGCAACTGCTGGCCGCGCAGGAGAGCCGGCACACGCAGGCGTTTGCCGCGGTGCAGGAATCCTGCGAGCGGCTCAGCAAGCAGAAGGAGGAGGCGGACGCCGCCCTCACCCAGGCGACCAAGGGGTACGGCGAGGACCTCGAGAAGCTCGAGCGCAAATCCGGCGAGGCTGAGCGCGAGATGAAGGAGCTGACCGAGCGGCTTGCCACCCTCGCCGTTGGCATCTGGGGTAAAGATTTCATGCGACCCTTGCAGTTTGTGCCTACTTGACTTGTGGCCTTGTTGTTGATTTTTGTTTTGTTGAGCAGGCGAGGAGACGGCTGGCCTGACGGCTTCGGAGCATGTCCACCGGCTCGGAGTCTTCGCCCGTGACGTTCACGGCCGGGCCAGCAAGGTCGTCCAGATGCTGTCGCCCAAGGAAGGCGTCCCCGCACCCGTCTGCAAGGTGTTGCGGGTTCTGGAGCTGATGCCCCAGGTGATCACCTGGGTGCGGGAGTCGTCGGCCCGAGCCGGCGCGTGCATTGCCCTCGGGCTTGTGCGAGGCCGGTATAGGCAGACGAACGTGGACAAGATCACGGCCAGCATCCCCACCGATAGCAGCGGCCGGGAGATCGATCTGCAGCCGGTGCTCCAGTACTGCGCCCCTTACGCCTGCCGGGCTGCCAAGATGGTCGACCACGACGACTTCGTCTTCGACGTGGTGCCTGAGGGCAACGACCTTGGCGAGGTGGCGGACAGGGAGCCGGCGTCGGAGTACCTTTTCGAAAGGGCTTCAGCTCTGCCACCGCCGGCTGCGACGAACGAGGCGTCGACGTCTTCTGCTCGGGCGGCTCCTCCGTCTTGAAGTTTGCTCCCCTGCTTTCAAAAGAGGGGTTATTTTGAAGTAGTTAGGGTTTGTCGCCTGCGGGCGAAAAAATATTATGTAATGAAACAAGTATGATATGTGCCGGGTCGCGTTTCAGCGTGCGCCTCTGCGGCTTATTAATGTTTGTTTTGGCACCCCATGCTTGTTTTTTGTGCGCTTTCCGTCACTTTGTTTGTTTTTCGCTTGTTTTGTAAGCTAGTCGATCGTGCGACCTCGCCAAGTGTGCTTCGCGTGATTTTTTCGTGACGCGCGCGGTACCCATGGTGACAAAGTCCGAGTGCGGCTTCATTGTCAAGTTAGGTTTGAACCGGCTGCACTACTTCTTCACTTTGTGCGGGTAGCTGACGACTTGGGAGAAAACAACAATTTTTGTGATTTTGCTTCGTGAGCAGGGGGTCCAGTGGTGAGCCGCGCATCGTGGCATCCGGCTCTCTTTGACAACCCATCAATCATATAACGTGTGAGTAGGAAGAATAAAGACTCGAAAGCATAATTGAATCGAAACGATAGCCCCCGAGCGTGCCGGGTGTGTATCGACTTTATTTCCTTGATTGATTACACAGTATTACAATGGATACTATGTATAATAGGGGCGAAGCAGGCTGATGTTCCATGGACGCTTGGTCTCCTCTTCCGACTTGGAGCTTTTGTTCGGCTCACGCAAGTCGACGAGGTGGTAGGAGCCGTTGCCCATCGCTTTGCTAACGACGAACGGTCCTTCCCATGGTGCCGAGAGCTTGTGCATCCCTTTCGACTTTTGGATGAGCCGAAGAACCAAGTCGCCTTCCTGGAAAGAGCGACTTCTAACCCGGCGGCTGTGGTAGCGGCGCAGGCTTTGCTGATATATCGCCGTCCTGGAGAGTGCGAGTTCGCGAGCTTCTTCCAGGAGGTCGACGCCGACCAGGCGGGCTTCTTCATTTTCTTCCTCGTTGTAGAGGGCGACCCGAGGCGAGTCGTGCTCGAGGTCGGTCGGCATGACGGCTTCCGCCCCGTACACCATGAAGAATGGCGTGTAGCCGGTGGAACGGTTTGGAGTCGTTCTGATGCCCCAGAGTACGGCTGGTAGCTCGTCCAGCCAGCAACCCGGTGTTCGCTCCAGTGGAACTTGAAGTCGCGGCTTGATCCCGGCTAGCACTGTCTGGTTCATTCTTTCCGCCTGCCCGTTTGATTGCGGGTGGGCGACGGACGCCAAGTCGAGACGGATGCCTTTTTGTTTGCAGAAGGCCTTCATCTCTCCTTCGGCAAAATTTGTACCGTTGTCAGTGATGATGCTGTGCGGGTAGCCGAATCGGAAGATGAGCTTCTGGAGGAACTTGGTTGCGGTCTTGCCGTCGAGTTTCTTGATAGGTTCAACTTCGACCCATTTGGTGAACTTGTCGACTGCGACGAGCAAATGTGTCATGCCACCGCGAGCTGTCTTGAACTTGCCCACCATGTCTATTCCCCAGACTGCGAATGGCCATGTCAGAGGGATGGTCTTCAGAGCCGCGGCGGGTAGGTGATCCTGCCGGGCGTACTTCTGGCACCCGATGCACCGACGGACGATGTCGACTGCATCCTGATGAGCAGAGAGCCAGAAAAAACCGTGCCTGAACGCCTTGGCGACCAGGTTGCGAGCGCCGACGTGGTGGCCGCAATCTCCCGAGTGGATCTCATGAAGGATGCGCCTTCCCTCTTCCGGCTCGACGCAGCGGAGGAAAACTCCCGATGTGCTGCGTTTGTAGAGCTCGCTGTTGATGATGGCGTAAGCTGAGGCCCGGCGCACGACTCGCCGTGCTAGGACCTCGTCGGCTGGCAGCTTTTTGGTGGTGAGGAACTCGATGTAGGGTTCCCTCCAGTCGTTGTTTCTTGGGTTACCGCCACCAGAATTGCATCTGATGATGGCGGGTTGGCGATGTCGACTTCGGCCGGCGGGCGTACCGACGGGTTGTGCAGGTGGTCGAGGAAGACGCCGGGTGGGACTCGGTCCCGCTTAGACCCGAAGCGAGAGAGTGCGTCAGCCGCCTCGTTCTTCCTTCGGTCGACGTGCTCCAGCTCCATGCCGGCGAAGTGGCCGCCGACTTGATCGACGAGCCGGCGGTAAGCCGCCATGTTGGGATCATTTGCATCCCAGGTCCCCATCGTTTGCTGAACGACGAGGTCGGAATCGCCGTAACATTTGATACGGCTAACTCCCATCTCCTTGGCCACGCGTAGGCCATGTAGGAGGGCTTCGTACTCGGCGACGTTGTTAGTGCACGTGAAGTGTATCTGCAGCACATATCGCATCTTGTCGCCTTGGGGAGAAGTGAGGACGACTCCAGCCCCCGAGCCCTCATACATCTTGACCCGTCAAAGAACAAGGTCCATCTGCCGGCTTCATAGGTTGGAGCCGGCAACTGTGTCTCCATCCAGTCGACGAGGAAGTCGGATAGTGACTGCGACTTGATCGCAGTGCGGGCTGCGTAGCTGAGGCCGAAAGGCTGCAGCTCAGAGGCCCATTTGGCGACGCGCCCAGTTGCCTCTCTATTGCGGATTATTTCAGCTAAGGGAGATGAGCTGACCACCGTCATCGGGTGGCCCATGAAGTAATGTCGCAATTTTCTTGAAGCAAAGAAAACACCGTATACAAGTTTTTGGTAGTGCGGGTAACGTTGCTTCGAATCCGTCAGGACTTCGCTGACGTAGTAAACTGGCCGCTGGACCAGTTGCTCGTGGCCTTCCTCCTTGCGCTCGACGACGACCACCGCGCTGACGACTCGGTTGGTCGCAGCGATGTAGAGGAGCATCGGCTCCTTTTCTAGTGGAGATGCGAGGATCGGCGCCTCGGCCAACGTCTTCTTGAGTGCCGTCAAGGCGGCGTCTGCCTCGTCGTTCCAGGTGAACGTGTCCGACTTCTTGAGGAGCCGGTACAAGGGCATGGCCTTCTCGCCGAGTCGTGAGATGAAACGGCTGAGGGCAGCGACACAGCCTGTGAGCCGCTGCACGTCCCGGAGGTTTTCCGGCTTCTTCAGAGCTTCGATCGCCTTGATCTTCTCTGGGTTGGCCTCAATGCCTCGCTCGGAGACGATGAAGCCCAGGAGCTTGCCCGCGGGTACGCCGAAGACGCATTTTTCCGGGTTGAGCTTTATCCTGTACTTGCGGAGGTTGGTGAATGTCTCGTGAGGTCGGCAATCAGGTCTGTCTTCAGCTTGGACTTGACGACGATGTCGTCCACATATGCGTGGACGTTGCGGCCGATCTGCTCGTGCAAACAGTTCTGTATGCACCGCTGGTAAGTCGCTCCGGCATTTTTCAAGCCGAAGGGCATGGAGACGTAACAAAACGCGCCATAGGGCGTGATGAAAGACGTCTTCTCCTGATCTTCGGGCGCCATCTTGATCTGGTGGTACCCGGAGTAGGCGTCGAGGAAGCATAGCGCCTCGCACCCTGCCGTCGAGTCGATCAGCTGATCGATGCGTGGCAATGCGAATGGATCCTTGGGACAGGCTTTGTTCAAGCCGGTGTAGTCGATGCACATCCGCCATGTTCCGTTCTTCTTCAGAACGAGCACCGGGTTGGCAAGCCATTCCGGGTGTATGACTTCGGCGATGAACCCGGCAGCTAGGAGCCGGGCTATTTCTTCGCCAATAGCCTTCTGTCTCTCACCAGTGAAGCGACGCAGGAACTGCTTCACTGGCTTCAGCTTGGGGTCAACGTTGAGCTTGTGCTCTGCGAGCTCCCTCGGGACGCCTGGCATGTCAGATGGTTTCCATGCGAAGATGTCCCGATTCTCACGGAGGAAGTCGCAGAGCGCGCTTTCCTATGCGACGTCCATGTGCGAGCCGATCACCGCCGTCTTGGAGGAGTCGCCCTCGACCAGCGGGATGCGCTTGGTCTCCTGTGCCGACTGGAACTTGTCGCGTGAGTCCAGAGTCGGCTTCTTGACGATGGTCATGTCGTTGGGGTCGACTTGCAGCTTGAGTTGCTCCAGCTGCTCCGTGGCGATGACGGACTCGGCAAAGACGGCGTTGCCCTTTTCGCACTCGATGGCGCGGTCGACGTCGCCGTGTACAGTGATGATGCCGTTCGGACCCGGCAGTTTCATCTTCAGGTAGGCGTAGCAGGGCCTTGCCATGAATTTGGCAAAGGCGGGTCGCCCGAGGATCGCATGGTAGGAACTACGGAAGTTCACCACCTCGAACCAGATCTTCTCGAGCCGGAAGTTCTTGGCGGTGCCGAAGACGACGTCGAGTGCGATTTTGCCTAGCGGGTAGGCCTTCTTTCCCGGGACGATGCCGTGGAAGGTGGTGATGGTGGGTACTAGCTGTTCGTCACGCAATTTCATGCGTTGGAACGTCTCGTAGTAGAGGATGTTGATGCTCGAACCCCCGTCCATCAATGTCTTGGTCAAGATGTAGCCCTTGACCTGGGGCGCGACCACCAGAGCGAATTTGCCCGGGTAATCGACGCGGGGCGGGTGGTCTTGACGGCTCCATGTGATCGGCTGCTCTGACCAGTCGAGCCACTGGGGCACGTCTGGCAGAGTCGCGTGGACGGCGCGCCGTATGACCTTCTCCTCCCGCCTGGAATCGAGGCCGACGAAGGTGTGGCCCATGAAGCCGGCAGTGGGAGGCATGCCCTGCTGCTGCTCACCGTCGTCGTCTCCGTCGGGTGCCCGCTTCTTGGCACCGGTCTTGGCCTTGACGATTTCTGCAGTCCAGCTGCACTCGTCAGTGGTGTGGCCGGCTGGCTTGCCGGGTAGGCTATGATACCTACACGGCATGGCCAGAATCTCCGTGGCGGTGAGCTTCTTTCGCGGGAAGTTGCCGCGTTGGCTCTTGAAGCCGCGGCCCCCCGCAGCCGTGGCGGCTACAAGCTCGGAGCCGCCGTCACCCTTGCGTTTATGAGCGCTGGAGTGCTTGGCCTTGCTCTTGTTTTTGCCGCCTTTCTTCTCGTCGTCGTCCTCCTCGGAGTCGTCCTTGGTGACGTCGGACTCGGCGTACTTGTGCACGATGGCGAGTAGCTGGCCCATCGTCATGTCACCCTTGTGCGAGCGCCGCAGCTTCTGCTTGAGCGACTCGAAGGTGGTGTTGTCCTCAAGGTGGGAGTGCACCGTGTCGACGCTGAGGTGTTCTGCCGAGTTGATGAGGTCGGCGACTCGGCGATACCACTTTCTAGTGGACTCGCCCTCCTTCTGGACGCAGCGCTTGAGGTCCTCGACCGTGGCCGGGCGCTTGCAGGTCCCCTCGAAGTTGGTGATGAAGAGCCTCTTCAACTCGCCCCAGGAGTTGACGCTGTTCCTGGGGAGGTTGTTGAGCCAAGTGCGAGCCGTTCCCTCAAGCATGAGAGGAAAATAGCGCGCACAACAGAGCGAAGACGCGTTCTGGATGCTCATGGCGGCCAAGTAGTCCTGGACCCAAGTTTCCGGGTTCATGGCAGCGTTGTACTTGGGCGCCTCTCTCGGTCCTTTGAAGCTGCTAGGGAAACGCTCGCCTCTGATGGCGGGTCCAAAGCATCTAGGGCCGACGTCGTCGTCGTCGTTGTTGTTGCGCGTCGCCTCGGCGCGCTTGTCGTTGAGGTGGTGGCGTAGATCCGGAGCGGAGTGATTGGAGCGCGCCTGCGCCTGGTTGTTGTTGATGGTGTGCCGGGCGTCGTTGCGGGCGAGCCGAGGCGGGTTGCCTCCAGCCCTCGCGTTGCTCGACACTGCCGGCTCCTCGTGCCGACTGCGTGGCGGCTGTGGGGCAGCGTCACGCCTGGGGGAACCCTTGTTTCCCTGGCTTCGGTGTGGTGCCGAGGCCGTTTTCTCGCTGGGTGGCGATCTGGAGTAGAGCTTGCCGTCAGATTGCGACATGTTCTCCTGCAGCTCCAGCGCCTTGTCCACCAGCTTGCACCCTTGCTCCAATAGGGGTTGTCCTTGACCCGGATCCTCTTGAAGAGAGAGGCGGCTGCAGTCATGCAATCGACTGGGGTGCCGAAAATCGCGAGGTCGGCGTCGTCGTCGTTCCGCGGCTGGGGTTGAGGACGAGGGGTTCGGAGGGGCCGCGGCGCCGGAGGCGGCATCGTCGGGCGAGGTTGAGGCGGAACTTGACTCGAGCCGCCGGGCTGGGCCCTGCGGCACTCGTCGCGCTGCCTTTCCAGCTCTGTCTCGCGTGCGAAGGCGTTGTCGAGCGCGCGAGTTGGTGCATCAGGATTAAGCCGCGACTTGCGGTTTTTGTGATGCCGAGTGACCGCGGAGAGAGCGGTCGACTGAGCATCGACCTCCAGCTCCTTCTGGCGGATCTCCTCCTGCTGGAGGGCCATCTTCCGGCGCAGCTGCTCGAGCTGTGTCGCCTGGTCGACGACGTTCGCCGGCGTGATCGGGGTGCTGAGCGGGTCAGCCGCCCGACCTGCTTGTCCTCGCAGGGCGGCGAGAGATTCGTCGCGTTGCTGCTTTTCGCGAGCCTCCTGCTCGCGCCGTGCCTGGTCGCGCTGCTTCTGCGCGTTGGCCTCTGCTGTGGCGGCGTTGTTGCCGCGGGTTTGGCGGCAGCAGAGTTTGCCGCCTCGCCCGTCATGTAGATGTGGGCGGGTGTTGCCGTGCCGTCCGAGGCCAGATCGGTCGAGCCCTCCGACTCGTAGTCGAGAACGGGCAAGATCGACCCGGTGTCGTCGTCGTTCGAGATCTGGACGGTCTCGGCGGATGGGGCGGGTGCAAAGTGGTTTGCAGCCGCGGTGTCGACAGCGGCTTCGTCAAGCGGGTCGACGGGGGAGGAAGTACCATTGTAGTTGTTGGCGACTCCTTCCTCATCCGAGCCGCAGAAGCCGACGTAGGCGGTGACGGCGGTCCCGAACGGGATAGCCATCGCGCGAGTGATCGGGGCGTAGTTGGGCCTGCCCCAAGTGTGTGGATCGGCGACGTAGCCGATCCCTCCGTGCTCGAAGTAGCTGCCGGTGACGATGTCACCGCGACCCGACATGGCTTGAGGGCTGAAGTAGACGCCAGTGCCGGGTTCAGGACTCTCCATGAAGTAAATTCCAGCGATCGCTGGCCCCACGGTGGGCGCCAACTGTCGTGGGGTAATCACGGCAGATGCCATACGGGGTGGCTTAACTCGGGTGTGAGCCAGGCGACGTAGGATTCACAGAGAGGTTGCACACGCAGAGTTTACCCAGGTTCGGCCCCTCTGTATGAGGTAAAGACCTACTCCTGCTTGTATGTATTTGGATCTGAATGGGGTGTACAATGGTGTGCGCACCAGAGCTTGCGGGTGCTCCGGAGGCTATGGAATGAGATGAGTCCGCCTCTAGGGTTGCTCCTTGCCGGCTTTATATAGGGAGCCGGCTAGGGTTTACAGGGAATGACGGGTTCGCTGGCGGCGCTAGCTATCCTGCCTACAAGTGCGGCTTCGTGGAGCACACTCTTCGGGATACACAATCGCAGACTGATTCGGAGATATCCGCTGTCGCCTCCCCGAGCCGTCATACCGGGATCCTCGGGGACCCGGTATCCTGGAAGATGTACATCGGGTGGGCTTTGGGCCACCCTGGCCTTGACGGCCGACTCGGGGTCCTGGGCCTACCCGGTTGGGCATCCCCCCATCATCTACCCCCATAGACGTGCGTCGAAAGGGGGTAGGCCAGTGGACTTTTTTGCTTGGTTGTGTTAGGTTAGGCCATAGGAAGGTGAGAAACCAAAGTCTACCCCAAATCAACACAAGATTCCATCCGGTTCTCCCGAAACGGGAGTTTTCACCTCTAAGTGCAGAAAACTCACTAGAGAGAAAGTGAAGCCGGTCACACCCGGAGTAGGATATTGCACATTTACAACACACAACACACTTGTATACATATGGTATGGCACAACCTAGGTTTTGGTGGGGTTCCGACGCTCCGGGGCCCCGCTTCGGCGAAACACCGAATCCGCTGGGAAAACCCTAACGTTTTCGTCTACCCCCATAGACGTGCGTCGAAAGGGGGTAGGAAAGTGAACTTTTTTTCTTGGTTGTGTTAGGTTAGGCCATAGTAAGGTATTTTACATGTGTTGTTTTTATTTATTTTACATGTATATGTTGTAGGGTTGGGTTCCGGGAAACTCGAACCGTTATTTTATGGGGGTGGGATACTGAAATTGGGAGGGAAATTGTAGGTCCAATATATATAAATTATAACTACATTAAATATTATATAGAGAAATAAATAAATAAATATTATATAGAGAAAAAAAAAAAGGTTCATCTATACGTCGACGGCCGCCGTCGGCGTTGAAGTACACGTGTACACCGACGGCACGGCCGTCGGCGTATCAACGCCGCAGGACGTTCCGTCATGGCGTCCTTTTGTACACCGACGGCACGGTTTACGCCGACGGCTGCCGTCAGCCTTACCTGGATACGCCGACGGCTGTGTGGACGGCTGCCCTAGCTCGTGCTGTACGCCGACGGCCCCGACATTTAGCCGTCGGCGTACAGTACGGCCTTCGGCATAGTGTGGCTTTCCCATAGTGCTATCCATATAAGAACCAAACATGCTTGACCCAGGGGATATTCTCCTTCTTATAAAACTCTTGGAGGTTCTTTAAGAGGAGAGCTTTCGCATGCCATAACTCCACAAGCACGTTCCACTCATCGCTATTCATCGATGGGATGGGACTTTCTTTCAGCACTTCGCGGAGAGGACGTGAATCAAAGTGTTTTTTAGGTGGTGTCGAAGTTGCCAAAGACCTGTGTGAAAATGCATATTAGAAGCACCATTGACGGGCGACATAGTTGTGTCCATTATAAATTCTGCCTAGTACCTAAAACAATATGCGTAAGAATGAAATCTCTGAAAATTAACAGTTTAATAAACATTTAAGGCAAAGGCAGTATGTAGATACCGCAACTTTGTCGTAATAATAACATAGGAGCCCATTGTGTTTCTCTAGTCCTTCCATTGACAACGCATAGGCATGCGATTCCGGAGTGCAATGTTGCACTCAGATGCAAGCTTGTCCGGGTAACAGCTGTGCACGGCCTTGTCCTCCCTCTTTTAATGTCGACCGGCAGTTTGGCACCTAGAGTTCAGGACATCATGTTGACTCATTTCCTCATATAAACAATTTTTAAAATGGTAATGGCCGTACTCCAAATAGACTCTGGAAGAAACAAACTAAATACATGAAGCATGCCTTTAGACATGGATAACAGTAACAGGGTGGGGCAGTTAAACAATTTTTTCCAATATCACCAGTATAACAGGACAATGTACATGTACAATATTTACTATAAATCACGACTAAAATAGATTCATTAAGTCGCACAAATAACATAAATCAATGACGATCCTCAAATTTGCATATTAGGAATATTACATACCCGCAATGATGTAAAGAATATAACAATACTACTAATTTTTTTTAATACTACTACTTCTTCTTATTCTTACAATCTTGTTTGCAGCATGTTTCTAAAAAAAAGATGCAATGTCCGAGTCCTCTTCCTTTTCCAATAGTTATGCAATGCTGCCAAAATGTCAGACAGATTTATCGATTCCCTAATTGCATTGAATCAATATCCATATCCATAGATCACTAATGAATTATTGTGACAATTTAATTATTCTACTTGTAATAAAGAGATATTCACAATAGATGAAGAAATAGAGAAGAGAATGCATGGAGCTAAGCTAGCACGGTAAATTCTCACCTGATCTATCAGCACATCAGCAATTTTTGAAGTTCTGACCATGGTTTTAAAATTTAGTGAGATTTCAACAAAATTCACTGAATTTCAGTGATTTCAGCATCCACCGAAATAATCACCTTTCGGTCAAAATATTTCACCAGTTGCAGTACTACATAGGAATATAAAAACTATTTAAACTATTTTCAAAAAATTTATTGAATTTGAAGAGAAAATTTCGGTCTTTTGGCCGAAACAAAAACCGAAATCATTGAAATTCACTGAATTTCAGTAATTTCAGTAGAGCCTGAAATTTTTCCGAAACTGAAATTTAGAACCATGGTTTTGACTGCAGACTGTGGGCGAGTCCCAGCAGTGCCTGCAGGCTGCAGCCCGCCTGCGTTGCCGCCGGTCACCCTATCTGCTGCCCTAGTCCTGCTCGCTGCTGCAGCTATTTCTCATTGGTTCCTTTTGTCGGCGCGATGTTCATATAGAGGAATCAATCAGCAAGAGGAGTTTGGCGATAGATTTTTCATTTTAGGAAGGGTTGACTCGAGATCGATTGGGATTTGGGACTCCAGACTCGCTCAGCTCAGCTCGGGCTGATCCCAAAACAGAATTAGTGCGGACGACGGTCGACAGAACGTGGGATCGATCCTGCAAAGCTACGTGCGTTTTCACTCCTTGGGCCAGACTTGGCATTTTTCATTTTCCTAGACAATGTGTATATCTTGGCTAACAAGCCAAATCTTAGACCTACTAGCTAGCTCCGCCAAACGAAGCGACGGCGCACGCACCCAACACCCTCACACTTTCTTCGTTATATCGGACGCAGACGAATCGAAACGCTAGCTAGGCAGGCAGCAGCAGCTGCTGCAGTAGTTAACTTTTTTTAGATAAAAAGTATATATTAATATCGCGGAGATAACAATTACACCCAGCCTCTGCAACGCAATAACGTAGGGTACTACGGATGCACACAGCCAAAAAACAATAAGAAGAAACAAAAAAGGAAAAAGTCACGGTACAGAGTTACAGTCCTTGCAGTAACAGCACAACCACCACCAAGACAACACCTGAAGTTCAAATTCTCCAAAAGCGACGCATTCAAGAAGGAAACAGTGCATAAACACCGTCATCGCCCGATCGAAGATCATGGGTTTTCACCCCGGAGATATTCCCCGCTCTCAAAACAATGTTTTCAACAAGGTCATTGTCAGGCACAACCAATTAAGGCCAGATCTTGGATTTTCACCCTGAGAGGTAAGACTCTGAACTTCACCTGTGATGTCGCCCCCACTTACATACTGCTGCCGCGATTCCTGAAACTCCAAACCAGTTCCTCATCAACGCAAAGGCTCCGAGCACCACTGCCAATCCTCCAATCTCAGCCTCCATGGCCTTCTCCGCGTCTGACTTCACCATGGATTTGCCCATGATGGCAACAGAAGCAGAGCTTCGTGCCGGTTCCTCGCAGCACGACCGAATCCCACCCGATTCAGCAATCTTTAGGTTTTAACGCCCATGAGAAATCACCGGCGGAGCCTTCCGGAACCCTTCACTTTGGCTAGATTCAGGAGGTCAGGCGTAAGGCAGCTCTTCGACTTCGCGTGATTTGGAACCCTAGGACCACCATCTTTATTCAAGCCAAGCTAGTAGCCCCCTCGCCACCCGCCGGCACCCTGTTGGATCTGCCACTCCAAACCCCACCGGTAAAGGCCGGTAACGAGGAAGAAGACGGCAGAAACAGGGGCGATCTTCCCTCGGATCCGGCCGAAAAAGCCAGGCAGCAAGGAGGAGATGAGGAGGAGGCCATCACCCAGACGAGATCCAATCCCCTCCCAGCCCCATATCCCGCCGCCGGCAAAGAACACGCCGCCGAAAGTCAACCTCCGCCTCCACCCGGCCAGGGACGCCGCCCTGACCGCTGCTCAAAGCCGCGACGACTTCACCCCCCAGCAACTCCGCCGCCGAACTCCAGGCAACCACCCCAGACCACCTCTGGCGGCTGGGCCCGCCGCCGCCGCGGCGAGAGCCGGCGTCAACGGCGGCTCGATGGATCAGCGAAGGGGGGCTGGGGAGGTGTGATTTGGGGAGCCCCTGGCGGCGCCCTGGGGAGCGCCGCGAGGGGTTAGGTCTAGTGTATGTACTTTGCGCAAGAGTGTAATTGGATTTTGCGCGACGCGACGTGCCCTGCCCCCGCTCACCTGGTTTCGCGTCACCAGTTTCCCACCACTACGCGCCGCTTCTCTACCTACCTCTCTCGCTCCTCGCCTCTGCATCGCGACGCAGAGGCTTAACCAATGGCAGGGGCTGCCGGCGAGGCGGCGACGCTGGAGTTCACGCCGACATGGATCGTGGCGGCGGTCTGCTCGCTCATGGTGCTCATCTCCCTCCTCGCCGAGAGATGCCTCCACTACCTCGGCAAGGTAACCAGCAATCTAACGCCCGAGACGAGGGCTTGCTTTAGCTCGAGCCGTCTCACATGTCTCTTTCTCTGCCATTGTTACGTACCTCCGTTTTTTATTCCTGATGTTTGCGCGTGCAGACGTTCAAGAGGAAGAACCAGAAGCCGCTCTACGAGGCCCTCCTCAAGGTGAAGGAAGGTACGTAATCCCTCCCTCCAAAACTTTAATTTCACCTTGCAGTTCCTATCTGCAAACGGTGGTTCGATTCGGAGTCTTCCATTTTGACCGACTCCGGTGTATATACAGTTGTATTGTATTTAGCTTTGGGATTGTTCATCTTCCATGGCGCATGATTAACAGAGCTGTTTCTTTGGTGTAATTGCAGAGCTCATGCTTCTTGGGTTCATCTCCCTGCTGCTGACGGTGTTCCAGGGACTGATTCAGCAGACCTGCATTAGCCCTGGCTGGGCACTCCACATGCAGCCATGCCGAAGGGAGGATTGCCCGCCCGGTAAGGTGGGGTCCACGAAGGAGCATTTTGTTACAGCTCAGATCATCGGCAGAATCGGGAGGCGGCTGCTCAGCGAGGGCGCAGCCGAAGCCGAGATCTGCCAGCAGAAGGTGATTGGACGGTGCTACTCTACTGTTCAGTAAATCAGTCCGATCTTGTGCAAGCTGTGGTTGTTCATTGTTTTTAGGTGAAAGCTAGTGTTCCAAACAAAAAGCTAGCGAACTAACAAGTTGGTTAGACTTGTGAAAACGTCCTGTTAGAGTTAGGCACCAGTGTGATTTCTGAGCATGCATCTAAGGAAACACTTCATGCTTTGAGGACTTCCATAGCTAGCTTGCTGCAAGTTGATTCGGATCAAACAGACAGCCCCACGGGGAGGGACACCCTATTGTGAATGCGGATTTCGCCTGGGCCTTATGGCGCGCATGCGTAATCTGTTGGCCGTCGGATAGCTGAATCCGACGGCCCAAGATTGCGCATGCGCGCCATGAGGCCTGGTAATGGGATTTATCGCTTGTTATTGCGGCGATGTCGTCAATCTTAGGATGTGATGGAGCAGTGTTGTTGTGTCTTGCTTGTAAATTTGCACGTACAGACTTTTTAAAATGGGAACATCACTTTCGACACTAGGGAGTAAGCATGACAGCTCTGCGTAGCATAAAGCCCAGAAAGACAAGAATAATCGGTTCACACATTCTTTAAGATTAGCAAACACTCATTCCAAGAAAACATTCCAAACATTTCCTGTTAGATGGACAGCTATGTTACTGTGATGATTAACTTACAAAGAAAATCATAAGGTTGAAAAAACATTCCAAACTGTACTGCCTTCTACAGTATGTCACATTTATCCTTCCCACTCCTTCTGTTTTAACTTTTCAATAATGTTGAGTTTTTCACCATGTAAACTGAACAATCTTTAGATTTCTGTTGGAATTAATTCTATTATGAACTCCAATGTTGTTTTAACAGGGAAAAATTCCGTTGATGTCCCTTGAAGCTATACATCAGTTGCATATTTTCATATTTGTGCTGGCTATTACACATGTTCTATTCAGTGTTTTCACAATGCTTTTAGGAGGTGCAAAGGTACGCCACTTATGAGTTACCTGCACTGCGTGTTAGCCACGGAAAACTGCATGCTATAATAAGCTGATTTTCTGTATTCTGTTCCTCAGATACATCAATGGAAGCAGTGGGAGGACGCAATTCAGAAAGATACTGCAGGAAATGGTATTTAAGACTTTATTGTTGTTCCTATTTATTTACAATGCCTAAGATATACTTGTGGGTGTCAGCAGTTTTTTCCTCTCCCTGAAATGAAAGTCGATAAATGCGTCTGACAAACAAGCAGATTCATTTAGAGCCATTACATTTTTACCAGGATGACAACTTTATAATAAACTGCAGGGCCCAAGAAGGTGACCGGTGTACACAATTTCAAATTTATCAGGAAACATTTTAAGGGTATTGGCAAAGATTCTAGAATATTGAGTTGGCTGGTAAGCAACAATGAGCTCTTCAATCAGATACCTTAATTTTTGTTGCGAAACTGCATGTATTATTAACGTTTTCTATGCCATAAGCAACTTTATAGTGCAGTTACGCCTTTTTTTTTTAGAAATGGGAGTAAAGCCCCCATTTATGGTGCAGTTACGCCTTATAAAAAAAGCTTTATTTTTATTTATTTTGGGTTAATACTGGAAGTGTTTAAATATTGATGAACTAATTAGCCTTTTCCATTTCCCATTCAGCATAGTTTTTTCCAGCAATTCTATGGATCAGTAGGTAAATCCGACTACACCACAATGCGTCTTGGTTTTATCATGGTAAGCATTAGCTTTTAATAAGCTAACCTTGTTTACTTTCCTTCTATGTGAACATGAGGTTCATTTTTGGATTGTAGACGCACTGCCGCGGAAACCTGAAGTTTGATTTCCATAAATACATGCTGAGGGTAATAGAGTCTGATTTTAAGAAAGTGGTTGGCATAAGGTAATCCAAAGAGTATCACGCATATTTGTATATTTATATAATACCATTACAAACTAGTTTTCTTTGCAAGTCAACTCAACCTTGCAGTATCTCTTTTCCTGTAGCTGGTACTTGTGGGTCTTCGTGGTGATATTTCTGTTGCTGAATGTTAATGGTAAGTTGTAGTTCATCCATTCTGAAGGCCACCTGAATGTTCGATAATTGCTTTTCGCTCCCAAGATGCAGTGAGCACTTCGTTTTTTAAATTAAAAAAAAGTTTATAAAAAATTCAACATTTACGATACCAATATCAATAGATACATCATGAAGTATATTTTCATAACAGATATATTTGATATTATACATATTATCATGAAATATATATTCCTAATGTATATATTTGGTATTATAGATATCAATATTTATTTCTATATTCTTGGCAAAACTTAAGAAATTTGACTTGGGCCAGAACATATAGGACTTACATTTGGGAAGGAGAGAGTAGCAAATGGTTATGTTAGATCATTGTAAGGATTTTTAACTATTATAAATTCATTTTAAATTTTTTTAAAAGAAAGTGTGAAAATCCTCACTGTTGTATGTCTATTCTTTCCTGTAGAACCCCCTTGCCAGACCAGTTTCTGTCCCTTTGAATAGGGAGCTAGGTGTTGCAATAATCTGGGATCCGAATACAAGAACAGGCAGCTAGGCTTTTATGTTCGAGGAAATCGCCAGTTTAAACATTTCAAATATGCTCCTATAAGCTGCAAGTTTGAAGGAAAAACATGTTAAAATATAATGCATTACCCTCCTTACCCCATAATTTTACGCTTTCCATAAATACATCAAGATCGACATTGAGATTGCAGCTTTGTTGTCGATCTTGATGTGCAAGAACCCGTTTCATCACGAAAGAAGCAAGCAAATAGACACCCGGTTCCGCTACATCTGGGGGTGCATTGAGGAGGGGATGATCGAAGTTCGACACGCGAACACCAAAGACCAGCATGCCGACATGCTTAGCATGTCCCTCGATAAACAGAAGTTCATTGAGATGAGGAAGAAAGTCGGAGTGCAAGAAGTGAAGCCAAGCAACCATGTTAAGGAGGTGAATGTAGATGTTAGCCAGGCTGGCAACGAAGGAGTAGGATTAGAAGTACGAGTCCTACTAGAGTTAGGATTCCTAGTCCCTAGTCCCTGCGTGGACATCTATATAAGCACCGGCACGGTGGCTTTGTAAATACACGAAAATCACAAAGCAATAAAGAGAAGCAACGGCAGGCACGATATGTGCCTGTGGCAATCTACAATCGATTCCCTGTGTTTTCCTATCGCAAGTTCGCAACGTCGCCGAGAAGTCCCGATCGTTCCGATCGATCGATTCTGAGCTAGCTAGCTACGTACGGGAATCCATCAGGTTCACATCTAGCTGCTCACGTTGACGTGGGGTGGCCACGGCAAATCTCAGGGTCGAGTACCACAGGTTGATTGAGAGGGAGAAAGGTTGGAGTGCTGGTAGTTACCACGGCTGACAAGCAAGGCGATTTACCTGGTTCAGTCTCCCGGAGGATAATACCCTACTTCCAGCTTGTCTGTTATTGATGATTTGGAGGTGTTACAATGGTGATCCCGCCCGATGTCGACCTCGCTAGGATTTCGGTGGTGGAATATGAGCGTCCCCCTAGATTGGTGGCCCTCCCAGCCTTTATATTGAGACTAGGTCTCGGGAGTCCGCAACCGACAAGGTTTACAGGTAACGCAAATCCTTGCCGACCTATACTACACTTTCCTTGGAGCGCAATGTGTCTTCTTTGGGCTCCCATCGTGGGCCTTGCAAATGGTCTTCTAGTAGGTCGTCCATCGGGAGCTAGTCCTCACGTGCACCAGGTAGCTTCATGGTGGGGCACCCGAAAGGTAGGCCCACGTCAGTAGCCCCCGAGTGCTTAGTCGAGTCGAAGAATCGGGTAAGGACTCTTCTCCGGGTGCACGTCATTCTTCACCTGTTGCAAAGCATTTTGCTTTGAGTCGGCAGTGCATCGACTGTTGGATATGTTCATGTTTTGTTGTCTTGCCGACAGTTTCTAGGGATGATAACATGGCTGGCCTGGCGCACTCGACGGATCGGGACTAGTTAGATGCTCTTGGGCAAGAACCTAGCCAGCCTACATCAAGCTCGAGTCCCCGGACTTGAACCTGAAAAGAGTTGATAAGCTTCGACTCATGCCGCGAAGGTCTTACAGAGGATTTTATGATGAATTGGGTACCCAACGCGTCCGCCGGGATTTTCTTCATGTCTGCTGGCACGGAAATTACAGGGTGAACGCAGCGGGTGCGAGCCCTGGCCGGCTCGACGGATCGGCAGGTCTTATCTTTGCACTTTGGGTGCAGCATCCCAGGAGCATATGCAGCGGACGCATCTCGGGAATCGAATGTTTTGTGACTGCTCTTAGTCGTGGGTTTCGTATAGAGCTGAGTAGCTTCAGTCGACAGAAATGCGAGCGCCTGTTTTGGGACTCAGTGGTCCAGTAGTCCTGTGCTTATCGGGAGCGCGACAGCGCTTCTGATAGGAGTAGCCCCCGAGATTGAGCTGAATTGCTTGAAATTGAGGTTAATCTCAATTGACATCCAGTCGAAAGAATTTTTTTGATACGCTCCCGATGGTAGTGAATGGACTCGACAGATCAAGGAGTCCCATTTCAGCCTGCTGGCCTACTGTGAAAAGTGTGGAATATGAGCGTCCCCCTAGATCGGTGTTACAATGATGATCCCGGCGAGATGTCGACCTCGCTAGGATTTCGGTGGTGGAATATGAGCGTCCCACTAGATCAGTGGCCCTCCTAGCCTTTATATGGAGGCTGGTCTCGGGAGTCCGCAACCGACTAGGTTTACAGGTAAGGCAAATCCTTTCCGACCTATACTACACTTTTCTTGGGGCGCAATGTGTCTTCTTTGGACTCCCGTCGTGGGCCTTGCACATTGTCTTTTTAGGCCCACGTCACACGTACAAATCGATCGATCAAAGTTGCTTCAGGAGGCTAGCTGAGCACGGGAGGCAACGATCTAAAGCTGGAAGCACGCCATGGATGAGGAGTGCATACGATTTTACATGGTATCTGAGCCAAGAGTTGGAGACCGTGTCGGTTGAAAAAAAATGCATCCCACCTTTGGTCATGAGAGGGAGTGTTGTAGTATAAATGCATTGCCCTCCCCCATCAACTAGGCTTTTTGGGTTAACTAGCTGATTCGTACAATTCTACAAAACAAATATGACTTGTTTACAAATTCCAATTCTGAATGCGATTCTTTAACAGTTAAGCTGGTTATGGGCGAAAAATCTAGAACCTGCCACAGAACGGTTTAGTTCTGCAAAATGATTTCCTAAACTTTGTCAGTAATTTATCATGATTTAACCATCTCGATACTATCTTACACCATATATTGCTAATCTGCAGGCTGGCACGCATACTTCTGGATTGCATTCATTCCCCTTATTGTAAGTTCATATAAGCTGTAAATACTGCTTCAGTGAGAGTTGGTGTTACATCACATCATGACATAATTCTCTGCGAGCCTGTCACACTATGATTACACTTGATACTACAACATGGAATTTTTAATGCTATTTTTGCAGTCCATCATTTAGTACCATGCAGATATATCAACCTCTTAACGAACAGTTTGCAATTAGTTTGTATGATGGGCTTACTGTCTATTCTGCCTGCAGCTTCTGTTAGCCGTTGGCACCAAGTTGGAGCACGTCATAGCTTAGTTAGCCCAGGATGTAGCTGAGAAGCACTCCGCAATCGAGGGTGATTTGATTGTAAAACCATCAGATGACCACTTCTGGTTTGGGCGGCCAAGGATTGTCCTGTACCTAATCCACTTCATCCTCTTTCAGAACGCCTTTGGGATTGCGTTCTTCTTCTGGATACTGGTAAGTATCTCCGTGGTGCCACTTTTTAATTGTGTTCGGTTAAGATCTAATGTCTGATCGAAGCATGAATTTACTCTATTTCTTTTGTAGACCACTTATTGTTAGCGATAGTATTTGTACATATATTGTAACTCTGTACGTGTAACCCTAACCCTAACTGACCTAGTGTCGTGTATAAATAAACACTGGAACCCCACGTATTATGCGTGCGAGGCTTCCCCCCAAATCCCCTCTTACGCTTCTACATGGTATCAGCCCTAAAACGTTCCTAAACCCTAGCCCCGCCGCCATCTAGCCGCCGCCTCCCACCTCCGCTGCCTACGATGACAACCTCGGCGTCTCTCGATGGCACCAGCGGCGCCATGGTCCTCTCCTCCGCGGCCGCTGTCCCTCCTGGCGGTGCTCCTCGCCACGTTGCCCCGGTCATCCTCTCCTTCCAGGGCTCCAACTACACCAAGTGGTCCATCTACATGCGGGCGTCCCTCGGCCGCGCTGGTCTTCTCGGCCACATCGACGGCACCATGGCCGCCGCCCCCACCGACGCCACCTGGTCCTCCGAGGACTAAACCGTCCTCAACGTCCTCCACGCCGGCATCGACGAGGATGTGGCGGACATGATCCTTGCCGGGATCAAACCGCACGCCAACTCTGGCTCGCGGCGCTCGAGGTCTTCTCCGTCAACAAGGCAAGCAAAGCCATCTACCTCGACAACGATTTCCGCCAACTTTTGCAGGGAGCTCTCTCGATCACCGAGTACTGCCGCCAGCAGAAGAGGATCTCCGACGCCCTCGCCGACAATGACTCCCCCGTCTCCGATCGTGCGCTCGTCCTCAACACCATCCGCGGCCTCGGCTCCCAGTTCGCCTCCGCCGCCACGATGATCTCCATGATGGAGCCCCTGCCCACGTTCCTCCGTGCCCGCAGCATGCTGCTCATGGAGGAGATGCAGCAGCAAAACGCCGCCCGCAATGCTGCCTCCACCGCCTTGGTCGCCCAGACCCGTGCTGCTCCACCACCGTGCTCCGGCACGGCCTGCCAGGGCTCTTCCTCAAACTCGGGCAAGCCGAAACCTGCATGGCGGCCCAAGAACAAGAACAACGGCCGGCCCAACACCGGCTCCAACTCCAACGCCCGCGCGTCGACTCCTGGTCCGGCCGGCCCATGGGTCTGCTTCTCCCCTGGCACGGGGCAGTGGCGTGCCCCATCGCCGGCGAACATCCTCGGCCCTCGCCCGCAGGCGTACGCGACCACTACTGCGCCTCTGCACCAGTCCGGGCCGTCTTCGTCAACCGCACCAAGCTGGGACTCGTCTGCGTTGATCGCGGCAATGAACAACCTCGCCCTCCAGCAGGGTGGCTGGGTCATGGACTCCGGCGCCTCCTCCCACATGACCTACGACGATGGTAACATCTCCACCCCTGTCTCTCTCTCTCGCCCTCACCACGTCACCGTTGGCAACGGAAACACTGTGCCCATCTCTTCTTCGGGTCACACATCCCTTCGCACTTCCACCGGGCAAAGCTTCAATCTTAATCACGTGCTCTTAGTTCCCCATCTTATTCGCAATTTGCTTTCTGTTCGCAAATTTACACGTGACAACCGTTGTTCTATTGAGTTTGACGCTTTCGGTTTTTCTGTGAAGGACCTGAAGACCCGTCGAGAGATTCTTCGCCACAATAGTGATGGAGAACTTTATACCTTCCCTGGGCTTGTCTCCACTCGCCGTGATGCTCCCACAGCCCTAGTTGCCACCGCCAGCACGGATTTGTGGCACCAACGTCTTGGTCACCCCGGCAAGGATGCCATGTCCTCGCTACAGCGTCTTTCTTTTATACATTGTAATAAAGCACGTTGTACTCGTGTTTGTCATGGTGTCAGCTTGGCAAGCATGTACGGCTGCCGTTTAGTTCGTCTGTTTCAGCGTCTAGTGCTATATTCGAGTTGATACATTGTGATTTGTGGACATCACCCATTATAAGTACCTCAGGTTTTCGCTATTACCTTGTAATTGTCGATGACTATTCACATTTTTATTGGTGCTTTCCTCTACGTCATAAGTCCTGTGTGTTTCGCATACTCAAAGATTTTTTCTCTTATGCCCGTACCCAGTTTAAAAGCACAATTCGCTCCCTTCAAACCGACAACGGAACTGAGTTTCTTAACAATGAAGTTCGTGCTCTCCTAGCTGCACACGGCACCGCATTGCGTCTCTCTTGCCCCTACACATCACAGCAAAACGGAAAGGCCGAACGAGCCATCCGCACTGTCAATGACACCATGCGGACGCTCATGTTCCAAGCTCACCTTCCCGATATCTTCTGGGCCGAAGCTCTTGCTGCTGCGACCTACCTCCTAAATAGACGCCCATGCAAAGCAATCGCCTCTCGCATTCCCTACACTCTCCTCCATAGCAAACCTCCACCTTACGGTATTCTTAGGGTTTTCGGTTGTCTGTGTTATCCAAACGTTGCGTCTACAGCCACACACAAACTCCGTCCTCGCTCCCTTCCATGTGTTTTCTTCGGCTACCCTTCCAACCACCGTGGATATCGATGCTATGATCCATCGTCGGGAAAATCATCATATCGCGCCATGTTGTTTTCGACGAAGCTGTGTTTCCGTTTCAGCTTGCAGCTCCACCGACAGTGTCCCCTACACCAGCTCGGCGCCTCGATTTCCTCTTCATCGACCCGCCGGTGTATCGAGCTGCTACGTCGACACGCTCCTCGCGGCCCCGTCCCGGCCGGCCACGGTCCAACACCGTCTCCTGCTGCGGCAGCTCCCTCGCGCTGCCACGGCAGACCTCCCTCGGACTCGCGCTACCACGGTCGGCGCCTCTACCACGACACCCGTGCCCACCGCTGGCCGTGTCCCGCCTGCCGTCCAGCCTCCTGCACGGTCCTCTGCCACGGCAGGAAATCCTGCCACGGCACGGCTCCCAAGGTCTCTCGCTCCGGACGGCAGTGCACCCGTGGAACGGATGAACCTGGTTGCCGATGCTCCTATGGTGGCTCCCGTGCCCACCACGTATCGTCAGGCCATGCAGGACCCGAACTGGCGTGCCGCCATGGCGGATGAACACCAGGCCCTCATCGACAACAACACCTGGTCTCTCGTTCCTCGCCCTCCTCGTGCCAATGTCGTCACCGGCAAGTGGATTTACCGGCAGAAATTCCACTCCGACGGCACGCTTGCTCGCTACAAAGCGAGATGGGTGGTTCGTGGATACTCTCAGCGTCCCGGTGTCGATTACGATGAGACGTTCAGCCCCGTCGTCAAGCCTGCCACAATTCGCCTCGTGCTCACACTCGCCATCTCCAGCTCTTGGCCCATCCGCCAGCTCGATGTCAAGAATGCCTTCTTGAATGGCACATTGGATGAAGTTGTCTACTGTCAGCAGCCTCCAGGATTTGTTGATGCTACTCGACCTGATCATGTCTGCCGTCTCCACAAATCACTCTATGGACTGAAGCAAGCTCCCCGCGCCTGGTACCAAAGGTTTGCCGCCTATATTTCCACCATGGGTTTTGTTGCCTCGGCCTCGGACACCTCCCTATTCGTACTTCGCTCCGGCAGTGATATGGCTTACTTGCTCCTCTACGTGGATGACATAATTGTTACAGCTTCTTCACCGGAACTTCTTCACCGACTCCTCTCCAGCTACACAGCGAGTTTGCAATGACAGATCTCGGCGATCTGCATTTTTTTCTAGGCATTGCTGTGAAGCGCACCTCGGCCGGTTTGTTCCTCTCTCAGAAGCAGTATGCCGCTGATCTTCTCCAACGTGCTGGTATGTCGGACTGTCACTCGGTTGTTACTCCCATTGACACTGCTGCCAAGTTATCTGACACTGCGGGTGAGCTCTTGTCTGATGCTACCGAGTACCGGAGTCTTGCTGGAGCTCTCCAGTATCTTACCTTGACACGCCCGGACATCTCCTACGCCGTGCAGCAAATATGTCTCCATATGCATGCACCGCGGGCTCCTCATCTCAACCTTGTCAAGCGTGTTCTTCGGTATGTTCGCGGCACACTGGATTTTGGTCTACAACTTCATGCCTCGCCGTCGACCACTTTGACTGCTTACTCTGACGGCTGCCCGGACTCACGGCGTTCTACTTCAGGCTACTGTGTGTATTACGGTGACAGTCTCATCTCTTGGTCCTCGAAGCGCCAGACGACTGTTTCCCGTTCTAGTGCTGAAGCCGAATACAGGGCGGTGGCTCACGCCGTTGCTGAATGCTGCTGGCTGCGACAGTTGCTTCAGGAACTCCATCGTCCTCTCGCCACCGCCACACTTGTCTACTGCGACAACGTGTCTGCCATCTTCATGTCCTCCAACCTGGTTCAGCACCGCCGCACCAAGCACATTGAGATAGATATCCACTTCGTTCGAGAGAAGGTGCAACTTGGTGAAGTTAGGGTTCTACATGTCCCCTCCGCGCTCCAATTCGCCGATGTCATGACAAAGGGGTTGCCGACTCGGCTCTTCATCGACTTTCGGTCCAGTCTTTGCGTACGGCAACCTCCCGCTGCGACTGCGGGGGGTGTTAGCGATAGTATTTGTACATATATTGTAACTCTGTACGTGTAACCCTAACCCTAACCGACCTAGTGTCGTGTATAAATAAACACTGGAACCCCACGTATTATGCGTGCGAGGCTTCCCCCCAAATCCCCTCTTACGCTTCTACACTTATGGCTTCGACTCCTGCATCATGGATCAAATTGGATTTATTGTGCCAAGGCTTGTTATTGGGTACTTCACACTTCTCTCCAACTTCTTTCCCCAAAGGAAAAAGCCTAACATGGATCTGTTCTCACGCATCCATATATTCTTTTGCTTGGAGGCTCATCGTTCAACTTCTCTGCAGCTACAGCACCTTGCCTCTATATGCGATTGTAACGCAGGTGCAGGAATGTTTCGATGTCTTAAGTTGTTTCTAATCGTCAAGAACTGATTATTGATGCATGTTCTCCTCTCTTGTGCAAAAAGATGGGGAGCTCCTATAAGAAGCAGATCTTCAACGAGCATGTGCAGCAGAGTGTCCTGGGTTGGGCTCAGAAGGTTAAGTTGAAAAAGGGGTTCAAGAAGAGCAATACCATCCCGGAATCGACGAGCACTGTCGAGTCAGAAGGGCCTTCTTCTAAGATTGAAGTGATGAAACGAGCAGCACCGGAAGGCAGCGATGATGGTGAAAGGCGTGAAGTCAATAATGCCGATGAAAGCATAGAATGATGCAGTATCAATATCGAGTACCGTTATCTAAAGCCATGGCTCGTATAATGTGTATTTTGGTGCTACAGTGATGCCGCTTTTTTATGAGCTACTAGTAAACTTCAGCGTGAGAATCCAGGACACTAAATGTTTAAATTTGACCGTTTGTTCTAAATGTAGCAAATATTTGTGAAATATTATGCTTTCCTTGCTATTAAAGTCAGAACAGAAGTATTTGAATGTGGTAAGCAAACTATGTCTATAATTTGATCTAGTTAATATTAAAAGTTAGGCTTCAAAGATAGAACAAAGTTGTATATAGATTTTCTGTTTCCCAAGTCTATACTGAACCATACACATGTCACCAGTTATAGCCCATCCTGACACAGCTAATCTTAATACATATACATGCAGTGACCCATCTTCTGAATGTGGTAAGCAAGCTACAGAGATTGAATGAGCTGAATGTGGCAGTATGCTGCAGTATAATTTAAGCAGAGTGGACAGTGATGTTGGGATGAACTTGGTAATATTTTACACACTGAGAAGAACACTTACCACTATTCTGCACAAAACGTGGGCTACTTGGTTTCATCCGCGAGTCCCAGCAGTGCCTGCAGGCTGCAGCCCGCCTGCGTTGCCGCCGGTCACCCTATCTGCTGCCCTAGTCCTGCTCGCTGCTGCGGCTATTTCTCATTGGTTCCTTTTGTCGGCGCGATGTTCATATAGAGGAATCAATCAGCAAGAGGAGTTTGGCGATAGATTTTTCATTTTAGGAAGGGTTGACTCGAGATCGATTGGGATTTGGGACTCCAGACTCGCTCAGCTCAGCTCGGGCTGATCCCAAAACAGAATTAGTGCGGACGACGGTCGACAGAACGTGGGATCGATCCTGCAAAGCTACGTGCGTTTTCACTCCTTGGGCCAGACTTGGCATTTTTCATTTTCCTAGACAATGTGTATATCTTGGCTAACAAGCCAAATCTTAGACCTACTAGCTAGCTCCGCCAAACGAAGCGACGGCGCACGCACCCAACACCCTCACACTTTCTTCGTTATATCGGACGCAGACGAATCGAAACGCTAGCTAGGCAGGCAGCAGCAGCGGCTGCAGTAGTTAACTTTTTTTAGATAAAAAGTATATATTAATATCGCGGAGATAACAATTACACCCAGCCTCTGCAACGCAATAACGTAAGGTACTACGGATGCACACAGCCAAAAAACAATAAGAAGAAACAAAAAAGGAAAAAGTCACGGTACAGAGTTACAGTCCTTGCAGTAACAGCACAACCACCACCAAGACAACACCTGAAGTTCAAATTCTCCAAAAGCGACGCATTCAAGAAGGAAACAGTGCATAAACACCGTCATCGCCCGATCGAAGATCATGGGTTTTCACCCCGGAGATATTCCCCGCTCTCAAAACAATGTTTTCAACAAGGTCATTGTCAGGCACAACCAATTAAGGCCAGATCTTGGATTTTCACCCTGAGAGGTAAGACTCTGAACTTCACCTGTGATGTCGCCCCCACTTACATACTGCTGCCGCGATTCCTGAAACTCGAAACCAGTTCCTCATCAACGCAAAGGCTCCGAGCACCACTGCCAATCCTCCAATCTCAGCCTCCATGGCCTTCTCCGCGTCTGACTTCACCATGGATTTGCCCATGATGGCAACAGAAGCAGAGCTTCGTGCCGGTTCCTCGCAGCACGACCGAATCCCACCCGATCCAGCAATCTTTAGGTTTTAACGCCCATGAGAGATCACCGGCGGAGCCTTCCGGAACCCTTCACTTTGGCTAGATTCAGGAGGTCAGGCGTAAGGCAGCTCTTCGACTTCGCGCGATTTGGAACCCTAGGACCACCACCTTTATTCAAGCCAAGCTAGTAGCCCCCTCGCCACCCGCCGGCACCCTGTTGGATCTGCCACTCCAAACCCCACCGGTAAAGGCCGGTAACGAGGAAGAAGACGGCAGAAACAGGGGCAATCTTCCCTCGGATCCGGCCGAAAAAGCCAGGCAGCAAGGAGGAGATGAGGAGGAGGCCATCACCCAGACGAGATCCAATCCCCTCCCAGCCCCAGATCCCGCCGCCGGCAAAGAACACGCCGCCGAAAGTCGACCTCCGCCTCCACCCCGGCCAGGGACGCCGCCCTGACCGCTGCTCAAAGCCGCGACGACTTCACCCCCCAGCAACTCCGCCGCCGAACTCCAGGCAACCACCCCCAGACCACCTCTGGCGGCTGGGCCCGCCGCCGCCGCGGCGAGAGCCGGCGTCAACGGCGGCTCGATGGATCAGCGAAGGGGGGCTGGGGAGGTGTGATTTGGGGAGCCCCTGGCGGCGCCCTGGGGAGCGCCGCGAGGGGTTAGGTCTAGTGTATGTACTTTGCGCAAGAGTGTAATTGGATTTTGCGCGACGCGACGTGCCCTGCCCCCGCTCACCTGGTTTCGCGTCACCAGTTTCCCACCACTACGCGCCGCTTCTCTACCTACCTCTCTCGCTCCTCGCCTCTGCATCGCGACGCAGAGGCTTAACCAATGGCAGGGGCTGCCGGCGAGGCGGCGACGCTGGAGTTCACGCCGACATGGATCGTGGCGGCGGTCTGCTCGCTCATGGTGCTCATCTCCCTCCTCGCCGAGAGATGCCTCCACTACCTCGGCAAGGTAACCAGCAATCTAACGCCCGAGACGAGGGCTTGCTTTAGCTCGAGCCGTCTCACATGTCTCTTTCTCTGCCATTGTTACGTACCTCCGTTTTTTATTCCTGATGTTTGCGCGTGCAGACGTTCAAGAGGAAGAACCAGAAGCCGCTCTACGAGGCCCTCCTCAAGGTGAAGGAAGGTACGTAATCCCTCCCTCCAAAACTTTAATTTCACCTTGCAGTTCCTATCTGCAAACGGTGGTTCGATTCGGAGTCTTCCATTTTGACCGACTCCGGTGTATATACAGTTGTATTGTATTATAGCTTTGGGATTGTTCATCTTCCATGGCGCATGATTAACAGAGCTGTTTCTTTGGTGTAATTGCAGAGCTCATGCTTCTTGGGTTCATCTCCCTGCTGCTGACGGTGTTCCAGGGACTGATTCAGCAGACCTGCATTAGCCCTGGCTGGGCACTCCACATGCAGCCATGCCGAAGGGAGGATTGCCCGCCCGGTAAGGTGGGGTCCACGAAGGAGAATTTTGTTACAGCTCAGATCATCGGCAGAATCGGGAGGCGGCTGCTCAGCGAGGGCGCAGCCGAAGCCGAGATCTGCCAGCAGAAGGTGATTGGACGGTGCTACTCTACTGTTCAGTAAATCAGTCCGATCTTGTGCAAGCTGTGGTTGTTCATTGTTTTTAGGTGAAAGCTAGTGTTCCAAACAAAAAGCTAGCGAACTAACAAGTTGGTTAGACTTGTGAAAACGTCCTGTTAGAGTTAGGCACCAGTGTGATTTCTGAGCATGCATCTAAGGAAACACTTCATGCTTTGAGGACTTCCATAGCTAGCTTGCTGCAAGTTGATTCGGATCAAACAGACAGCCCCACGGGGAGGGACACCCTATTGTGAATGCGGATTTCGCCTGGGCCTTATGGCGCGCATGCGTAATCTAGTCCATCGGATTCAGCTATCCGACAGCCAACATGTTGCCTGTCGGATAGCTGAATCCGACGGCCCAAGATTGCGCATGCGCGCCATAAGGCCTGATAATGGGATTTATCGCTTGTTATTGCGGCGATGTCGTCAATCTTAGGATGTGATGGAGCAGTGTTGTTGTGTCTTGCTTGTAAATCTGCACGTACAGACTTTTTAAAATGGGAACATCAGTTTCGACACTAGGGAGTAAGCATGACAGCTCTGCGTAGCATAAAGCCCAGAAAGACAAGAATAATCGGTTCACACATTCTTTAAGATTAGCAAACACTCATTCCAAGAAAACATTCCAAACATTTCCTGTTAGATGGACAGCTATGTTACTGTGATGATTAACTTACAAAGAAAATCATAAGGTTGAAAAAACATTCCAAACTGTACTGCCTTCTACAGTATGTCACATTTATCCTTCCCACTCCTTCTGTTTTAACTTTTCAATAATGTTGAGTTTTTCACCATGTAAACTGAACAATCTTTAGATTTCTGTTGGAATTAATTCTATTATGAACTCCAATGTTGTTTTAACAGGGAAAAATTCCGTTGATGTCCCTTGAAGCTATACATCAGTTGCATATTTTCATATTTGTGCTGGCTATTACACATGTTCTATTCAGTGTTTTCACAATGCTTTTAGGAGGTGCAAAGGTACGCCACTTATGAGTTACCTGCACTGCGTGTTAGCCACGGAAAACTGCATGCTATAATAAGCTGATTTTCTGTATTCTGTTCCTCAGATACATCAATGGAAGCAGTGGGAGGACGCAATTCAGAAAGATACTGCAGGAAATGGTATTTAAGACTTTATTGTTGTTCCTATTTATTTACAATGCCTAAGATATACTTGTGGGTGTCAGCAGTTTTTTCCTCTCCCTGAAATGAAAGTCGATAAATGCGTCTGACAAACAAGCAGATTCATTTAGAGCCATTACATTTTTACCAGGATGAAACTTTATAATAAACTGCAGGGCCCAAGAAGGTGACCGGTGTACACAATTTCAAATTTATCAGGAAACATTTTAAGGGTATTGGCAAAGATTCTAGAATATTGAGTTGGCTGGTAAGCAACAATGAGCTCTTCAATCAGATACCTTAATTTTTGTTGCGAAACTGCATGTATTATTAACGTTTTCTATGCCATACGCAACTTTATAGTGCAGTTACGCCTTTTTTTTTAGAAATGGGAGTAAAGCCCCCATTTATGGTGCAGTTACGCCTTATAAAAAAAGCTTTATTTTTATTTATTTTGGGTTAATACTGGAAGTGTTTAAATATTGATGAACTGATTAGCCTTTTCCATTTCCCATTCAGCATAGTTTTTTCCAGCAATTCTATGGATCAGTAGGTAAATCCGACTACACCACAATGCGTCTTGGTTTTATCATGGTAAGCATTAGCTTTTAATAAGCTAACCTTGTTTACTTTCCTTCTATGTGAACATGAGGTTCATTTTTGGATTGTAGACGCACTGCCGCAGAAACCTGAAGTTTGATTTCCATAAATACATGCTGAGGGTAATAGAGTCTGATTTTAAGAAAGTGGTTGGCATAAGGTAATCCAAAGAGTATCACGCATATTTGTATATTTATATAATACCATTACAAACTAGTTTTCTTTGCAAGTCAACTCAACCTTGCAGTATCTCTTTTCCTGTAGCTGGTACTTGTGGGTCTTCGTGGTGATATTTCTGTTGCTGAATGTTAATGGTAAGTTGTAGTTCATCCATTCTGAAGGCCACCTGAATGTTCGATAATTGCTTTTCGCTCCCAAGATGCAGTGAGCACTTCGTTTTTTAAATTAAAAAAAGTTTATAAAAAATTCAACATTTACGATACCAATATCAATAGATACATCATGAAGTATATTTTCATAACAGATATATTTGATATTATACATATTATCATGAAATATATATTCCTAATGTATATATTTGGTATTATAGATATCAATATTTATTTCTATATTCTTGGCAAAACTTAAGAAATTTGACTTGGGCCAGAACATATAGGACTTACATTTGGGAAGGAGAGAGTAGCAAATAGTTATGTTAGATCATTGTAAGGATTTTTAACTATTATAAATTCATTTTAAATTTTTTTAAAAGAAAGTGTGAAAATCCTCACTGTTGTATGTCTATTCTTTCCTGTAGAACCCCCTTGCCAGACCAGTTTCTGTCCCTTTGAACAGGGAGCTAGGTGTTGCAATAATCTGGGATCCGAATACAAGAACAGGCAGCTAGGCTTTTAGGTTCGAGGCAATCGCCAGTTTCAACATTTCAAATATGCTCCTATAAGCTGCAAGTTTGAAGGAAAAACATGTTAAAATATAATGCATTGCCCTCCTTACCCCATAATTTTACGCTTTCCATAAATACATCAAGATCGACATTGAGATTGCAGCTTTGTTGTCGATCTTGATGTGCAAGAACCCGTTTCATCACGAAAGAAGCAAGCAAATAGACACCCGGTTCCGCTACATCTGGGGGTGCATTGAGGAGGGGATGATCGAAGTTCGACACGCGAACACCAAAGACCAGCATGCCGACATGCTTACCAAGTCCCTCGATAAACAGAAGTTCATTGAGATGAGGAAGAAAGTCGGAGTGCAAGAAGTGAAGCCAAGCAACCATGTTAAGGAGGTGAATGTAGATGTTAGCCAGGCTGGCAACGAAGGAGTAGGATTAGAAGTACGAGTCCTACTAGAGTTAGGATTCCTAGTCCCTAGTCCCTGCGTGGACATCTATATAAGCACCGGCACGGTGGCTTTGTAAATACACGAAAATCACAAAGCAATAAAGAGAAGCAACGACAGGCACGATATGTGCCTGTGGCAATCTACAATCGATTCCCTGTGTTTTCCTATCGCAAGTTCGCAACGTCGCCGAGAAGTCCCGATCGTTCCGATCGATCGATTCGAGCTAGCTAGCTACGTACGGGAATCCATCAGGTTCACATCTAGCTGCTCACGTTGACGTGGGGTGGCCACGGCAAATCCAGGGTCGAGTACCCCAGGTTGATTAAGAGGGAGAAAGGTTGGAGTGCTGGTAGTTACCACGGCTGACAAGCAAGGCGATTTACCCTGGTTCAGTCTCCCGGAGGATAATACCCTACTTCCAGCTTGTCTGTTATTGATGATTTGGAGGTGTTACAATGGTGATCCCGCCCGATGTCGACCTCGCTAGGATTTCGGTCGTGGAATATGAGCGTCCCCCTAGATTGGCGGCCCTCCCAGCCTTTATATTGAGACTGGGTCTCGGGAGTCCGCAGCCGACAAGGTTTACAGGTAAGGCAAATCCTTGCCGACCTATACTACACTTTCCTTGGAGCGCAATGTGTCTTCTTTGGGCTCCCATCGTGGGCCTTGCACATTGTCTTCTAGTAGGTCGTCCATCGGGAGCTAGTCCTCACGTGCACCAGGTAGCTTCATGGTGGGGCACCCGAAAAGTAGGCCCACGTCAGTAGCCCCCGAGTGCTTAGTCGAGTCGAAGAATCGGGTAAGGACTCTTCTCCGGGTGCACGTCATTCTTCACCTGTTGCAAGGCATTTTGCTTTGAGTCGGCAGTGCATCGACTGTTGGATATGTTCATGTTTTGTTGTCTTGCCGACAGTTTCTAGGGATGATGACATGGCTGGCCTGGCGCACTCGACGGATCGGGACCAGTTAGATGCTCTTGGGCAAGAACCTAGCCAGCCTACATCAAGCTCGAGTCCCCGGACTCGAACCTGAAAAGAGCTGATAAGCTTCGATTCATGCCGCGAAGGTCTTACAGAGGATTTTATGATGAATTGGGTACCCAACGCGTCCGTCAGGATTTTCTTCATGTCTGCTGGCACGGAAATTACAGGGTGAACGCAGCGGGTGCGAGCCCTGGCCGGCTCGACGGATCGGCGGGTCTTATCTTTGCACTTTGGGTGCAGCATCCCAGGAGCATATGCAGCGGACGCATCTCGGGAATCGAATGTTTTGTGACTGCTCTTAGTCGTGGGTTTCGTATAGAGCTGAGTAGCTTCAGTCGACAGAAATGTGAGCGCCTGTTTTGGGACTCAGTGGTCCAGTAGTCCTGTGCTTATCGGGAGCGCGACAGCGCTTCTGATAGGAGTAGCCCCCGAGATTGAGCTGAATTGCTTGCAATTGAGGTTAATCTCAATTGACATCCAGTCGAAAGAATTTTTTTGATACGCTCCCGATGGTAGTGAATGGACTCGACAGATCAAGGAGTCCCATTTCAGCCTGCTGGCCTACTGTGAAAAGTGTTGGAATATGAGCGTCCCCCTAGATCGGTGTTACAATGGTGATCCCGGCGAGATGTCGACCTCGCTAGGATTTCGGTGGTGGAATATGAGCGTCCCACTAGATCGGTGGCCCTCCCAGCCTTTATATGGAGGCTGGTCTCGGGAGTCCGCAACCGACTAGGTTTACAGGTAAGGCAAATCCTTTCCGACCTATACTACACTTTTCTTGGGGCGCAATGTGTCTTCTTTGGACTCCCGTCGTGGGCCTTGCACATTGTCTTTTTAGGCCCACGTCACACGTACAAATCGATCGATCAAAGTTGCTTCAGGAGGCTAGCTGAGCACGGGGGGCAACGATCTAAAGCTGGAAGCACGCCATGGATGAGGAGTACATACGATTTTACATGGTATCTGAGCCAAGAGTTGGAGACCGTGTCGGTTGAAAAAAAATGCATCCCACCTTTGGTCATGAGAGGGAGTGTTGTAGTATAAATGCATTGCCCTCCCCCATCAACTAGGCTTTTTGGGTTAACTAGCTGATTCGTACAATTCTACAAAACAAATATGACTTGTTTACAAATTCCAATTCTGAATGCGATTCTTTAACAGTTAAGCTGGTTATGGGCGAAAAATCTAGAACCTGCCACAGAAATTTGTCAGTAATTTATCATGATTTAACCATCTCGATACTATCTTACACCATATTTTGCTAATATGCAGGCTGGCACGCATACTTCTGGATTGCATTCATTCCCCTTATTGTAAGTTCATATAAGCTGTAAATACTGCTTCAGTGAGAGTTGGTGTTACATCACATCATGACATAATTCTCTGCGAGCCTGTCACACTATGATTACACTTGATACTACAACATGGAATTTTTAATGCTATTTTTGCAGTCCATCATTTAGTACCATGCAGATATATTTCGCATGTTAGCTATAGGCCATAGCTACTGACACAACAAATGAGCACACAAAATTGGGATGTGGACATTAATAGTAGTGACAAGATACATTTACATAAAAAGTTGTGATATCTACATATATTTCAACTTTATGCTAGAATGGTATTCCAACTACCGCATGTGAATAAAAAATCGTTTTGTAGATATTTTGTTTTTTCCGAATTTTAAGCAAATTTCACAAGAAACTCAATATACGATTACAAGTGTGTGATATCCTGGTTATAATTTTTTAACACCTTGGTACGAATGGTCATGCTGACAATTTTGATCCTATTTTAAAAGTAGGTGGCTGATGGTGATTTTCGTGGAGCCTCTCGCGAACGAGGTGGTCATGTGAAGGAGGACGAAAATACAAAATTTTAATTGCGTACCTCCTGTGCCCAACTTGTAGTGTCAGGATAGTCTTGGTTTTTGACCCAAATGACCAAAGGTGATGTCATATCCATGACAAACGTTCTAATAAATTTCCATGTACTCGGCACACACACGTGCATCTGTCTCAAGCCAAAAAATAATACATTTTTATTTCTAATTTCTAAAAATAATATGCGTTTTCTACAAATTTCAGAAATAATACAGCATCGGCTGCGGTGCAGCCGATAAGACCCATCGGCCGCGGCTCCGCCGACGAGCTGGCCGGTCGTGGGCAGAGCACCTGCTCGGACACAGCGTGTCCGATAGGGTCTGCTCGGCAGGGGCGTGACCGATAGGGCCTGCTCGGCACCATCAGAGCCGACTGATGCATGCGCCTTAGCTCGATCCACGTCCATGGCCGAGAGTTGGTGGCGCGAGGGCCGCTGCCATGGACCTTGGCAAGCCTTGCCACCATGTCTGAAAGGTAGCCCTATCTCCACTCCTTCGATTCCCTACCTCGGCGCCATCTCTTCCCTCCTCTGCTTCACGGGAACGAGCTTGCCCGAGCTGCTCTCCGTCCGGTCACGACGACGATGCCGTCGCCGCAAGCCTCGCTGAGTTCCAAAATCATGTCCTGGAGATACGCCTAAACCTCTTCTGCGCTGTGGTGGATGCTGGAGTCGCGGCGCCAGCGGCGCGGGGGGGGGGGGGGGGGGGGGGGGGGGGGTGCGGGCTGCCCTGCTAGCTAATAGCTGCGTGTCCGTAGCTTGTACGTTGCTCTACTCGTCAAAGACGCATGCGCTTATACGCCGAGCGTGGCGAGCGGAACGTGTGGATGCGCTCGCGCTTGTACGCATGCAAGCCAGCTAGCTTGTGCGTTGCTCTAAGCTGGGCCGTGGCTAGCTAGCTTGTGAGCGCAGCCAGCTAGCCGTGGCGCTCGACAAGGCCGGCGAGGCACGCACACACGAGAGTGGAACTTGTCGGCTTTGCCGCGGCCGATAAGTGCCGGTCGGTAGCGGCGCGGCCGATGAGCCTCTCGGTTGTGAGCCGATCTAACCACGAACTTATCGGCCTAGCCGCGGCCGATATGTATGGTGATTGTAGGATTTCTATTCCTCACTCTCGTATAGGTGAACTTGGTTCGTTCAATGAAAAGGGATAAGAAGGATCTACTGGGAATGAATGGGAAGACTGGGTAGTATCTTCATTAGCCGGAAGGAATTAGTCTCCACTAGCGTAATTCGAAGAACGAACAAGAAAAGGCGTCACTGTTTAAGTAGGAGGATGGATGGCCGAGGCTGTATTACTTTTGAAAATTTCTCAAAATACGTATTATTTATAGAATTTGTTTTAAAAAATGTATTATTTAAAAAAATAGCCATGCATCTTGGCATGAAAAATGAAAGTATTAAAAAATCCCTTTGTTTTGTATAGAAAAGATTTTCTGTTTTACGAGTGCCAATTGAGTTTTTGTGAAATCAACTACCAAAATATAGGCCAAAATGGAAACAATTCAAATTTCGCACAAAACAAATCAAAAGTAACTTATTTCTGCTTTGAATACGCCTTTGTTTTTCTGAGTTTCGCCTAAAATTTCAAAAGTAAATAAAATTTAACTGTAAGTGCTTGATAATTTTGTCATCAATTTTGGTGAAAACGATTCTATGATACTCTTGCATGATTAACGTCGTAAACATATGTGCGAACAAAAATTTCCAACTTTCTTTTGCAGCAAAAATGATTTTCTGTTTTCCAAGTGCCGAAAAAATTGTATATACCGGAAATAAATACCAATATGGAAACACTGTAATTTTCGCACAAAGTGGACCTCGCTTTGTAGATAACTTTTTTTTTTTGAGTTTCGGCCAAATTTCCTAAAATAAAACTCAAATTTGAACTAGAATTGTGTGATAGCTTGGTCAAAACTTTTGGTAATAAACAGTAAAGGGCTCTAGTATGACTACATTTGATGGAGAACAAAAAATTTCAAATATTCAATCTCTTGGTATGAATGGCATGCCAATAATTTTGACCATGTTTTGAAATCATTAAATAAAATAGAAAAACAAAAAATAAATAGAAAACCTGCGCAAAGAGTATTTTATGTGACATGGTTCATATGAAAAAGATCAAACTTTTAATATGACAGTTTGAAAAAAAGTATTATCGAAAAGAGGTATCATGCCTGGGTGATTTTTGCTTTCCACCCAAATGATCAAAGGTGATGGCCATATCCATGGTGATAATTTTATCATATTCGGCACACGTACAGAGAACCTGAGATCGAGCTTCGCACCTCAGCCTGGCTGAGCTCATCCGGAAAAGCCCCACGCATGGGACCACCCGACTGTCGCGCCACCCACCCCTCGCGAAATCCCTCATCATTTCCTTCCGCCTCCCTCTCTCTCTTTCCTTCCAGTCTCCCTCCATCCGTTGCCATTCCCATCTCAGGCGAGCCAGCCCCTGTACAGCGCCGCCGTCACGGACAGCTCCTCCTCGTCCCCGGGCCGGTGGTCCTTCTGGTCTCCAGGATCCGCCGCATGCGGCTCTGCCAGCCGCCGAAGACGACCACACAGCCCCTGTACAGCGCCGCCGACACAGACGACCACCCAGCGCCGCCCCCGCCTCCGGCCTGCACCACCACGGCCCCATGCCTCCCACTTCCCTCCAGCCGCCGGCACGCGCCATGGCCCTGATTCCCGCCGGCACGCACCACGGCCCCGATTCCTGCCGGCCTGCACCACCACGACCCCGATTCCCGCCGGCACGCGCCACCACGCCGCCCGCTCCCCTCCAGCCGCTGCCGCGTTTGCGCCGTCCTCCACGGCTCGCCTTCAACCGATGGGAAGTCCACCTAGCGCCGTCGCCGGAGCCTCTCACGGTGGTGTGGTTGGGGATGAAGACCTGATTGCTTTTTTCTTTTTTTTCAGGGGTCTTTTGTGTAAATTTTGGACCTATATGTATTTTCGATTCCTAGACTCTAATCTCAGCATGTCCCACCCACACAACCCACCAAACAACATCTCATTCCAGCATGTCTCAACATATACAGGACACCAAACAAACAACAAAATCTCAGCCCAACCTGGCCCAGGTTAGCATGTCTCAACTAAGAAACCCATGGCAGGGTGATGCAACCTACCAAACACACCCCAACTGTACGCCCACCAGTCGTGTGCTGCTGCTACACGTGAGGACACTGTTGGCCCAATGCGTGATGGCCCACCATGGACAGCGATGGGGTTCGTCGCCCGACGACTCATCATCGATGCTAGAATTATCCCGCGCCACCGCCATGAACTGTGCGGGCTTCGCCCCGTAGTGTCCTATGGCGGGGGCGCAGAGGAGGGGGCTGGAAAGGGTGGCGGCGGCTCTAGTAGCCATGGTAGAGCGAGAGACCTGAGCTTTGTGACGTGGGTGTACCCTTCGGGTGCTCCGCCACGAGGATACCTGGTGCACGTATGAGCTAAGGCCCATGGAGAAGCCCGTCAGGAGCCCACGATCAAGGCCCGCGATGGGGCCTCGAGAAGATGGCATACGCTCCAAGATTAGTGAAACCTAAGTCGGTAGAAACATACCTTACCTGTAAACCTAGTCGGTTGCGAATCCCCGAGACCCAGCCTCCTATATAAAGGCTGGGAGGGCCGCCGATCTAGGGCACGTAATACTCATACCACCAAACCCTAGCGAGATTGCCATCTCGCCGGGACACCATTGTACACCTCATATATCAATAATCAGACAAGCAGGAAGTAGGGTGTTACCCTCCGGGGGCCTGAACCAGGGTAAACCTTGCTTGTCAGCGACGATACTACCAGCGCTACCACGTCTCTCCCCCTCAATCTCAACCCTAGGTACTGAACCATGGAATTTGATGTGTTAACACCACGTCAATTGGCATCGTCTGTGGGAACGGCTAGCGTTGGATCTGCGGTGTCGGCGGCTCCATCGGCAAACGGCAACTCGCCGACTTCATCAACTTCACCAGCAAACGGCAACTCGCCGACGCCATCGATTCCAGAAGCAAACGGCAACTCGCCGACTCCATCGATCACCGCACCAATGTACTTCGGCATCATCGGGTTCAACCCACACTCGCCAGTCGCTCGCCTTAGGTGCGGATCTCCACTTAGGTGCGGATCTGACTTTTGGGTGTTTCAACTTTCATGTTAGTCAGTGGGGAACGCATGACTTAACGAACCCGCGTCAACTCGCGGCGATCGCACCCGTGTCTCCGTCGACTGCTTCTGCACCGACCGTGGTATTGGCCGCATCTCCATCGACAATCGCGACTGCATCAGCCGCACCTTCATCAACTGTGCCTTCGTCGCCTGCATCATCTGCAAAAATCAACCCTTTTTCGTTCGCGAGAGGCGTGTCTTCCTCGACTGCTTCGCCAAACTAAGCATCATAATCTTTCGACTCACCCAGCGAAGTCGAGGAGGGAGTCGAGTGCGCTTACAGTACGACACCGGCGAACCGCAAGTGCAGCTCGACGACTACATCGACTCCGACAACTCCACCGAAAACGGTAGCAATGATGACTGTCGGGGGAATAATTAGTCTGCGACTCATCAAGAGAAGTGCGACTCATCCTGTGAGCCGCGCCCGCACCATTAACGGGCTTGTACTAAGATTGGCCAGCGCCAAGGACGTCGCAAGAAAGATCTAGAAGACTGGAGATAACTTGACTTGGACGACACGAAGATATCTAGTCTCCTAGAAGGACTCCGGTCGACACTTTCCTAAGGGAATAGACTCTCCTTGTAACCTAGCGAGCCTCCGTGCATATAAGGAGGACTCGCAGGACGTAGAAGGGATCGAATCCAAGCCCTAAACTCTAGAACATATGGCGACTCATTACCTCGATCGCCGGCGACTCGATACCTCGATCGCCGGCGACTCGATACCTCGATCGCCAACCCTTGTAACACCATATTCATATCAATTCCAATCTAGGATAGGCAGGAAGTAGGTCTTTACCTCACATTGAGGGGCCGAACCTGGGTAAACATTGTCTTCCTTGTGCCCTGTGATCTTAAGCTCAGAGACGCTCGATTCGCATAACCCCACGTCCACGAAGTTTTTTTGATATATTAAACGTATTTTTTCGACGTCGTATGTAAAAGTTATGGCCGTTCTAATTTTTTTCTGTTTTTTGCACAAAAAAAAGTCAAAATTCATATTTCAAAATTTCTATACCAACTAGACACTAAAACCTAACTATATCTCAAAAGATTTTATTTATTGAATTTTTTTATCATTTTCTTTTCTTGTTTTCAAAACTGAAAAGGTGATCCACGGGGGGATCTGTTTTCAAAAATTCTGGGGTGCATGGGCCCACATGCGCCACAGAAATGTTGATTTCTGTGGCGCATGGGTCTAGATGCGCATGCGCCACAGAAAGGGCACCCGATCAATCATTAGTGGCGGGGCCCACCATATTTCTGTGGCGCATGGGTCTAGATGCGCCACGTGGCTTTCTGTGGCGCATCTAGACCCATGCGCCACAGAAATATTTTTCTGTGGCGCATGGCTATTTGGTGCGCCACAAAATGTGGTTCCACTGAAAGCTAGTTTCCTAGTAGTGCAAGCGTCTGGGGATTTCAGACTCCAGCCTGCAGCACACCTCAACCATATTTCACGGCATTGTCCCAGGGAAGTCCGCTCAACCAGTAGGGAAAATAACCTTGGGAGTGACCTTTGGGACGGAAGAAAACTTCCGGAGCGAGTTCATATGCTTTGAGGTGGTCAAATTCCAAAGCCCATATCATGCTCTCTTTGGACGGACATCATTCGCCAAGTTTATGGCTAGGCCTTGCTACGTGTACTTACAGCTAAAGAAACCAGGACCTAAAGGGGTCATCACTGTGCACGGAGATAGGGAAAAAGCAATTGAGTGCCAAGAAGGAGATACGGCTTTTGCAGAAACAGCATGTGCTTCAGAAGAGTTAAAGGCGTATAAGTCGCAGATCGACCCAAACGACATGAGCGTAGTCAGAACGCCCACGGTTGAGCCGCAAATCAAATTCAAAGCGGCCCAAGATACAAAGCTGATAGATCTTGTTCCAGGAGACTCGTCCAAGCAGACGAGCATCGGAGCACACATGGAAGGGGAGCAAGAACAAGCCTTAGTCGCTTTCCTCCAAGAAAATAGGGACATCTTTGCATGGTAGCCTCAGATATGCCAGTGGTACCAAGAGAACTAGCAGAGCATAGCCTCAACGTAGACCTATTGGCTAAACCAGTAAAGCAACCACTACGGCGCTTTCACGATGATAGAAGAAATAGCTCGGCTACTAGCCGTAGGGTTTATCACAGAAGTATTTCAACCCAAATGGGTGGCAAATCCGGTTCTGGTCATGAAGAAGAACGGTACTTGGCGCATGTGCATCGATTACACGAGCCTCAACAAAGCATGCCCAAAGGATCGTTTGCCCTGCCACGGATTGATCAAGTTATTGATTCAACAGTCAGATGTGAGTTGCTATGCTTTCTAGACGCCTACTCAGGCTACCATCAGATCAAGATGAAGGAAGAAGATCAGGAAAAGACATCCTTCATCACACCTTTCGGAGCCTTCTGTTACGTCAGCATGCCATTTGGATTGAAGAACGCAGGTGCGACTTACCAAAGGTGCATATAGAATTGCTTACACGAGCAAATAGGTCGCAATGACATTGTGGTCAGGTCACAAAAAGGAAGGGACCTCATTGATGATCTTGAGGAAACTTTCGCCAATTTGAGGAGATACAACATGAAGCTGAACCCGACAAAGTGCGTTTTTGGAGTGCCAGCGGGAAAACTCCTCGGTTTTATAGTATCAGAAAGAGGCATAGAGGCCAATCCAGAGAAGATAAAGGCCATTACCGAGCTCAAGAAGCCAGAAAGACTCAAAGATGTTCAGCGGCTCACAGGATGTGTCGCAGCCTTAAGTCGATTCGTATCAAGGCTAGGAGAAAAGGCCCTGCCCTTGTATCGGTTATTGAAGAAGTCTGATACCTTTGTTTGGGACACTGAAGCTGATGAAGCTCTCACGGCCCTAAAAAACCAGTTGACAAATGCTCACATCTTGGCGGCTCCTAAAGATAAAGAGCCCATGTTGCTTTACATAGCCGCAAACTCGCGAGCAGTCAGTGCGGTCGCAGTTGTAGAAAGGCAGGAGCCAGAAAAGGAGTATCCAGTCCAGAGGCCAGTATATTACGTCAGTAAAGTACTTATAGCTTCCAAGCAACGATACCCCCAGTGGCAAAAGCTTGTGTTTGGAGTGTTCATGGCGAGTCGCAAGTTAAAGTATTACTTCCAAGAACATCCAATAATGGTGGTCAGTGCGGCACCCTTGGCAGACATAATTAGGAACCGTGAGGCCACGGGAAGAATAGCCAAGTGGGCAATTGAGCTCGGACCATATTATATCAATTATGAGCCGCGGACGGCTATCAAGTCACAGGCTCTAGCAGGTTTTATTAATGACTGGACAGAATTACAGTCGATACCCAGCACTCCGGATACAAAATATTGGGTCATGCATTTTGATGGATCTAGACAGCTGCAAGGATCAGGAGCAGGAGTAGTGCTGACATCCCCAAAAGGAGACAAGCTTAGCTATGTGCTTCAAATACACTTCAACTGCACAAACAATGTGGCGGAGTATGAAGCACTACTACATGGGCTTCGCACTGCAAAAGAGATGAACATAAACCGCATACGATATCTCGGTGATTCAGACTTGGTGGCACAATAGGTATCCGAAACATGGGACAACAGAGATGCCAACATGGCAGCATATCGACGCAAAGTGGAGCAGATTGCAGGACACTTTCCTGGGTTTCAGGTAGACCATATTGATAGAAGGCAGAACGAGGCAGCAGATGCATTGTCTCGCTTAGGTTCCAATAGGCAACCAGTGCCACCCAATGTGTTCTTGGACGAACTGCATAATCCATCAGTGAAGCCTCCCACAGAGATCGACATCGTCGAGCCAGACAATGAGTCGGCCTTGGTCGCGGCTCTACATGAGCAGCCAGCATGGACAGAGCCATACATGGCGTTCTTGACTCACGGAGTGCTCCCGGAAGACGAGGTGGAGGCCAGAAAGATAATGCGCCAATCAAAGGCTTATACCATCATCAACAATGAGCTATGCAAGAGAAGTATTTCAGGAACATTCCAGAGATGCGTATCGCCAGAGGAAGGACAAAAAATCTTGAACGAAATTCATGCAAGCGATTGTGGCCATCATGCTTCGTCCAGATCTTTGGTGGCAAAGGCATTTAGACATGGTTTCTTCTGGCTCACGGCGTTAGCAGATGCCGAGCAGATTGTCAGGATATGCAATGGATGTCAGAAATACGCACGGCAAGAACATATGCCGGCTCAAGCATTGCGCACAATCCCTATCACATGGCCCTTTGCAGTCTGGGGTTTTGACATGGTGGGACCTTTTAGGCGATCCTCCAATGTAAAGACACACCTCTTAGGCCCTGATTGTTTGAGCTTCTGCTTCTGCTTTTGGGGTCCCCAAAAGCAGAAGCCCAAACAAACACGTAGAAATTGTAAAGCGCTTAACAGAAGCGCGGCGCCGAAATGAACTGGAGAAAGCGCAGCAGGCGAAAGCTACGCGGGGGGTGCTTCCCGAGCTTTTTCTGCTTCCCGAATGGTGTCGGACCAAATTGCCCTCTGTGGTTCGCAGTATTTATAGAAAACCTGCCACCCCATATAACTTCAACTACCCCGTGCAAAAAGCTAGAGGCCGACGCCCCCGAGCCAGTTTTCCCTTCTCCATCTCAGCCATGGTAGTCTAGGGTTAGGTCTTCCCCGCCGCCGCCGTTCTGCGCCGCAGCCGCCGTCGCTCCCCACCACCGCCATACAAGCTCTCCTCCCGCCGCCGCTGTTCTGCGCCGAAGCCGCCGTCGCTCTCCGCCGACCGGGCGCACAACGGGTATATCTCGTTCTGTCGGCCGCCGGCGTGAGGAGCAGTTCGAGTGGTCGGCTCACCGTTGCAAGATATCCCCACTTTGGGTCTCCACCAAGTCGTCCCCATCGCCACCGGAGACAGGAGCAAACGACGGATCGACCTCGTCCCCGTCGGCCACCGGAGACAGGAGCGCTCCGAGCCGCCGCCTCGCCCTATCTCGTCCGCAGCCGTCAACGTGACCTTGTCCGATGGTTGGGCTGCTTACTGCTCTGACCCTGCAAGCTCTTCTTCACCGCTGACCTCATCCCTGCTGCACCAAGGGCCTCCAGCGGCAAGGTGAGGTCCATTTCCCTGTTTTTCTTCTTTGTTTATGCAATTTCGAGCTTGTATTTTGTGTTGTTTAGATGTGTGTATTAGGAAGAATGCTATGTTTTGCTGTATTCAGTTGCTATGGACAGATTTGTGTTTATGGGCGTATGACATTGCTCTGGACAGATTTGTGTATCAAATTGTGTTGGTGTTGTATTTTGCATAGATGAACTGATATCCATATAGTTCATATCAGACATTGAGTTAAATATTTTACCTTATGTAATTAGATGGAAGAAAAGACACCTAAGGCACATTGGGATGCATCATCTACTACAATCTTTTGTCAAATCTGCAAGGATCAAAAAAATGCAGGAAATAGGCCTACCGCTTTCCTTAGTCGGAGGGGTACAAGTGTTTAACTAGAGAGTTTGCTCGTAGGACAGGGAGAAATTACATCAAGCCACAGTTCAAAAACAAATGGGATACAACCAAAGCATTGTACCAAGCATGGGTGTACTACAAAATCAAAGCTACTGGACTTGGTTGGGAACCGGTGAAGCAAACAATTACAGCAGATGAGGCACAGTGGGCTGAATTGATCAAGGTATGACATATGCCATGTTTATGTCATATTTACATTTCGAAATAGATGGATCAGAATATGGTTATTAACTTGTTATATCTTATGCAGGCCAACAAACTTATTGCGGGTTTCCAGAAAGGTCCTCCGACAACTTAAAGTTGATGGAGGACATGTTTGAGGATGCCCATGTTGATGGTTCATCGGCGGTCATGCCGGGAGTGCCAAAAGAAGTGCCCGCTGATTTGGTTGATCTTATAGATGGTGAAGGGTCAGCGCCAACACCTCCTAGTGTGAATAGAAAGCGTGGGGCTGCTAGGATTGCATGTAGCCCGGGGAAGAAAAAGAAGAGTCCCATGCAGCAAGACTTCAAGCGTTGGGTTGACCATTGCATTGATGAAGATCATGCAATATCATCTTCAACCCAAGTGGTTCAATACATTGAAGCCATAATGGAACAAGTAGTGGCATGTGGAGCACTTGAGGGCAGTGTTGAGCATTACATAGCAACCAAAATATTGGCAAACTTGAAAATCGTGCTTTCTTCAATACCATGAAAACTGCGGATGGTCGGCTCCGTTGGTTGAAGATGCAATATGAGGATAGGAAGAGAAATTAGATCTACTTTATTTGCATCTCTATGCCATCTCATAATGTACTTTGAGATTGTATCTTTATGCTACCATGTTATGTGAAATACTTATGTGAACTACTTGGTTATGTATCCCTCTATATGTATGAAAGTGTTATCTTTATTGATGGCTGTTTTAGTCAATCATGGTGCTGTTTGTAAATTTTGGTATAGTTTTGGTCTCTTATGTGGTGATGTTTTGTCATATGTGCTGCAGTTTTGGTCAATTCTGCTGCTGTTTTGGTCATATATGGTTCAGTTTTCATCACTTATGTTGCTGGTTTGGCATATATGGTGCAGTTTGGTCATTTTGTGCAGTTTTGGTTAATTCTGGTGCAGTTTTGGTCATATAAGCGGTTGTTTTGGTCAATTCTGGTGCAATTTCTTGTTTCATATTGTTTCATCATATATAGTGCTGATCACGTGTATTTTGTTGTTTTCAGATGAGCACAAGTCAGAGTGATGAAAGTGGCAGCGATGATGGCAATGAGTCTGCACTTATGGAATCAAGAAAGCGCCGTCGGAGACGGAATAGACAAATCATGTATCATGTTCTTCAACACTCCGAGAAGCATCTAATGAAGAAAAGGAGGACACAACCACGATGCACTGGACAACAATGGGTATTTGATAACTTGGGCAACTCGAAGGATTGTTATGACATGTTTAGAATGCATAGGCCATGTTTTGATTCTTTGCATGACACTTTGGTTGAAAACTATGGTCTGGAAGGGTCATCTCGCATGTGTTCCGAGGAGGCACTTGGAATGTTTTTGTGGACTCTTGGTAGTCCACAATCCGTGACTCAAGTTCACAACCGGTTCAAGAGATCCAAGGAGACAATCAACAGGAAGTTTGCCGAGGTGCTATATTGTGTGAATCAATTAGCGGGAGATATCATCAAGCCTATTGATCCACAGTTCCCAACAGTGCATGAGAGGCTACGGGACTCTAGGTTTACACCTCATTTCAATGGTGCAATTGATGGGACACACATACAAGTTATTGTGCCAGCTGCTCATATGGTCAACCATGTTGGTCGACTTGGATATTCCACACAGAATGTCATGGCTGTTTGTGATTTTGACTTGGGGTTCACCTCCATAGTTGATGGATGGCCAGGTTCGGTGCATGACACGAGGATATTCAAAGATACATTGCTTAAGTTTCAAGCAAATTTTCCTCATCCTCCTCCAGGTATATGTTAGGCTTGTGCATTCTTCATTGCATGATATTAGTGTCATTTATGCTATCATTAACTTTTGTTTAATGCAGGAAGGTACTATCTAGTTGATTCGGGCTATCCCAATCAGCAAGTATATCTTTCACCATATATAGGAACCAAGTATCATCTACCTGAGTTCAGACTAGCTAGAGCTCCTACCGGGAAGCAAGAAATATTCAACCATGCCCATTCATCCTTGCGAAATGCTATTGAGAGAGCATTTGGGGTGTTGAAGCAGAAATGGCGCATCTTGCATGGTATATCAAGTTACCCGTTAGAGAAGCAGACAGAGATTATCATTGCATGTTTAGCACTCCATAACTTTATTCGTGATAGTCACTTGTTCGATCTAGATTTCTATCGATGTGATAGGGATGAGAACTATATGCCTCCAGGGCATGTTGTTTGCACACAAGGAGGCAACAATGACAATTATTTGGGAGAGGACCATGTTAGCATGAACAACATTCGTGACAACATAGCGAATGCTTTGTTTGCATCAAGAGGCGATGAATTGTAGTATTGTAGATATGCGAAGCTCGTAGTTCTTTAGGGTTCATTTGGAGTAGCCTTGTAGTAGATATGGCAAGCTCGTAGTTCTTTTGGGTTTTGTGGAAAAGCCTTGTAGTAGATATGCCAAGCTCGTAGTTCTTTTGGGTTCATATGGAGAAGCCTTGTAATATATTTGTTGGACAACCTCGTATGGTCTTTTGCATATATGTGATGTGTTATGGTCTTGCGGATATACGTAATATATGTAATGCTCGTTTCGATAAATACGTGTTTCAATTATTACATATAAATAAATAAAATGACATGATTTAGCTCTCTAAACTAAGTAAACATAGTAATTATGAATGAAATAAGTCAAAAACAACTATTTCGGTTCAAATCAGCACTTGTATAACATCTTCAGCATTCGGGGGCATTCCAGACATTTTAACCAGAAAATCAACAGCAACAGCTGCCAACAGCAGTTTTACCAAACATCAAATCTCTGCTTCCAACAGCTGCTTCTCACAACTGCTTTCCCACAGCTCAAAAGCTACAGCTGCTTTTCAAAAGCTACAGCCCAAACAAACAGACCCTTAGTCATGGTGGATAAATTTACCAAGTGGATTGAAGCAGAGCCAGTGGCAGATTGTGAAGCCGAAACGGCGGTGAAATTCTTAAAGAAGATCATATTTCATTTTGGATATCCTCACAGCATTATCACAGACAATGGCAGCAACACTTCTGAAGGGGCCACCCAGATATTTTGTGCAAACAATGGGATAAGATTGGACCTCACATCGGTATCACACCCACAAAGCAATGGACAAGCAGAGCGTGCTAATCAGGAGATCCTCCATGGAATTAAGCCGCGACTTATCAAAAAGGTTGAAGCATCTCCAAATTGTTGGGTGGATGAATTGCCAGTAGTATTATGGAGCCTAAGGACAACTCCAAACAGATCCACGGGATATACACCATACTTTATGGTGTATGGAGCAATGGCCGTCATGCCAAGTGATATCATACATGACTCGCCTAGAGTCGCAGCATATGTTGAGATAGAAAATGAGATGGCTCGGCAAGACTCGGTGGATACCTTACAGGAAGCCAGAGATCTAGCAGCATCAAGGTCAGCCGTATACCAACAGGATTTGCGGAGATATCATGCTCAACGCATCAGAACCCACACCTTTCAAGAAGGAGACCTAGTACTGCGACTCAAGCAAGACCACAAGGGAATGCATAAGTTATCTCCCCCATGGGAAGGTCCTTACATCATCAGCAAAAATTTGCATAATGGGTCATATTACCTCATGGATATCCAAGAAGAAGACAATACTCGTTCAGAATTCGAGGATCGTCTTGAATTGCCTCGACCATGGAATATCGCACAACTGCGGCCATACTACACCTAAGCTAATCAGAGCTGGGTATTATCATCAAAGCTAATCAGAGCTAAGCATCATCTTTACCGCTAATCAGAGCGAGTTATCATCCAAAGCTAATCAGAGCTCGTCACGGCCATTGCAGCCGCTAAATAGCAAAATCGCCACTTACGTGCGAACAATGTATCATACATTGTATCAAAAATTGACCGCCGCCTACGTGCAGTCGTACCATGATTATGAAATAAAGCCGGCACCTTTGGTATCCAAAGGTTTGCCGTTTCGCCTCTATGAGCTGTCGAGTCTTTCATTTCTTAATCATTGGTTTCCTGGGGGCTTTTTTCGTCACCATGGAACAGCCAACTTACTGGCAACCCCGATTGATCAGCCTTAAAGTTGGACGTACCCTGCATTATGTGGCCAAAGTACCAGCATGTGGAGTCAATCGAGTCTGAATGCCTATCATGGGCTTTCTCGACCCTGAACACACATTTAGCTTGGGAAATACTGAGTCACGCGAGGGCCCACTTAAAGGATCTGAGAAAATCAACAAGACCTACCTACAGGTCAAAATATGTGCTACTAATAGCACGAAATCATTTATTGATATAACATAACTATTTTGTTTAAGATGTTTTGGACTTTCAGGAATCATCATTACCTCTCAGGACAAGCATTGAGGCGATCGACCAATCAATCAACTCAATCCTTGGGGGCTACGGATTATATTGCTATCAAAATTTTATTCTTCAAAAGCATCGCAGTCAGCTCAAAGAGTACTTTTCATCAAGTATGTAGCCTGGAGTCGCTCGAAGAACAAGGCCAAGAAGATAGAAGTTTAGCCTAAATACTCAAGACAGGCACTCCTACAGAAGCTGGGAATACATAAAAAATTTCATCGATGAAATTCAGGCTACACTTGGGGGATAATGTCGGGGGAATACTTAGCCTGCGACTCATCAAGAGAAGTGCGACTCATCCTGTGAGCCGCGCCCGCACCATTAGCAGGCTTGTACTAAGATGGGCTGGCGCCAAGGACGTCGCAAGAAAGATCTAGAAGACTGGAGATAATTTGACTTGGACGACACGAAGATATGTAGTCTCCTAGAAGAATTCTGGTCGACACTTTCCTAAGGGAATAGACTCTCCTTGTAACCTAGCGAGCCTCCGTGCATATAAGGAGGACTCGCAAGACGTAGAAGGGATCGAATCCAAGCCCTAAATGCTAGAACATACGGCGACTCGTTACCTCGATCGCCGGCGACTCGATACCTCGATCGCCAACCCTTGTAACACCATATTCATATCAATTCCAATCTAGGATAGGCAGGAAGTAGGTCTTTACCTCACATTGAGCGGCCGAACCTGGGTAAACATTGTCTTCCTCGTGCCCTGTGATCTTAAGCTCGGAGACGCTCGATTCGTACAACCCCACGTCCACGAAGTCATCACAATGACATCTGCCGAGATTACCCCACGACAATGACCGAGGCAAAATCTCGCATAACATCCCCTTCCATGTTTGCATGGCTATTGGGGGCAACAGGACAGACCCTGAAACATCTGAGGCTGCCGCTCGCCGCGAAGCACCAATATATCCATGGACGGTAACCATGTCGGACGGAAGAACAACGCTTGTCATCACGGAGGAGATGGCGGCCAAAGCAAACAAGGCCATCGAGGAGTGCCTCATAATGCCCGACGACTCGACCCGCGAAGAGCTCGTGACATACCAGTACCTCATGTGGCAAGAAAACCTTCGGCTGAAGAACTACCGTGCAACACTCGACGAACAAAGAAGGCAGGCCAGCGTGTCGAGCACGCGGCGAGCGGGACTGTCTACACACTCCACAGGACAGACAAACCCTAGGCATCAGTCCGGGACACGACGAATCTCCGAAAGAGACAGAGCGGACCTAACCCGCAACTTGGACCTCTCGTTCATGACGCATGACGAAGAAGGGATCCCTATCCCCAAGACAGCCACGGGAGCCCTGCTCTCGGTGGCCACATATCTCAGAACTACACAACCACCCGCAGATGATCCCAACGCGGCCCTACATCGGCAGCTGATCAAATCGCTCAATCGGGCCGCCACAGCCATAACACCAGGAGCTGAGACTGTGGGAGGAAGCACGCCACATGGAGGAAGCAGAACCCGCCGCACGGGAAGTCCACGACGAGACTTGTTGACTCGTGACGATCGCGACCGAGCCGTAACCATCCATGAGGATAGAGACCGCAGACATCACGACGATGACAGGCGGAGCCGAGGCCAACTCGAAACTCGCCACCACCAGGAGGACGCGGATTTGTGCGATGTCATAACTCAACGTCGAGTCAACAAAAGTCGATCCAGAAGATCTTCTCACTCCTCCAGCAGTGAATCATACTCTGATGATGCGTTCGAGCCTTGCGGATCTTTGTGCTTCAGTCGACGCATCCGTGTGTCTCGAATGCCCAAAGGGTTCTGGCTAACATCCGAAACACCCAAGTTCGACGGCCGCCAAGAACCGTCATCCTGGCTGGAGGACTACAAGATCGCAGTCTCCTGTCAACGAGGCACAACGACAACGGCAATGTATTATGCAATACATCCAGTTGATGCTTGTGGGTTCAGCCCGTGACTGGCTCAAAAGCTTGCCCCATAGTAAATACGACTCATGGGATACCTTCACGGAGGATTTCGTCAAAAACTTCGCCGCAACATGCGACCGTCCTGCGACATTCGAAGAGCTACGAGCATGCAAGCAGCGATCGGATGAGCCGCTACGATCATACATCCGGCGTTGGACCACCATACGCTACTCCGTGGGCACGGTGTCGGAATACAGAGCGATCAACGCTTTTACACAAGGCCTCGCTAGACGAGACTTTCGCGAGGCACTCAGAAGGGAGAAGCCGAGCTCCATCGCCCAGCTCATGAAGGTCGCCAACGAGTGGGTGGGCGGAGAAGATTCAGTGCAAGACAAGTACCGCAAGGCACCACATCGTGACGACAACAGCTGGAGTCGCAGAGTCAACCGCGGCAACGATCGGAGGCGAAAACGCAAATCTCATTACTACGACGACGCGGATGGCGCCGAACTAGTGGCGGCTGGTTACATCGACACTCGCGACGAACGCGACCGTAACATAGGCCGTCAAGATGACCGTAGTGGGAGTCAACAGGACGACCATAGAGACAGCCGTGACTATGGTCAGCGCTACGATGGGTACCGCAAGCGGGAGTGGCGGAAAACCCGCGATGACTTGCAAGATCAGCGCACACCCGCAAAAGAAATAGAGGAAGAGTGCAGATTCCACATGTTCAAGGGTGAGGATGGAAAACTTCACTCAAGACACCTGTTGAAGGACTGCAGAAAATTCACCAGACTGGCGACCGAGTACGCCCGCCGCTTTACACACCCCCGCTGCAGCTGCAAACGGAGCTCCTCTAGCACTTCCAGCACCCCCAGCAGCCGGGCACATGGCGGGTGCAGTACACCACCAGCCACGCATAGAAGCCCCTGGCGCGGCAGGAGATCAATACCCCGAGCCTCGCGGCCAGATGAACATGATACAGAAGGGACGCCCCTCCAACAGGGAGCAAAAACTCATAACTCGCCAAGTCAATTTGGCCACCATGGCTCCTCCTGCTGTGCCCGAGTACCTGAAGGGGTCAGAAACCAGCATCACATTCTCCCGCGACGATCACCCGCCGGCCGTTGTTCGTCCAGGGCACGCCGCTTTGGTACTCGACGCTCAAATGGCGGCTTCGCCATGTCCAAGGTCTTCATGGATGGAGGGAGTGGAATCAACATCTTGTTTGCCGACACTCGCAAAGCACCTCCCATGGCACCTTCCATGGCATCGTCCCGGGCAAAGCGGTCTACCCGCTCGGCACAGTACAATTCCCAGTAGTCTTCGGCGACCAGGAAACTTCAGGACAGAGAAGATCGACTTCGAAGTCGTCGACTGGAAGTCACAATATCACGCCATCCTTGGGGCCCGACGTTCGCTCGGTTCATGGCGGTCCGCACTACGCTTACCTTAACTAAAATGTCGGGACCCAATGGTGTCATCACGGTGAGCGGAAACTTCCAGCGCTCGGATAGCTGCGACAGGGAGTTCAGCAAAATATCCGAGATGTTCAGCATGCAGGAGCAACTCGCAGATCTCTCCCTCACCAACGACCGCACACTCTTTCCTGAAGCCAAAAAATCGGCACCCGACAGCGCCTTCAACGCACAAATGATACAAGGTGCATCAGGTGCACCCGACGGATCCGTCGAAGACGGTCAACGTGTCATCAAGTTTAACTCTCATAGGAAGGCGCGCTCGTCAACTTCCTCCGTGAGAACTGGGAAATTTGCCTGGTGTCCAGCCGACATGCCAGGTATTCCAGGGAATTTGCCGAGCACTCCCTTCAACTATTTCCAGACACTCGACCTGTGAAGCAGACGATGCGTCGATTCTCCGAACCGAAGCGTGAAGCCATCGGTCAGGAAGTCGACAGTTACTCGCAGCCAAGTTTATTCACGAGATCAAAAAATCAGACTGGGTGGCAAATCCCGTCCTTGTACCAAAAAAGAACTCAGACATACTTCGTATGTGTGTCGACTTCACATCCTGAACAAGTGTTGTCCCAAAGACCACTTCCCGCTACCCGCATCGACCAGATAGTCGATTCAACTGCGGGTTGCGCGCGTCTATCCTTCCTGGATGCCTACTCGGGCTACAACCAGATAAGGATGAGGGTCGAAGATGAGGACAAGACAGCCTTCATAACGCCATACGGCGTCTACTGCTACACCACAATGCCCTTCGGGCTCAAGAACGCGGGTGCCACGTACCAGCGCATGATGCAAAACTGCCTCAGGGAGCAGATCGGACGCAACGTCCAGGTCTATGTCGACGATATCGTCATCAAAACAAAGGAGGAGGACACTCCTCGAAGACCTACGCGTAACATTCGCCAACCTCAAGCACTACCATATCAAGCTAAACCCCAAGAAGTGTGTCTTTGGCGTGCCAGCCGGACAACTCCTAGGGTACCTTGTTTCGGCTCGAGGCATTGAGGCCGACCCGAGAAGATACAAGCCATCTTAACCATGTCACAGCCGACCAAACTTCGAGAAGTGCAGAGGCTAGCAGGTCGGGTGGCTGCACTAGTCGATTCATTAGCAAGCTCGGCGAAAAAGCACTCCCATTCTATCAGCTGATGAAAATCAATAAATTCGAGTGGTCGCCAGAAGCTCAAGCAGCCTTCGTCGACCTCAAGCGCGCACTCACAACCCCTCCAATCTTGGTCGCCCGGGAGCGGGAGCCGCTATATCTATATGTCTCCGCCACCAACAGGGTGGTCAGCACGTACTTGTGGTCGAGCGCGCGGAGGAAGGTCACGCCCATGGCGTACACAGACCGATCTACTACCTCATTGAGGTTCTTTCCATATCAAAACAGCGGTACCTGCATTATCAAAAGTTGGCTTATGCCGTATTCATGTCATCACGCAAGGTCGCACACTACTTCGCCGAGCACCCGATAACTGTTGTTAGCTCGGCAGCACTCGGTGACATCCTTACCAACCCCGACGCAACCGGATGAGTCGCCAAGTGGGTCATCGAGCTAGGACCTCGAGATATCAAGTATGAGCATCTGAAAGCAATCAAGGCGCAGGTACTTCCTGACTTCACCACCGAGTGGATCGAGGCCCAGCTGCCAGGAGTCCCAGATGTGTCCAACTCCTGGACCATGTACTTTGATGGGTCGAAGAAGCATGAAGGTGCAGGCGCAGGCGTCGTACTCATATCACCAAAAGGGGAAAGCTCTGCTACGTCTTGCAGATGGATTTTTCAAAACCCTCTAACAACGAGGCGGAGTACGAGGCCCTACTACACGGCATGAAGATGGCAAAAGCTTGCGGGTGCACTCGACTCATGATATATGGCGACTCAAACCTCGTTGTACAGTAAACAATGAAGGCATGCGATGCTACCGCAGACAATATGATCGCATATCGCGAGCTGTACAATAACATGGAGGGCAACTTCGACGGTTGTGAGCTGCGTCACATCGGACGAGAAAGCAACGAGGAGGCAGATATGTTAGCCAACCTCGGTTCTACCAAGGCACCAGTACCACCTGGCGTATTCCTCGAGCGCATCGAGCACAGATCTATCAAGGTCAAGCAAACTGCAGCACCTTCGGCTCCGGCCACCGTGGACAAGGACACTCCTCCACTAGTACGGAGGACCCGCCAGTCGAAGTTCTTCTCATCGAACCAACCTGGACGCACCCGTTCCCTGCATACATGCTGCGCAATGAGCTACCAGAAGACGCGGCAGAAGCGTGGCACGTTACTCGACGCGCCAAGGCATACACAATCATCAAAGGTGAACTATACAAGAGAGCATATCGGGGATCCTCCAAAGATGCATCGCATTAGAGGACAGCAAGGCCATCCTTCGAGATATCCACGCAGGAACCTGTGGATACCATGCGAGCAGTCGAGCACTCATCGCCAAGGCCTTCCGAGCAGGGTTCTACTGGCCAACTGCACTCAGGGACACGGAGGACATAGTGAAGAGATGCATCGGCTGCCAGAAGTTCGCCACCAAGCCGCACGCACCTGCATCAGAGTTGAAAACCATACCTCTCGCCTGGCCCTTCGCCCAGTGGGGGCTCGACATGGTGGGACCACTCGAGAAATCCTCGCGTGGAGGACACACCCACCTCCTGGTGGCAGTCGACAAATTCACCAAGTAGATCGAAGCGGTCCCTATTACGAATTCAACTGCGACAATAGCGGTGAACTTCATCAGATCAATTATATACCGCTTCGGACTCACTCATAGTATCATCACTGATAACGGTACAAACTTCACGGCGAAGGAATTCCGTGACTTCTGCAAGGACCAAGGCGTGAAGCTCAACTACGCTTCAGTGGCGCACCCGTAGTCGAACGGACAGGTAGAAAAGGTCAATGGACACGTGTGCAGCGGGATCAAAAAGCGGCTGTTGGTGCCACTCAAACGAGCTGCGGGTGTCTGGGTGGAAGAGCTTTCGGCTGTACTTTGGAGTCTGCGAACTACTCCAAATCGGTCGACACAATATACACCGTTCTTCATGGTGTACGGCGCAGAAGCAGTCCTACCCTTCGACGTATAGTTCGAGGCACCCAGAGCCGTCGCATACGACGAAGAGGAAGCGGAGGCAGCACTCGAAGATAGTGTCAACACGTTGGACGAAGCACGCGACATCGCGCTCGCTCGCACAGCTGTCTACAAGCAAAACCTCCGTAACTATCATGGCCGTTGACTGCGCATCAGGTCCTTCATGGTTGGCGACCTGGTGCTCCGCCTGAAGCAGAAGAAGGTGCACAAGCTCGTCTCCCCATGGGAGGGACCCTTCATCATCACGGAAGTCCTCGACGGTGACGCATATCGACTGAAGCACGCGAAGACAGGAAAACTTTCGCACAACCCTTGGAACGTTTCACACTTGCGCCGTTTTTATGCTTAGACTACTCAGTCATCAAATGTAATAGGCGACATGTCGGATAGCTGCAGGTTTCAGATGCACTCTTTTCCTTACCAGTGTACCTAAGGGGACTGGAAGGTTTTTAATGAGGTGGCCTGCAGCTTAACTTCCAAAAGGTGGAATAAAATCGATGTTCCCCTCTTTATTTTTTGCATAACACTAAAAAAATCTCGGCCGCACTCGAACGCTCGGGGGCTACGCCACACAGGTCCAAAAACAAACAAAAAACCTCGGCCGCACCTGAATGCTTGGGGGCAGTCGTGGGATTGTCACGCAGATGTCATGGAGATGACTTCGTAGAGTTGGGGATTAAGCGATCGAGCGTCTCCGAGCTAAGGATCACAGGCACGAGGAAGACGATGTTTTTTACCCAGGTTCGGCCCCTCAATGTGAGGTAAAGACCTACGTCCTGCCCGTCCTAGATTGGTATTGATATGAATATGGTGTTACAAGGGGTTGGCCATCGAGGTGTCGAGTCGCCTTTCTCTGGATGTATGAGAGCTTTTTAGCTTGGGGTTCTAGGTCCTTGGAGTCCACCTTATAAAGACGATGGCTCGCAAGGTTACAAGAAAACTTCTCTCCCAAGGAAAGTATGAGCCGGAGTCCTACTTGGAGACTAAGTAATGTAATTTCGTGTCTTCCAAGTTATGTCTTCTCCTTCCAGATAAGTCTGCGCCAGTTAAGCCACGCCTGTTAAGCCGCGCCTATTAAGTCTCCACCAGCTTACGTCTTGATAAGTTCGTACGTCGGTTCATACTCAATTAGATATTCCCCCGACATTAGCCCCCAAGCTTCCGGGTGATTCGTAGAGTCAGGCGGAAGATCTTGACTTGATGTTGATGATTTTGCCGACTTGAGTATGTAGAGCTTGGTGACTTACTGATGATGAGGCGCGAGCGTAGCGGCTTATTGAGCTGCTGATGTAGAAGCGCTGACTCGCATATGTTTGTTGATGTACTATCACAGGCATTCGAGGCCATGCACAAGTCTTCCTCACTTGCTATTTGAACACTTCTGTTTAGTCGCATTGAAGCTGCAGAATCGCGATAAGTTCTTCACGAAAATTATATAAGGTGTCGGCGAAGCCTTTGGTGAAAACCACCTTTTCCTGTTGGATGTAAGACTGAGCTGAAATCATAAGAATAATAACTTATGAGCATCAAGATATATTAGCCAAATTGTATATGGTGCTAAGTCATAGACATCGAAGTAGAAAAGACCATAGGCATAAATAAGCTGGGCAATCATTAGAATAATAATATGTCATGTTATCATGACGAGCCATTTGAGCACATGTTGAATCATAGCGGCTCAAGGGTATATAGCACAGCCTGTATTAAAAGATTTCCGAGTCGCTGATTTGACTCGCAAATGGATATATATATTCTCATGTGCTGCAAAAAATGAAATCTGCATATAAACATGGTATATGAGTATAATAAAGACCGCCAGATATGGTGGATGTGTAGCCCCCGAGGGCCGGGTTGCATGCTTGATCATGCTGCTCGGGACTCAAAAAATATCTCAAGTTAGACAAAAATTTAATTGTCCTAGCCCCCGGGCATTAAGCATGCATGCTTTCATTATCCTGCTTGATGGCATATCGTTGCAATTTGATCCTGCAACAGATTGACAAATATTGTTGCCGCAAGATAATAATGATATAAATTCCACTTTGATGTGGCTGAAAATAAATAAATAATGGTGGCTTTATCAGCCGATATCAGGAGATAATTATCTCAATCATAAAAAATCTGGCCATGCCAATTCAAACTCATATGGCCGAGTTATAGGTTCCTGTTAAATCAAAAGGCAAAGCCCCCAAGGAAGCAATGATGATAACTTGATGATAATATGTAAGCCTTGGCGGCTGGTAATAATTATGATAAAAAGTTAGTACTCCGCATAATAGCATATGGTACCCTGCATGATAGCATAGTATAATCTGCATGATAGCAAATGATATGTTGCATGATGCAAATGATATGTCCCATGATGCAAATGATATGTTGCATGATATTTTGCATGATAGCAAATGGTTGCATAATAGCAGCTAGTTGCATGATAGCAACTGGTAAGATGCATGATAGCATATTGTACGATGCATGATAGCATGTACTTGACTCAGTATTTCCCAAATCTAATGTGTGTTCAGGGTCGAGAACGGCCATGATAGGCAGCCATGATAGGCATCAGACTCGATTGACGCCACACGCGGGTACTTTAGTCCTTCTGAATTATCTCTATTACCGTTAAGTAGGTCTTCGCGCAGCTCAGTATTTCCCAGGTAAAAAATGCGTGTTCAGGGTCGCTTGGCAGCCATGATAGGCGATCGCACTTCGATTGACACCGCACCCCAGTACTTTGGCCGCATAGTGCAAAGATACTTCTGACTTAAGGCGAGAATAACCAGGATTATTGCTTTGATCGGCTGCAACTGCCGTGACGAGCTCTAATTAGCTTTGATGATAACCAGCTCTGATTAGCTGTAGATGTGGTACTGCGAGTCACCTGTTTTAACTCAAATATTTGATAAGATAATGATTCATTAATGACTCATAAACTGATATAATGATGAGCTGTTTGCGACTCATAAAATGTTATGGGGGTAAATCGCTATGCGACTCATAAATTGATATGACAATAAGTCGATGATGATTAATAAAATGATATGATGATAGATCATGAAATTATAACGATCAGTCATAAATTGATATAATGATAAGTCATAGAATGACAAATAAATCGCCAAATATCAATACTTGAACATGTAGTGGTGATCTTGATATTCAATGCAAGCCGTAAATAGCTAGATTTTGCAATGCGAGTTATAAAGAACTCTAATTTGACGAATGTATTGAGAAGTAGATGTAATTAAATCTACAAAAAGCTGATATGAATTTAAAGTCTACGACATGATATAATATGAGTCGCAAAGACATTTAATAAAAGGCATAATAACCTAAATATGCAGCCCCGAGATGAACTCGAAGATGAAATTAATCTTATTGATACAAGTGGAAAGCTATGAAAGTTAAGCATGATAGCGACTTAGCTTTTATTCTCTCGTTGCTGAAGACGCAGTATAAGTCACAAGCAACGGTTGATAGTCATGGACAAAGCCACATAGACGAAGAAGTCGGGGTTGAAGTTTCCGACAATTTGTTGTATCCCAGTCGCTGGTGCCTTTTGTTGCATACATACGTGCGTACTTCTCTCGAAGTATCATGCTTTGTATGGAAGCCTGTACACACAAAGTAGACCAACTGAGGGAAAACTATTTGCAAAAAGATTGATATAAGGGGTGAGCTAGTTAGAAGAATAGCACCTGATGTCTGAAGATAGCTGGGATTTATTTATGTGTTTTCAGTTAAATGAAAACTTTCCTACTTAATGAATGGCTGAGCGAACTTATACTGCCTCCAGGTCGATGAGTCGCCTGATTAGTACGCAACTTGGCACTCTTGGATTCTTCTCAAATTTATTTGATCAGCCGCATGCTAAGGGCAATATTGTTGTCAAGCCCCCGGGTGTGTGCCTTCTGCAAAATTAGACCAACGGTGTGTGCGTGTACACAATATTAACCACGGCCGCCGATTGATGAAATAATCCAGTCGCACGAATCGCCTGGCGATGATAAGTCGCTGCTGTTGATTTTGATAAGCCGCGCATAATCACGGCGTGAGTCGCGAGTCGCGACCGTCGGCTGCCGGTTTTGCTCCATGTCCGTAAACATGCTCGCGCTAACTGCCAAGCAGACCACTTAATTAATCTCTTTTCTTTTTCTCTGGCCAAAGTGTACACGGCCGGTCTGTATCCTGAAGTTTGGAGCGATCACACCTTCCTTTTGTCTTTATTTTTCCTTGACTCGCGTTTCTTTCCCGGCAGGTTAGCAATCGCTTTGCTTTTTTCCTTAGTCCCTACGTCGCTAGTATTTTCTGGTGCCAATACGGTCATGTGGTAGCCACTTGTTTGATCATAGGGTGCCCTTATTGCTTTCCCAAACTGGATCGGACGTGGCCGGTTTTTATTCACATGAATACTAGCAGAACATGGCCCGCATCTTTTTCCTTTTTGCCCAGATGTCCAAGTGATCTGCATCCTTTGCATGACCTGGATAGTACTTCTTGTCTGACTCGAACTCCTCTCCTCTGGGTTTAATCCGGCTGTTGGGCTGGTGGTCTTCTCTTTCCTTTTTTGATGCAACGTAATTGTGATCAGACTTTTTTGGATGGCATCGGTGTCCTGTATGGAAGGATGTGGCTGCAGAGATCGGACTCCGGGTTGAGATTGCCTTGGACATGAACCGCACTGACTCCATGTTTTCCTCTGTTCAGATTCGCGAACTCGCTAGATACAAAACTCGCTGCAGTGCGTGAGCCGCTGACGGAGATCTAACCGTTGGACTTGTCTCAAATTTGTTGGAGTGCTGCGAGATTGTATTCCGCAGGTTTCCACTGGAGGGATCTTCGAATTGATGTCCGAGCCGACCTCGATAATTATTTTCCCAAAGTCGCGCGGAGTTCCGTCAGCTTTCGACAGGGCTTCAGTGTTTGAGTCGCCTACGGAGATCTAACCGTCGGAATCCGATGTGCTTTGGACAGCTGCTAGGAAACTCGATTGCGCAGCTTTCCACCGAAGGGATCGTCGAGGTGAGTTTCGAGCCGCCGCTGGTGTCGGTCGCAGCATAGACTTTGTCTGCTGCCTTGATGTAGACGTCGATAAAACGGCACGGCAATGAAGTCGCCGAGATTGTTGAAGTCGCCGAGCTTTAATCGACGACGAGATCCTCCGTCCCTGGCACAGATCCAGCGCGGAACGTGACGCTCTTGACCACAGGCCCCACGGTGGGCGCCAACTGTCGTGGGATTGTCACGCAGATGTCATGGAGATGACTTCGTAGAGTTGGGGATTAAGCGATCGAGCGTCTCCGAGCTAAGGATCACAGGCACGAGGAAGACGATGTTTTTTACCCAGGTTCGGCCCCTCAATGTGAGATAAAGACCTACGTCCTGTCTATCCTAGATTGGTATTGATATGAATATGGTGTTACAAGGGGTTGGCGATCGAGGTGTCGAGTCGCCTCTCTCTGGATGTATGAGAGCTTTTTAGCTTGGGGTTCTAGGTCCTTGGAGTCCACCTTATAAAGACGATGGCTCGCAAGGTTACAAGGAAACTTCTATCCCAAGGAAAGTATGAGCCGGAGTCCTACTTGGAGAGTAAGTAATGTAATTTCGTGTCTTCCAAGTTATGTCTTCTCCTACCAGATAAGCCTGCGCCAGTTAAGTCTGCGCCTGTTAAGCCGCGCCAGTTAAGTCTCCACCAGCTTACGTCTTGATAAGTTCGTACGTCGGCTCATACTCAATTAGGTATTCCCCGACAGGGGCTGCGCCACACAGGTCCAAAAACAAACAAAAAACCTCGGCCGCACCCGAACACTCGGGGGCTGCGCCACGCAGGTCAAAAACAAAAACCTCGGCCGCACCCGAACGCTCGGGGGGCTGCGCCATAAAAGCCAAACATAAGCAAGTACTATGGCCTCACCCGAACGCTCGGGGGCTGCGTCGCACAACTCCAATCAAAATTCACAAGTACTTCAGCCATACCCGTATGCTCGGGGGCTGTGCTGTGTAAAGTCAAAAAACCACAAAATTGCTTAAACGCCCCGCACACTCAGAGGCTGTACACAACACCACATTTCGCAAAAGCTACAACTCCATACTCGGGGCTAAACCCCACCTGTACATGGCAATTGTTCATGATCAGCTTCCATGCTTACAGACTGCAGAAGGTAATTTTTACATACAAATTATACAATAGTATCTAATCTACTCTGCAGATTCCTCCTTCGGCTCCACCCATTTCTTTTCTTCTTTCAATACCTGGTGAATAAGGACCAGCGCATCAACTCGAGTCGCGTCGTAGTGCTCCTGCATGGGCACAGGACCGCCGCCAGGCACTGGTGGTGGGCCTAGCGCAATTCTCTTCAGATCAAGGTTGGGCAGATGAGCCCGAACAAAGGCGAGCGCAACATTAGCCCGCTAATGAGTTGCTCTCGAACAAACTTCTTTATGGCTTTGCCAAATTTGTTCAGCAGCGTCACTAAACCTTGTGGTTGATCATTCAATGGAAACAAGGATCGATAGACTCGAGCTAAGGATGACCTACAGACTTCAAGAAGAACAGCCGCACGCCAGGCGCGGTCATGAAGCTTCGCCAGCACAAGACCCCTCGCCCTATCACACCAATAAGGGTGAGTGGAATACTGTGGGCTGTTAGCATAGCCATTCAGACGATCGTCCAAGCGCGCTGCCTCGGCTTGACTATCTGTGCAAGCACCTGCAAAAATCGCGCTACATCATAAAACAGCCGAACGCAAACAACTCGACACTTGTTCGGGTGCACTTACATTCCAGATGCAGATTCACCTTGTCCAGTTCCTCAAGCAAATAAGTCTCTCGTGTCGTCGCCGGTGAAGGACTCGACTGCAATTCCGCCAGCGCACTCTTTGTTTCCGTCAGCTCCTGCTCTGCACTCTAGAGTTTCTGCTGCAGGTCATCGATGAGCTCCGAGTGTTTGTATTGGGAGCGGTACTTCCGGAAGCAGGGCCTGTCGACGCACCGGATGCTCCAGGCTATACAAGAACAATTCAAGCATAAGAGCGATGTATGCTTAACGTACACACCCAATCCACAAGGCTTGGGTACCGTTCGCCTCATGAGTGTAATTCCAACACAAGAAAGGTAACAAAAGCATAGCTCATAATCGACAAAGCCTCATACGACATCAGTTTTCATTACAAGAGACAAAAGAGCATCTTGTCATCTATGACACGGACTCATACCAAGATCTAGCGGTGCGGGCAGCACGCTCCGCAAGGATGGCGGCACATTCTTCCATCATAGCCACCATCTTCCTCGACAGCGTCCCGCCTGCTCCTTCATCGCACCCGTCACGGCAGATTTTCCGTCAGGTTTCTTCGGGAAGCCAACTACGGCTTTCTCGAAGTCGCCTGCAACACCATGGCCAAGCAAAAGAAGGAAGGTGGTCTCGGAGCCACCTACCATTTGGGCGCGGGCGTAGTTAGTCAACGTTGACGTCCCAGGCCCAAACACATCAGCTAGACCCTCTATACAGTCGCGGGTGGCGTGCCTTTCGGGAAGACAAGCTGGTGAACAGCTCTCAGGGCACCTGCAGACTTGGTAAGAGCCTCCCTGGCCTGGGCGCATATCTTGTCAAATGCACCTGCCACATCTTCGAAGGACCCTTCGTCCGTAGCAGGTGCAGCTCCAACAGCCCCTGCCAGGTCAAGAAAATTCAAAACCAAATCACAATACATTCAACTCATACAGCACATGGTAGAGTCGTTACCTCCCATCACATGCGACAACGAGCGCAGCCGCTCAGTCTGTAGCATCTCGCGAGCGTCCATCTCTTTGAGCTTCTCACGCTCAGCTGCAAGTTCCTTCTCGAGCTCCTGCACCCGAGTCAGAGATGTCGCTCGCTCACCTGCAGGCAGTGCGATATGAATCTTAACGTCTACTTTTTTTGCATAACCCAACATATATGAGGAGAAGGTCCTTACAGTTTGACTGCTCCAGTTTGGCTCGCGCCTGGTCGCGATCCTCCTCCATTTGTACATAGGTCTCACCCGACTCCAGCATCATGCGGTAGAACGGCTATGGAATAAAGCGCAGAACATAAGCATCTAAGCCTATGCCCAACTAAACCTAGTTGCACATAGCCTCGGGGGCTACTCCCATCGGGAGTGCTGTCGTGCACCCGATGACATATGAAGCATAACATAGTACTTACGTGGTTGAAGAGATTCGGCTGTGCGGCACCCGAAGAAGAAGGCGCGTCTCCCTTTGTTCCAGCAGGCATGCACGCCGGGGCTCTGCTCTCCACCCGAACTACATCTTTCGAAGACAAAGCAGGGGTCACTTCGGGAGCGATGGACGCTGCATTCTCCTTTGGCAGGGCGTCCTCGGCCGGGCTGAATAGAAACAATCAGGCAAACGACAAAGGCAGAAGCAAACACAAGATTTGAACAAAATAAGCAAGTGATCACCTGGTATCTTCATCATCAGAAATCAGAAGGCTTGTGTAGTCCAAGTGCGCGACAAACTCTGGTGCACCCTCCGGTGGGACCACGCGCAATGGAGTCACAATCCTAGCTTCTTTTGAGTCAGGCAACGAGGAACCCGAGTCCTCGCCGTGTTCGGCGTGGGGCGGAGAGCTGGCCGCAGTCGACATTGTTTCGTCTACGTGGCGTCGTTTTCGTGGCTGCTCTTCCTCCTCTTGCCCGGATTCCTCCACCTCTTCGACTGGTGTGTGTACGGAGGCGAGGGAGACCTCGTCGCTTTCTGGGTCAACAAGCAAAATCTCCACCTCCGCAGTCTTTCCATCTTCGGGAAGTGGAGGCAAGCGACGAGAAGAAGTGTGGCCCTGCACATGCGAAATCCAGGAGATTCAGTCGAAAAACATACAAATTTCGCGGCAGTAAAACGCATGAAAACAGGGTGTACCTTGGGCAGCGGGTGATCGCTGTCAAACGCGTCAACTGGGCAGTCGAGAGGACAAGGGTCGTTCGATGTCAACTTGCTAATCGACTGCACCCGAGCCTCCACCTCCCTTTTAGATGGCAGAGCCTCCTCTTCTGCCAGGCGCATAGGGTCCTGCATGCCCTGGAACTCCCACATCGGGTGCGCCCACACTCGCAGTGGCTACACACCCCTTTTGATGAAAAGCGAGATCAGATGAAGGCCGCTCACTTCGCAGCCGACAGTCTTCAAGAGCACATCAATCTTTGCTAGCAAAGGCTTCGCCTCCGCTTCTTCAGTCACGGTGGTTTGGTGCAGCCACGCTCGGGTCTTAACCAGAATCACATGGGCATCAAACTCTGGCAACCCTTCTTGCTGGGTCCTGACGTAGAACCACTTCTTCCTCCAGTTCTGCGCGGACTCGACTTGTTGGAGATCGAAATACTCGACCTCTTTGCGCACCTGGATGTTGAAGCCCCCAACGACATATACGCCGTACGGACCGGTGTTTCTCTTCACATTGAAGATCTTCTTCCAAAGACCCCAATGCGGGTGCACCCCCAAAAAACACTCGCAAAGCACGACAAAAACAGCAATGTGCAGAATGGAGTTGGGGGTGAAATCATGCAGTTGCACCTTGTACGCATACATCAGTGCTCGCACAAAATCGTGAATAGGGAAGGAGAATCCCCTATTCACGAAGTCGTGGAAGCATACGCGCTCGCCTCTCTGGGTTGAGGGCTTACCTCATTCCTGGGCACGCGCGTCGGCAGTGCTATGGCGGAGGGGATCTATCCGTCCCGCCGGTAGGCCTCAATTTGCGCAGTCTTCACGGCGGATCTCGTCCAGTCGTCGGCTTTCTTCTTCAATGTGGCCGCAGCGCCAGCGGCGGTGTTGCTGCCGTGGCGGTGGCGCCGGCGGTGTCCTTAGCCTTCTTTCCTGCCTTCGTCATGGCGTTGGTGGCTATGGGGAAAAGGCGTGCAGAGGAAGAAGAAGCAGAACCAGCGGCGGCGGGGGAGACAATTACAAGTAATGGCGATTTACCCCACCATCCCCCTATTAATTCACATAGGCCATGATCTTCACCGTTGATGGCAGATCGTGCGCCGCAACGCGTATCCAACCATACACTTGGCAGTCATGGAGAGCAACCGTCACCGGCCATTCCGCCCACTATGCACGGGAAACGAGGAGGCCATCATCACGTTGCCGTAAAAACCGTCTCAGAGCGGTCAAATTTAGTCCAAACGGCATCATCCCTGGTCAACATTGGCATGTGGGACCCACATGTCACGTCCCATCTATCACAAGGCAAGCACGCAACCGCTTGTCAGATGGCGCAGTCGCTAAACGCGTCATTCCTGACGTCATCATAAGCGTAACGCTCAAAAACGCACTCGAGTCCCTTCAGGGGTCGACTCTGAGGGAAACAAACGAGCCAAGCAAAACTGGTCACTCGACCGTTCCATAGACTGTGTCATATAACTCCCATCGGGAGTGATTCAAATTTTTGTTAACTGCTGCAAAAGTTTCAAAAGCTTTGAGATTATCCTCAACTTCAAGTAATTAAGCACAATCTCGGGGGCTACTCCCATCGGGAGCGCTGTCGCGCACCCGATAAAATAGAACTCAGAAACATTGAGTTGTCCAAAACCGTCAGTCGAAGCTCATTCGACTCAGATCGAAGTTTACTCGACTTGGCTGCTTAGCCTTATGCAAATATCAATCACAAATCCCCGGGCTTGCGTCCGCCGCATATATACCTCAGATGTTGCACGCACAGTGTAAAGGTAAGACCCGCCGATCCATCGAGCCGGACCGGGATCCGCTACCACAGTGTAAGCCCTACAACTTTCCATGTCAACATACATGAAGAAAATCCTAGCGGACGTGTTAGGTAGAAAATTTATTCTGCTGGCCGGCTCTGTAAGACCACCGCGGCCTGAGTCGGATCTGACCAGCTTGTTCCGGGTTCGAGTCCGGGGACTCGAGCTTGAAGTAGGCTAGTAAGGTTTTGCCCAGAGGTGCAGTTAACTGGTCCCGATCCGTCGAGTGTACCAGGCCTACTACGTCATAATCCCTAGGCAAAATAACAAAGCACTAGTCGACGTATTTTCCGACTCAACAGGGTCACTCGAGGCATTCTCGACTTACATATACCTATCAGGCCAAGAACTAACGTTGCAAAATCAGCCTATAAGGTACGCAGCAAAGCAAGTAATTTACGGCGTGCACTTACGGAGGAGTCCCTGCCCGATTCTTCGAGTCGCCCAAGCACTCGGGGGCTACTGACGTGGGTGTACCTTCGGGTGCTCCACCACGAGGATACCTGGTGCACGTACGAGCTAAGGCCCACGGAGAAGCCCGTCAGGAGCCCACGACCAAGGCCCACGAAGGGGGCCCGAGAAGATGGCGTACGCTCCAAGATTAGTGAAACCTAAGTCGGTAGAAACATACCTTACCTGTAAACCTAGTCGGCTGTGAATCCCCGAGACCCAGCCTGCTATATAAAGGCTGGGAGGGCCGCCGATCTAGGGCACGCAATACTCATACCACCAAACCCTAGCGAGATTGCCATCTCGTCGGGACACCATTGTACACCTCATATATCAATAATCAGACAAGCAGGAAGTAGGGTGTTACCCTCCGGGGGCCTGAACCTGGGTAAACCTTGCTTGTCAGCCGACGATACTACCAACGCTACCACGTCTCTCCCCCTCAATCTCAACCCTAGGTACCGAACCATGGGATTTGATGTGTTAACACCACGTCACTTTGTTTTGTCCTGTGCTTCCGTTTGATAATAGAAATTAAAACATGAAACAAGGTGATGGCAAGCATCATCATCGTGACATGAAACATCGGAAATATCTTATGTTCTCTCCTCAACAGCAACAACAACAACAACAACAACAAATTGCTTTTCGGGCACATGTTTTGCACATGAGTTAAATGAAATTTTCTGAGTTACACATGGTTTTGCACATGAGTTGCGACTGTGATTTTCCCACTTATACATGAGTTGCAATTAAAAATTTCTCACTTGCACATGGATTAAACATGAGTTGAGCATGCAACTGGACGACGACATCTGCATAAGAATTAACTAAATTCTCTCTCAATTTAGCCCTACTCGCTCCCAAATTTCAGGTGTTTTTGCTTTTTTCCATTTGTGTCAACACTGGAAAATTTCCTCCCTAGAAGCTAATATCTACTCCATCTGTTTCATAATATCAGATGTTTTAGATATATCTAGATACGGAACAAAATGAGTAAATCTAAACACTAAAATGTGTCTAAAACATTCAATACAGATAGATATGTATGAATCAATAAATCCCTAAAAAGTCCTATATTTCGTGTTAGATCCTAAGAGCATCTCCACCGACACCACCCAAAGCACCCCCAAAGGCCCATTGAGGGGCCGGACAGCAAAATCTGCCGCACTGGCACCTCCCAATTGTCGGGGCCGACCCAAATTCTGTTCAGCACCCTTGAGAGGGCCTCCAAACTTGGGGACAGCTCGGGGGGTGTTGTACAGTGGCCGGACAAGCCCTCTAACAGGTGGGCCGGGCGCCAAATTCTTCCCCTCCCTTTATATTGGCGCGCCGCCCGCCAAAACCCTCTCAAATTTCTTCCCTCCATTTCCACAGACCCCTCAAGTTCTCATGCCTCGGCGCCCCCCCCCCCCCCCCCCCCAATCCTCTTTTTCACTACTGCCGCCATCGCAAGCCTCCTTCGTCGCCTCGTCGTATGGGGCCTGGACTCATGCCGCCAATCAGGAAGAAGGCGCTCGCGCTGCAGCCGAAGCCAATGAAGACGGAGCAACTAGAACTGTCGACAGGGTTCATGATGGAGGAGCAGATACGGACGGCCTCATTGGCGAGCTGAGCTAGCCGGCGACAACGTGCCAAGACGAGAAAGGAGCAGCAGCCGAAGCAAGGAGTTCTCTCTGCCCGCCAAATTCTAGGCGACTTGAGCCAAGGGAGCTCGATGGCGGCGCCCCTCGGCAACGGGAGTTACTCGCTATCTTACCCTGACTACTTCGCCGAGAAACCCGTGTCGCCTTTGCAGCAATCACGTCTCTCCGGCTCGTCCGAGAATGACGAGAGCAACCTCGAGGAAGGCAACCTGGGTGCCCCCCATAATGGTGGACGCGGCATCGACCTCAACCATGACGCCGGCTACAGCGAGTCACCAGCGTTACATTGATCGGGAGGCCCCTCCGCCATGCCCGCTTCCCGCCTGCTGCTTTTCGGCGACGGCGCCCTGAACGTGCTCGGCGAAATGACCGGGTTCGGCGAGATACGTTTTCTCTAACTTGGGTGTGATGTGCACTTAAATAGTGTTGGCCATGTGAACTGTGTGCAATAACTGATGTCGGCGTTGTAAATTATGTGCAATAACTTATGCCGGCTTTGTGCATCATGTGTGCAATAACTGATGTCGGATGTGTGAACTGTGTGCAATAACTGATGTCGGCCATGTGAATTGTGTGCATGTTTTGCCATAGACTGAAGCCGCAGACGCCATGGCTCACCTGATTGGAGGAGACGCCTACTACGCCGACATGGAGGAGGACGGCGAGCGCGAGCAAGTCGATTTGCACGATGTGGAGACCAGCAAGGTTTTGAAGAAGCCGAAGGTGGGTACTAGACGGAAGTCATGGATTGTGGAGGAGGACCAATTGTTGTGCGATGCGTGGATGTCAATAAGCCAAGATGGCGCTACCACCACACAAGCAACCCCTGACTCCTATTGGAATAGGATCCACAAGGATTTCAAAGAATAAAACGAATATCCACCACACAACGCTTTGTACATTGATCGCAATGCTTGTTCAATTGAAAAGCGCTTGCAACAAGTACCATGTTTGTGTTGACCAAATAATGACAAGAAATGAGTGTGGCAAGACTTTCGACAACAAGGTAGACAAAGAATAAAACGAATATCCACAACACAACGCTTTGTACATTGATCGCAATGCTTGTTCAATTGAAAAGCGGTGGACGTCTATCCGAGACGCTTGCAACAAGTACCATGTTTGTGTTGATCAAATAATGACAAGAAATGAGAGTGGCAAGACTTTCGACAACAAGGTAGATGCCTTCATCTCATATGTGCATGTGCCCTTTTATCTAATATCATATTTCTATGTATTTAACATGATGCTATTTGTGTAGATCAGGGATGCGGGATTGATGTCCAAGGAGATGTACAAAAAGGCCTTCTCCATGTCTCATTGTTGGATGCGGATTCAAAATTGTGCAAAGTGTAAAACACTCCGGCTCTCAATGCGCCGAGGGGGAAGCAAGGCCGGCGTTCTAGATAAATCCAAGCTGTCGGAGCAAGGCGTTCTCGATCGGACGGATGGCAATAAGAAAGCAAATGCGGCCAAGAAGGCGGCGACAACATCTAGTGCCTCCCTCCAAGACTCGATCAACTCATATATGAAGGAAGTCACCTCATCCAAGACTGTCAAGATGAAGATGCACAAAGAAAACCAAGAGAGGTGGGGCACCTACTTTGACGTCCAAAACCAAAAGCTAAAGGAGGCGCAACTCAATAGGGAGACCAAGATCAAAGAGGCACAACTAGATAAGGAGCTCAAAATCCTCTACACCGACACCACACACATGAGCTCGCCTCAACGAGCTTTCTTTGCCAAGCAGATGGAGCACATCAAGAAGGAGAGGAGGGCAAGTGCCGAGGATGCTGAGACCGAAGAATAATCCACACATTTGTTTTTAGTATTTTGGGGGCATTTTTGTGGCCGGCCGTGCTACTGGCCGAGATTTTGATGGCCGGCCATGTTGTTGGTCGAGACATTGGTGACCGAGGCTATGTTGGTCGGACTGGATTTATGTATATTTTGATAGCCAAATTTAATGTTGGCATATAATGTTTTGATAGACATTGGTGACCGAGTCTATGTTGGTCGAGACATCCGGTGTCCGTGGGGAAGGCATGGCCGGGCTAGTGTCATAGTGTGTGTTCTGATGGTTGCAAAGACAATTTAGGTGGTGCTGGTGGAGATGCTCTACACATACGAGCATGCGGGCAGCTAGCCCATAGCAACGAACGGTGGTCGATCCATCGACAGCTAACTAAAACTGAAAGCCTAGTTGGGTACTGAACAAAATTGCGACGCACAGGAGTCATCATTGCAGTGCAGACGCCAAACGAACCTGCTCACGAGCATTAGCCCCAGTGATCCATGCACATCCAAATGAACTGTACCGTGATCATTTCATTTGCAAACTGGGGACTCATTTTATAAATAGTATCCACGGAGATTGAACGGCTGCCTATCTGCAAAATTTCTACGAAATCGATATGCTTCGAGTATGCTCCAAACAAAAATCAGTCGAAACGAGCACACGAATGGCAAAATAACATCGAATTTCAGATCCAAAACAGTCTCTGCAAACATTGCCAGCAATCCGTCCGTCCCCAAAATACGTCGGCCCAAACCAGCTACCTTTCATTCCAGCCGAGACTCACTCTATACAAGAACGTCCCCACGCATCCATGGATGGATCTCCCGAGGAAGGAATCCATGGAGATGGAGGGGAACAATACTAGTACTAGTTGCGTTGCGAGTTGCAACGCTAGTGCTGGTCGAGCGCGTTGGGGCCGGAGCAGTAGCTGCGGAAGGGGTCCCAGACCCACTGCACGAGGAACCTGCGGCCGCCGACGCCGTTCACGTTGTACGACGCGCCGGACCGGCCGTCAGTGAGCAGCTGCCCGGTGTACGCGCCGCCGCCGCCGGTTCCGTAGATCCCCTCGCAGAGGTCCGCAATCTCCGTCGGGAACGACGGGTCCCCGCCGGCGTACCACGCGTTGGCCAGCGGGTTGGTCGCCATCTCCGCCAGCTCGTGCGCGATGACGCTCACCATGCCGTCCACGCCGACATCCCCGTTGGGCGGCGCCTCCGGCATCCGCCCCGGCACGTACGCCGGGATGGCGAACGGGTACGCGCACACCTCCGGGCACCGGCGCGCCGAGTTGCCCACCCACGCGTAGGGGAGCGTGTAGCCGACCACGGACGGGAAGGTGAAGTAGTGGAAGCCGCACACCTGGCCGCAGAAGTTCTCCACCAGCACCTCCGTGGAGGTGAGCACCAGGTACACGCCGCCGGCGTCGACGGGGAGCGGCCTGGTGCGCGCGGTGACCGCGTCCCGCACGACGCTCTGGATGTCCATCCGGGACAGCGACGCGCCGCGCGACATGCGCGCGTCGGACTTCTCCTGCCCGAGCGCCACCACCGCCGACACGTTCGCCGTGGTCTGGTCCGTGTAGAGCTGGACGGTGCGCCACCAGTCGGCGACCGACGGCGAGGGGACAGCGCCCGCCTCGGCGGAGGGCGGCGAGAGGGAGCGGAGGAAGGCGCGGATGGTGCGCTTCTGCTCGGCGGGCCAAGGGCCGTACCAGATCGGGTGGACGGTGATGGCCGTGGCGAGCACAGGGCCCATGTGGTACTCCAGCTTCACGAAGTCCGACGACCCCTCGAACTTCTTGGACGCGCCGAAGCCGGGGTCGACGGCGCCGCTGGCGTCGCGCGGCGGCCACGGACGCCACGCCATGGCAAGCGGCACTCCTGCGAGTATGAGGAGCAAGAGGACGCCGCCGTGGCGTGGCATTGCGGCGAGCCGGTGGAGTCTGGGGAATGTGGTGTGGTTTACCGGGGGTTCTGGCCAGGGATGCTTTATAGAAAGGGGGGAATGGAGGTGGCGAGAGTGGAAGCCATGGAGTGAGAGTGGGGAGGAGACAGTGTTCTTTCTTGGGTTTGGGCTCTTCTGGAGCTGCAACCTTTTCATTCCGGCGTTGATTTGTTTCGATGCGTGTGGGTTAACTTGAGGTCTGGAGCGTGGTTTGTTTACGCTACTCCGTAGTTTTTTTTTTGTTCCTGCTAGTTCTCCCACAAACATTCATTCATTCTAACTGCGTCCGTGTCTACTTGACAACTTGTCAAAGTTTACACCTATGTAACAGGACCAGCCTACCTGAAAAGAAAAAAAACGGGACCAGCCGAGACACCACGGTAGAGTTAAAAAAAATGTACTTAAATTTACTCCAACGCCCGATCCAAACTGACACCACATGTGTCCGGATTTTATCTGTTTGGTTCGCGGAACGGACACCAAATGTTCGGCCGTGTCCGCCTACCCGTATGGTGTACCCAGCGCAATGGACGTTTTTGATTTTTTTTTAATTCATATACAATAGCAGGCCATAAAATGTTGTTTTTGATTAATAGATACGGGGCGGGCCATAAAAAAAATTACATTAATTGTAAAAATAAAATAAGATAATGTGGCCGACCTACTCCTCGTCGTCGCAGAGGTCGATGTACGGTGGTGCCACCCAGTGGGCCATTGGCACACGGGCAGGCGACGTCGGCGGGTGCACCTGCTACGGCCACGACGGCGCCGGGTGGACCGGGCCAGTCCAGCACCAGGACTGCCTGTGGTGCAGGGCGGGGAAAGGGGGAGTCTGCTTCTGCTCTAACCCCACCCACCATGGCACGGGCTCCTGCTCGGGCTCCTGGGTCACCATGGCGGTGTGGTGGAGCACCCGAGCGAGGCTGTCCCATCGCCCCATCTCGTCGAAGGCGACGGTGTGGATGGACTCCTCAAGGACATGTCGGAGCACGGGGTCATTCTCCAGATCGTCATCCTCCTCCTCCTCCTTCCCCACGAGACGCGGAGGTGGCGGTGAAGCACAGGGGCGCGGACGCGCAGTGGCGGTGGAGCTCGGCCCACAGGTGCGGTGGGGAGCCCGTGCGCGCGGCGGACCCGGTGCACGCGAGAAGAAGCTCCGGCGGTGGATGTTGTGCTTCTCGCGAAACCACGTGTCCCAAAATGGTGAGTCCTCGGCGAACGTGGGGTCATCGATGTACTCATTTGGGGCGCGGAGCTGGATCTCTGCTACCCGTGCACGACCGGTGGTCGGCACAACACCGGCTAGGGTTTGTGTTGGCGGTGAGGGAGCACGGTGGGGTTGGGGAGTGGAGTGGTTGGTGTCCTTAGCCGCACACGCGCGACATTGAAAAGGACCCCCCGAGGGAGACAAGGGGGCGGATGGTGTCGCTGCCACGTGGGTCCGGAGCGAACACCGAGCGGACGCGTCGCCTATCCGTCTCCTCTCTATTGGGACCAAATGGGTCGTCCCTTTGAAGTTGCCCTTATTACTTTCGTCCGTGAAACTAATTTGGTAAAGTCAGTGAGACGACTGAAAGATTGTACCAGTCGGGTGGGAACCTTTCGAAAAAAACTGGTCCAGTGGAAGGAAAGAGCAAGCCTCGCCTGCGCTTTACGACGGCACCACATTTTGCCCATCCCTCCCCCTCCGCTGGAACGAACCAAACTGAACGAGCCAGTAAAAAAAGCGCGGGCAAAACGCGCGCGCTCTCGAGTTTAACCTGTGCTCGCATTCTCGAGCACTGCACTACTACGACATGATGAGACGTCGTTATTGCCCAGCCGTGAGTGCGGGACCCGATTTCCAGTCCCTCGGCGTCTCGTCCCTTCGTGAATGACAGGCCGGGCCACACCACACTGCACCGCCGTACACATGTCATTGTTGAACGCACTGACGCGGTGGGACCATAGTTGGGTAGATATTTTCTCGAGCAGGGCTGGCACGCGCGGGTCCGGGTCACGAGGGCCGAGGCCACTGCCCGAAATCGCCGATGACTCGGTAACATCACTGCCATGTGGACCCGAAAACAAGCGGGACCATGATGTCAGTGAGAAGGTACGAAGCTAGTGCGCCTTTCCATGGTACCGCGTGGGCCCGGCCTGTCCGGCAAAAGTGAGAAACGAGGTACGGGAAAGGAGAAGAAATTGGACGGAAGTACTGCGCCCCATCGATTAAGGGGGCCCCGGCCTTGTTTCTTTTTTCCACCCTCGCATTGCATGCAGAGGCAAATTCTACACCGTGGATCCACGTCCACACCGTTTGCACGTACTCATGTCTGCACCAACATGCATTGTCCAATTTCTACCGTGTATCTGCACACATGCATGATAGATCAAACATAGAACGGGCCAGGTGGTGAGTTATTCAGACGCGGCAGTGATTTCCGAGAGTAGAACATGCTTGTTTCGAGCCTTGGAGTATTAGAGCCGTCTCCACAGGCATCCTTCAAATTTGTGTCCAACACCCTCTATTTGAGGCCCAATTGGGTGCCATGTCCGGCACAATAGGGTACAGCTCACAGCGGCACACTTCAAAGGACCGGCCCCAAATGGATCGAAATTTTGAGCAAATCATTAAACACTTTGTGGGCATAAAATGCAAACCGGAATCTAAAATTACAATATCTTACGCCTACACGGCGGCGCCTCTTCTATAGCGGGCTCGGGCGCGGCCGCATAGCCCCGTGTTGCAGCTTCGGTCGAGGCATTTTTTGCCCGAGCGGCCTCATACACGCCCTTGATGGTGTGGCCGGGCTACGACCAGAATTTGGAGGGTAAATGCGACGACATTTCTTTGATTCAAACTTAAATTAGAACGATACAAACTTAAACTAGAACGATACAATATAACTAATCTAAACGCCGCCGCTCGGGCCAGCCTCGTCGTCGTGCACCTTCTCGGCTAAGCGCGAGCGCACACGCCTCTCCTGCCGGAGCGCGCTCGTCGCCCGGCGCATTGCATCCCGATGCTCCACCTCCCGGCGCATCTCATCCCGCTGCGCCACCTCTTGGGCTTGCCTCGCCTGGTTCAGCTCCTCGTGGGCCGCACGCTCGGCGAGCAGCTGGGAGACCGCATGCTCGAACTCCTCCGCCTGGGCGACGAGCTACTGCTGCTCGGTTGTGGCAGCCTGGGCGTTGAGCTGCTGGTACGCCACACGCTCGGCGGCCATGAAGACGCAGGCGCGCTGATCCCGCTCCGCGCTCTCGATGGAGGCCTGAATGATGGCTGCCTCCACGGTGTCTCCTGCCTTCCGGTATGTCTGCTCGTTGCGCCAGCTGGCGAACGAGTTGACGGCAACCACCGGGTCTGGCCACAGCGGCGGCGGCACCACCTCCTGCTCCTGCTTCGGCGACGGCACACTCCTCTAGCTCTGGCGGTTGCTCCTACCCGGTGTACGACACCACCTCCGGCTCCTGCTCCTCCTGCTCGTCCACATCCATATCGGCCACCTCCGCCCAATCGAAGGGTGGTTCATCGACGGCTAGTTCCTGCGCCGTGGGGTGAGCACGACATGCTGCCTGGGTGAGGGTGGCCCATGAGGTGGCGAGGCGGCGAGGCATGGTGTTGACGTGGGCTACGGTGAGCTACGGTGTTGCTGTGAGTTATGGCAAGCGTCGGTGGTGGTGTGGTGAAATGGTTGCACGGCGGGATCTCTTTATAGCCTTCTAGGGTCGAGGCGGGAAACAGAAGCGGGAGGCGGTGGCGCTGGGCGAGATGCGCCGGGTGGGTGAGCACGCGTCGTGTCGAAGTTAATGGCGGCGACACGTCTCCGCACGGCGGCGCTTGGGAAGCCGGAAAAGGTTGGGCGCACAGCAGGCGCCGTCATAAATGCGACGCGTGCGGTAGACGCATCGTCGTCCCGTCCTTTCGTCGCCTGCGGACATGCGTCTCCATTAACGCGGGCGAAACAACCTCCTGCACGACGCCATTAACCACTTGTTCGCGCCCTGTGTGTATGACAAGTGGGCCGCACCTGTCGGAGGGCATGTTTGGACAGTGTCCGGCACCCATGAGAGGGTCTCCAAACTTGGGACCCTTTCGGGATACCGGACACAATTTGGCTAGGCTTTGAGCTTTGTGGATGCCGATGTGGCTCTTTTTTTGGGTCCAGAACCCCATTGAGCCTTAGGTGTCATTTGGAGGACGCCAGTGGAGATCCTCAAGTCAGGTCTCCTCGTGGAATTGTGAGGCTTGGACGGATTCCTACACAGCAGCCAGCTGCAGCAAACAGATCTTCTGGATTCGTATGCTGGGGAGCTTCAACCCGCTTCACAGTCCTCTCTCTCAAAACCTCAATCACTATCGTGTGGAGATGTGTATCGAGCCACGACCTACGAGGCTAGTGCCAGCAGCAGGACGGCGATTCTTCAGTCACCTTGGAGACAGGCTTCAGGCGGGCAGTCGAGTCAAACCCTGCCGAGCCTAGCATTTTCTGCGTCCACTGGAACGTATACGCACCAGTCCTCTTTCCAACTTGTTTGACAAATCTGTGACTGCAAGTTCTGAATTTTGCTGTCTGCCAGCAAAAGTAAAGACGTCTCAGACTTTTTGTCGTCGAGGCAAGTAAAATAAATGAAGTTAAAGACTGTCTTGTGCAGTAGCGGAAGACGAAGAGAAGTCCACACAACCTGCAGAGCCTACTGTAATCCGGGTCTGGTTTCAAACGCAATGAAGTTTTACAGGCAGTTTGCATGGATCTGTTGGAAACAGTCCAATTGGCACAGTAGAAAAATCGCAACAAAGGGAAATGAAATGTGTACACAAAGATGTCTCGGCGCATGTTAAACCAACTCAATTAGGTCCGAACCACCACAAGGGAAACATATAAACCGGGTAAGTGGAACCAAAGGGTCTCGGCGCAGTCACTCACAGAGAATGCAAAGGAGCCCGGGCCAGCCGGAGGAAACACCAGAACCAGTTAGAAATGGATATCTGGTGCGAGGTACTGTCTGGTTCATGTGTACGTACTATGAGTCATTGGCGGAGATAGAGCAGTAAGCAACAGGGTGCATACTGGCGTCAAACTGGATACAAATTATCTTTTGAGGGGTGCACATATGGTGAATTGTTTTGTTTTTTTTTGCTAATGTTCATACTTGTATTCATACGGGAAAGAGTACAAAATACAGACAAGTACACACAAAGAAAGGAACCAGAGGAAACAGAGGACAGCGAAACTTGCACTCCCCATCTTCAACCTCGAGATCGACCGACGCCTAAACCCTGCATCGCCGGAGACGACGAAGGGAGCCGCCGCCAAGCACGACCACCACAAGATCTACCAGAGGCGTTGATGAACCGCTAGCAGAACCCCTAGCCAATTTTCAAAAAAAAAAAAGCAGAACCCCTAGCCCAGAGGCGTTGATGAACCGCAAGATCTACCAGCTCCGAGGAGCTGGAACTGAAGACGATGAACGAGAATCGGCCGGGGGCGGCCCCCGAGCTCAAGCTGCACCGGATCTGGGACCAGCGCCCTAGATCCTCCACCTTCTTGCCACTCACCTACGAAGCCGCCGTCTTGAAGCCTCCCTTCCAACCTCCTGCACACCAACCGCGAAACCACCACCGACGCCGGAGGCCGCGCCGGCCTGACGAAGCAGCAGCCCTCCGCCGCCGTCGAAGACGACAACGGAACCGAGGGGAGGCTGTAGCCCAGCAAAACAACGACGGAGGCCTCCCCGCCTCGGCCCCGCCGCCCGAGATCCACCCTATCCACAACCTATCTACACCACCGGAGCGCAGATCCGGGGATTCCCCATCCTCCCGCTGCCGGAGCGGCCGCCGGAGGGTGGGAAATCCCGCGGATACGCCGGCGGGCGCTGGGAGAGCCGAGGTCGCCCTCGAGTCGCCTCTGGAAAGAAGAGAAGGGGAGGGGACGAGTTCCAGAAATATCGCAGCGGGCGTTTTTGGGGGTGAATTGTTGCCCCTAAGAGCATCTCTACCGGGGGCCTCCAAATGACCCCCCCCCCCCCCAAAGGCCCATTGGGAGTCTGTACGTCTAAAAACGTCACCAGCGGCACCCCCAAAGGGTCGCCCCGAGCAAAATCGTGTCCGGCACCCCCGAAGAGGCCTCCAAATTTGGAGGTCCTCTCGGGGTGCCGGACATACGCATAGCGCCCCGCCCCGTGTTAACTTGGGCTTGGCAGGAGGCCGTTGCGCCGCGTTTAATGGCGAGGCGACAAGACGATGGCTCGCCTGTCATCACGCCTCGCAATAGCGAAGCGACGCCTCGCAATAACGCCGCGTCCGTTCCCATGGCGCAGACGGAAACGACGCGTGCTGCAGTCGCAGCGGCTGCCCGCGGCGGCGCCCTGCGCACGCGTCGTCAGTGCCAATGCGTAGCCAGGCGAACCGGAGGCCGCGTTAATGCAGGCCATCCAACCCCGCTCCTCCGGCCGCCTTTAAAACCAGGCTCGTCGCAGCCCTCCTCTCCCCACACCACCGCTTCTCCCTTCTCCCAACTCGCCACCAGTAGATCGGCCGCCAAGTAAGGCGGCCAGCCGCGAGACGCCGGAGAAGCACGAGCTCCGGCGTCATCGCGACTTCCTCTCGGCGGAAAGCGAGCGCCGCGGCCAGCGACGCCGCGAGGAGGAGGCGGAGATGGCCAGGGCGTATGAACGCGAGCGGTGGCTCGAGGAGGCAGCCAACGCGCCTCCGTACGTCGTGTCGCTGGAGACGGCACAGCTGGGCAGCCGCCACAGCGTGCCGGTGGAGGGGGACGCGTCCCTACCCGAAGGGTGGACGAGGAACGCCGTCAACGTGCCGGTGGCGCCGCGGCTGAGCGGCAAGGAGCGCGTCGGCTTCATCATGCGGAAGTGGCAGGCGATGCCGTACGAGCAGAAGATCGACCCCAAGTACTCCATCTCGGCGCCCTACTGGCACGCCGTGGTGGACGCGGAGTACGAGGCGCGTTGTGGCGGCGACTTCCTCCCTACCGGCGCGCGGGAACCAACGCCGGAGTTGTCTACATCGGACGACGACGACGCAGCCGAGGACGACGACGATGACCCCGAGCTGCCCGATCTACCTATAGAAACGGTAGGCGCATCTTGGTCAGCAGCGCCGCCGCCACCGGAGAAGGGGCGCAAGGTGAAGCCGGCGAGGCTTCCGATCAGGCGGCCAGGCAGTAGATGAAATCCCACCACGCGCCGGCCGCGAAATCAGAAGCCTCAGCCACGGCGAGGCTTCATTTCTAAAGGCCGTAGCCGATGAGAATAGCAGATGAAACTTCCCGCGCCGGATCATCGAGACATGCAAGTCTGTTGATGATTCCGGCGCTTGGTTCGCATCTTCTACCCCTTCGCTAGGCCATGGAGCGGCATCTCTCCTCGCCGCCGGCGCGTGTAGTGGTTGGTTAGACGCTGTAGCGTGTAGCCGGTACCGGCGTAGTTTAAGTTTAGTTTGTTAAATCTCGTTTAGATTTTAAATTGTAAATTTGTTAAATCTCGTTTAATAAAATCCGCCGCCCGCAAGGTGTTCGATGATTTGCTCGCGTTTGGGGGGCGGACGTTTGGGGTGCGCCACTGCGGACGCAGTTGAAAACATGGGCGGACACATGTCCGGCACCCCCCAATGAAGGCCCCATTGAGGGATGACAGACACGAATTTGGAGGCCCCGGTGGAGATGCTCTAAGCAAGCTGTAGCACCGCCGATCCTCTAGATCTCCTCTCGTCCTCCTCTCGTCCGCCCCCGTGTGGCGGCGGGAGGGGAAACCCTAAACCTAGCCCCTCGGCCGTCCCTCTCCGCCTCCTCCCCCCGCCGTCGCCATTGATCTCGGCCGGCGCAGCCTGGCTGGCCGGAGGCGGCGAGGATCGTTTGTCCTCCCGAGTCGAGGGGGCCGGCGCGGGCCGGTGTCTTTGGCGGAGGCGTGGCGCTACCGGGTGCCACAGCGTCCTCCTCGGCAGCGCGTGGCGGCGGCCGTGGACGGACGGCAGGGGAGGCGCCTCTGTCTTTCACGGCGGCGGCGACGACCCGAGACCTCCATGATGGCGGCTGGGAGGTGGGGGTGGATCCTGCCGGCGTCGGCACCCTGGATGCGGCGGCTGGCTTCGCCGTCCTGCGGATTTCAGGCGATGGCGACACGGATCAGATCTCCGCGAGGAGTGAGGAGCAGTGAGGGTTCCGATCCTCATGCCTCTCTGGTTCCTTTGCGGCGGATCTTGGAGGAAAGAGTGTAGGTCGGCGAGAGCTGGGCTCCGATGGCGGAGCCGACGACGGCGGCGCCCGCAGGCGTTGTTACCTTGTTGAAGGAGTCGTTGCTGCGACGCTCTAGCCTCCCTCCCTGATGCTCCGGAGGAAACTCCGAATCTGGGTGTCCCGGATCGCACGATGGCGGCACTTCCGGTGTCGTTCTCCTCCTTGGGGCATCGTGTTGGAGCACATCCTGGCTGGAGAGGTCTGATGGTGGAGCGGCGTGCCATTTTCCGCGTCGACAATGGTGACTCGGCAGCATGGTGCAGTGGGGTCTCGGCGTGGATGCGTGCGAATGAACGAGGGCAGGGCGGTGGTGCTGTTTGGCGTCATGGCGACGTCGCCGACTGGCCTTGCAAGGTCATGGCGTTGATCTTTGCCTGAAGATGGGTTCGAGGAAGATGGTGGAAGCGACTTCTGTAGCGCGCGCATGCGGTGCGCGTTGAGGGTCTGCTGGACCGGTACTCCGGTTGTAGATGATGCGCGTAGGTGGGAGGTCAAGGGATGCGGCTTTGATTATGTCCACCTCCATCATAGTTGTAGCGACTTTTTGTTGCCGAGCGGTGGACTTCAGTTTGATCAATGTTGTAACTTGTAAACTTTGTTGAATAATTGCGGATGGCTGTGTGCATCATTTTGATGCAGAGGCCGGAGATCCGCACCCCCTTATCTAAAAAAGCTGTAGCACCGCCACTGCTATGAGTTTGAATCTAACATGGTTTTCCTAATGCTTTCCAATCCCAACGTATATGCATCAAGAGACTCACATTCTTGCACGCACACCATGGAAGGAGGAGATTATAAGTCCGGAAAAAGGGTGATATGTGCAATAAAGCTCGTACTGATGTTTGCAATGTGGAGAGACAGGTTAGTACCATTGACACGTATATATAGTACCGGGCAGTAGTGTCAAGTATAACATCAGGGAGCAAGGATCTATAGAGTAATGGTAGCAATATTTGCAGTACTTCTCATGAATTAAGAAAATGTACGACCTTTGGTCATCAAAATAAGATTTATGCCCACTGCGTCGTCCTTGGGGCGATAGAGTGATGATCTTACCACCTTTGCCTAGGGAGTCTTCTAGGTTGTCTCTCCTTCTCGCGACCCCAAGGCCGCTCGGCAATATATTTTTGGGTAGTGTATGAATAAAGTTTTTCGAACCTCTGAACAATAATTTTGAACCGGTGAACATTTTTTTGAACCTATAAAAAACCATATGAATTTTTTAAAATCCAGACATATTTTTGAATTCGGTGAACAATTTTTTCAATACCTGAATTTCTTAACTTCGTGAACATCTTTTGATCACTGTGAAAACACATGGATTTTATAACTCCGTTTAACATTTTTGATCCGTAGACATTTTTTTAATGCGTGAATTTTTCAACTCCACGAATATTTTTTGATCCGTGAATTTTTTCGAACACAGGGAACAATTTATTAAACACGTGAAATTTTCAACTCCGTGAACGTTTTTAAAATAAAGATATTCTTGCATTTCGAAAGGTTCATGCAATTCCAGAAAATACATTTTAATATATTTTAACTCCGTGAATTTTGTCATCCACAAATCATTTATTGATATGTGAATTTTTTGAACACTACGAACAATTTATTGAACACATGAAATTTTTAACTCCGTGGACAATGTTTTTAAAAATAATGATATTCTTGCATTTGGAAAGGTTCACTCATCTAAAATCCATGTTTCAAAAAATATGAATTCGAAAAACATTCATGTGTTCAAAACATTATTCATATATTTACGTAAACATAGAATGAAAAATGTTTCATGTGTTCAAACATTCCTTTCAAGTTGTTTTAAAAATCATGAATTCAAAAAAATACATGTGTTCAAAACATCATTCATATATTTACAATATAATCATAGAATGAAAAGGGTTTCATGTGTTCAAACATTCCTTTCAAGAAATAGAGAAAAAAAGGAAAAACAATCGAAAAAAAATGCGTGCCTGTTCTGAGCGATGGGCGCTCGTCGCTGGGCTAGGCCCATGTAGCGTGAAACGTGAGCGAGGTGGGGCAACCGCTCGCTAGATGCGATGAATAGTTCCGGGCGGGAGCTCCTACTCCACGCGTTACGCGGAGGTTTTCTCCGCTCCGCGTACCCCGTTGACGCTACGGCCGATGTCTCCTTTCCAGAATTCCAGGGCATGATTTTACTGTTTCGCCGCTTTTCAGGCACCTAGAACGAATGGTTTCCTGTTTTGCTGGTCCAGAGAGTGGCAACAAAAAAGTTTTGGTGTCATGCATGTTCGGATTACTTTGATAAACATACATGTACGAATACTTCCTTCATTTTGAAAACTAGGAAAACTCATATACAAATAATGTGCACATAACGACTTAGTTTATTTCAAAACGCAGTACATGTGTCGTGCACGTTCAAACTATTTAAAATAATATACGAAAATTATGCGCGTGCACGAGTAGGTTCCATTCCTGTACTCAATTTCGAGTTTCGTCGATTGTAACTTCTCAATTTTAATTCAATATTCAGAACTTTTTTAGACGAATTTTATCAAATTCGTCGCACTCGGTGCACCGTTTGAAATATCCTATGACGATGACGTTAATCTCAACGTTCTCATTTAGTGTTCAGACCCAAAATGAATGCATCCCGCACTAAGTCATAAAATTCTATAAAAAATCTTGTAATATAGGTTTGAACGTGTTTACATTCCTCACTGTACGCGTCTTCTCCAACCTTTGTCGCCGCCGCTAGCCGCGGTTAACTCCGCCATCGTTGCTGCACAACCGATGTACCGCGTCGCTGCCATCGCGCCGTTGTCTAGCTTGCCGCTCTTCATGGTGCTGTCATGTAGATGGTTCTAAGTTCAAAATCTGGACATTTTCAAAAGCTGGATATTTTAAATGTTTATCAAAATTTGAACCATTTTTAAAATATGAAAAATATTGAAATCTGAACCAATCTCAAAACATTTTTTAAAATATGAATCGTTTCAAAAAATGACCATTTTTCAAATATGAACAATTTTGGAATTTGAATCATTTTAAAAAATGAACAATTTTCAAAATCTGATACCTTTTCAAATGTGAACATTTTCAAAAATAAGAACATATATTTGAAATTGAACTTTGTTCAACTAAATATTGACCTCATTTGAACGGTTTTACAAAGTGAACAGAAAATATTTTTGAACGATTTTGAAAAGTGATCAGAAAATGTCCATGAACGGAAACTATTTTTAAACGATTTTAAAAGTGAACAGAAAAGGTCTGTGAACGGAATTTATGTTTGAACAACTTTGAAAAGTGAACAAAAAAGTCTTTGTACGGAAATTTTTGTTGAACGATTTTTAAAAACTGAACAAAATAGGTGTTTGGACATAAACTATTTTTGAACGATTTTTAAAAATCATCATAAACTATTGTAGAACGATTTGGAAAGTGTACAGAAAATGTCAGTGAACGAAAACTATTTTTGAACGATTTGAAAAGTGAACCAAAATATTCCTTGAACGGAAATTTTTGTTGAACGATTTGTAAAAACAAAACAAAATAGGTGTTTGAACGGAAACTATTTTTGAACGATTTTCAGAAGTCATCAGACACTAATTTAGAACAAATTTTTAAAGTGTACATAAATTGTCAGTGTTTGGAAACTATTTTTGAATGATTTTGAAAAGTGAACAAAAAAAGTCTTTGAACGGAAAATTTTGTTGAACGATTTTTAAAAACTGAGCAAAATAGGTGTTTGAACGGAAACTATTTTTGAACGATTTTTAAAAGTCATCAGAAATAATTTTAGAACGATTTTTAAAGTGTACAAAAAATGTCAGTGAGCGGAAACTATTTTTGAACGATTTTGAATAGTGAACAAAAAAGTTCTTGGATGGAAATTTTTGTTGAACGATTTTTATAAACTGAATAAAATAGGTGTTTGAATGGAAACTATTTTTGAACAATTTTTAAAAGTCATCAGAAACTATTTTAGAATGATTTTGAAAGTGTACATAAAATGTCAGTGAACGAAAAATATTTTTGAACGATTTTGAAATGTGAACAAAAAACTCCTTGAACGAAATTTTTTGTTGAATGATTTTTAAAAACTGAACAAAATAGGTTTTTGAACGGAAACTATTTTTTAACGATTTTTAAAAGTCAACCGAAACTATTTTAGAACTATTTTAAAAGTATACAAAAAATGTAAGTGAACGGAAACTCTTTTTGAACGATTTGGAAAAGTGAACAAAAAAGTCTTTGAACGGAAATTTTTGTTGAGCGATTTTTAAAAACTGAACAAAATAGGTGTTTGAACGGAAACTATTTTTTGAACGATCTTTAAAAGTCATAAGAAACTATTTTTGAACGATTTTGAAAGTGTACAGAAAATGTCATTGAACAAAAACTATTTTAGAACAATTTTTAAAAGTCATCAGAAACTATTATAGAACAATTTTGAAAGTGTACAGAAAATGTCAGTGAACGGAAATTAGTTTTGAACGATTTTTACAAAGTTAACAAAAAAGGCTTGTCAACATAACCTATTTTTAAAAAAAATTCAAAAAGTGAACATAAACTATTTTGAAATGATTTTAAAAAGTAAACAAAAAAGGTCGATGAACGAAAACTATTTTTGAACGATTTTAAAAGTGAAGAAAAAAAGGTTGGTGAACAGGAAGTATTTTTGAACGATTTTAAAAATATTGAATGGAAAAGGGTCGGTGAACATAAACTATTCTTGAACAATTTTAAAAGTGAACATAAAAGGAACAGTGAACATAACCTATTTTTGCACGATTTTAAAAAGTTTTGTGAATGGAAACTAGTTTTGAACGATTTTTAAAAAGTGAAAAAAATTTGAACGATTTTACAAAGTGAACATAAAATATGAACATTTATCTAATTTGAATTTTTTTAATTCGAACATTTATATTATTTTGAACAAATTTCAAATATGAACATTTATTTTACTCAAACAATTTTTCAAAAATTGCATTCATTCTATTTGTACAATTTTTTGATTTTTAATATAAACATTAATTTGTATGAACGGTTTTTCCAATAAAAATGTTTACGTAAACATTTTTCAAAAAATATAACATCTATGGTATCTGAACGACTTTTAAACATGTTCAAAAAAAATTATAATATTTTCTACAACTTAAGAATATTGACTTTAATATAATACAGAAAAGAAAACTAAAATGAAATTAAAATAAAATCTAAAAAGAAAACAGAAAAAAGAAAGAAAGAAACAACAAAAAAAGAAAAGCGAAAAAAACGAAACAGAAAAACAACCAGGAAATAACGGAAAGAAAACGGCAAAACCAAATTCTGGCTGGTGGAGCTCTTAGTGGGCCCTGTGCGCGACATATGGTGCGCGGAGCGGAATACACTCCGCGTTACGCGGGAAATAGGTTTTGCCGTTCCGGGCACACATTCCATTGGTGTCTTTGGAAATCAAGGAATGATGCTCTTTTCGAAAGAAAGGCTAATAAGCCTAATCACGTATATGCAGCGATGCAATCTATTTTGCAGAAAACTTCAGTGGACTAGTTATCAAAACAGGACCGCAGACCCCGCCCAGCAAGATCCTCGAGTTGAGCAGGCCAAAAATTGTCGGGAGCTTATGTCAGTGATTTTACTTTGTTTGCAGGCCTGTCGTCTTTTCTGATGCAGCTTGAAAGTCGATTCAAGGGCAACAACTAGCTCTAGCCGGTCTTGGCGTATTCATCCGAAACTTGGCGAGTCAACATTGCACACAAATTCATATTGCAGCGATTTCTCCTCCGGTACCTCCGGCTCTTCAAGCGGAGGCATATGCCCTTCTGCTTGTCGTCATGGTTGCAGGTTGCCTTCAGATTCAGTATGCAAGCATGTTCACGGACAGCAACATTCTCTCCCGGGCGGCGGCGGCTAACAACGTTAAGAGAATCTTAAGCGGTCCGTGCTACCAATAGCCCTTTTAGGCGCGTCGGAAACGAAACGCCCCCAGCGACGAGCGCAATAGGCCGAAAGTTGTCAGCATGCCCCAATAGAGCGTCCAACAACCCCGCTCCGCACCCTATTTCTAGGGAGGAAGGCGGATGCGCCGGCAATACGCGGAAACACAGCCACGCCGGATCCTGGCAGGCGGGGCCAACGCGTCACCGACACGGGACGGTCCATTTAACTTTCCCCTCCCCTCCCGTCCATTTTCAGTCTCCCGTCATTTGGCTCCCCCGTCCACCTTCTTCCCGCCTTCCCACATTGGGCGATCCACATCCGGCCGCCGATGTCTCCCACCAAGCGCAACTGTGGCGGCGCTCGCGGCGGAGGAGGATGACGGGGCGCAGCTTGGCGCTGCGCGCGGTGCCACCACCGGTTATGTCGTCCCTCGCAAATCCCGCGAGTGGCCGGATGATATGTCGGATGCAGACTGGGAGAAGGAGCTGGACCGTCTATCGGCAGCCACCGTCAACAGGAGAGGACGGCGCACAAGTGCGGTGGCCAAGCAGAAGGAGATCGATCGCTTGAACGCGGCGATGGCGTTCGCTGCTGCTGGTGGCGCAAGCCAAGGGAGCACCAACGTGCCGGGGACCGCATCGCCATCGAACCTAGCGTTCTTCGATGGTGGCGCCACTCCATGTTCCGGGTTATGGATCTCGTCGGGATTCGGTGAGAGAAGCCGCTCCGAGTCGCCGATCGTCGGCCTTCGCGTCGACCTCAACCAGGCGTTTACCTAGTCGCCGGATCTGCAGAGGGACCGGCCATGAAGCGTCGATGCGTGCGGCCGCCAACGCCTCTTTGGTGCGGATGGTGATGGAACCGGCGCCGGCGATGGGAATGGTGCCCACATGTTCGACGGAATGCCGGTCGGCGTGGACGACGAAATGGTATGAAATTTACGTCCTTTGCGTCATTCATATTGTGTACATGACATGGAACCGACGTGCACGTTGTTCTTTGCCAATAGCTCGAAAGGTGGGAAGTGTTGTGTGGCATGATCCATGATGGGACGGCCATGATCGGCGCTCCAGAAGAGGAAGAACAAGGAGCGGAGGACGAATGGTATGAAGAGGAAGAGGAGGAGGGCGACGATGAGGAGGTGGAGGGCGACGGTGAGGAAGTGGAGGGCGCTAGTGAGTATGTGGAGAATGACGGTGAGGAGGTGGAGGTCGACATGCACGTCGTCGAGGCTAGGACGGTCCGCAAGACGAGGAAGAAAGACACTAAAGGCAAGAGGTGGAATACGAAGGAGGACGAGTGCCTAGTTGACGCATGGAAACTTGTGACCAACGACTCCATCATCGGCGCCAACAAAACCTACGACGGAACATGGTCGAAGAACAATTCCATGAGACGATGATCTATGGCGACTATGCCAAGGTTTTGAGGTAGTTTGCATGAATCTGTTGGACACAACCCAATTGAAACAGTAGAAAGATCGCAACAACATAAAATGAAATGTGTACAAAAAGATGTCTACCTGCGTACACAAAGAGAATCAAACTATCTTTATAAATTTAATTTGATTTGATGGACTCTGTACCTGCAAAAGTTTTATTTAGAACTGTTGAATGCTATCCGGTGAGAATTTCTTTCGAAGATGCTATTTTGTAGTAGTACAATTCCATCGCATGCTATGTGTTTCTAATTGATTTTTCTCACACTAAAAAAAGAGGTACATTTGTGCTACCTGCCTACTTTGGTTCTTCTTTGATCCACGCAACAAGCAAAAGAGCTGTCGCCACAACAGGGCACGCTCAGACACCATCACGAAATGTTTGCACACATGTTAAACCAACTCAATTAGGTCCGAACCATTGGCCACAAGGGAAACATATAAACTAGGTAAGTGGAACCAAAAGCTCTCGGCGCAGTCACTCGAGAGATTGCAACGTAGCCCGGGCTATCCGGCGACCAGATAACAGATCTTGTTAGAGATGGATATCTGGTGCGAGATACCTTCATGTGTACGTACTATGAGTTTGTATCTAACCTGATTTTCATAATGATTTCCAATCCCAACGCATAAGCATCAAGAGACTCACATTCTTGCACGCACACCATGAAAAATGCGAAGATTATGAGTCTGGGAAAAGGGTGCTACCTGAAATAACGCTCGTACTGATGTTTGCAATATGGAGAGTTGTGGTTAGTACGAATGACACATCTAAAGATATAAACGGTGAGATTCCTTGGAGGCTCCTCGGTGATTTGGGGTTTCTGACCGTCCGATCCTCCCCGCTCCGTGCCTCCGCTCCGTCCGATTCTTGCCGGCTCCTGGAGTCAGAATGAATAGGGATTTGCAAAGTCGCTAACCGTACCAGCCTTATTACACCCACTCTCGCTGACATCCTACGTGGATCATCGCTGTAGCCCGAGGCCCCGCCCGTCAGCCTCACGCTTCGTGTTTAATCGGTGTGGCGGACGGATCTGGGTGGTGCAGACTCACACTGCGCTCGTCCCATTGGCTGAATTTGTATTTTTACCGTAATGGGTTTTAGCGGTGTCCCTCAAGGATAGCTTTCTTTGTACTTGGTTCCTTCCCTTCTCTCTCGCTGATGATGGGCCCCTTCCGTCCGAGGCCCACATGTCGGTTGCTCGGGACATTGCGTCGCCGATCTTTCCCTTCCATGTGTCTCCGCTGCGTAATTTCTACAGTATGTCGGGGCACGCTGGGTATTTCGCGTACGTTGCACTGTTCGTGATGTCATAGAGAATTCGGGCCCGATTTCTCCGTCTGAGGTGGCCTCCCTCCATTCGTCGGCGGGTACGTGGCACTGTGCTGGTAGTCAGAAGGCCCGATTTCACGTCTCGCTGGCGGCTCGCCATTGGTTCCGAGTGGTTACCGACCTAAATACAGTGCTTCAGGGAACGGGGTATATAGTCTGTGGATCAGATGCTTACTGCAGCTCTCATTTCCCCCATTTTCTTCTTCCTCGCTGTTCTTGCTCCACCGTACTTTTCTCAAACTCCGCCGTGTTTCCATGGATTCCGTTTCCCGTTGAGATCAGGTTGGGTTTTCTTAACATGGCTTCCTCTCTTTGTTTGGTCGTTCTTTGTTCATGTCGTTGATCGTGTGCTGGATCCGTGTTTATTTGTTGTTTGTTACTTATGCGGTTTGTTCTTCTTTGTTTTCTTGGTTCCTAATATTTCTTTCCTTTTTTTTGCTTTGTTTTGTCACAGGTTACCGGTTAATTGGTATCCGTTCGTCCGGTTAAGGTCGGTTCTATTTTTATTGTGCTTTCTGTCATACTGTTCTTATGCTCGATCTTCATTTTGTTTTTTGTTTGTTCCTTGGTATCTTGTGATTTATGAGATACTGTTGGTATGGTTGATTTTTTTTCTTGCTGCTTGATTGTTTGTTTTTGTGTCGTGCTGTTCATGCTATTGTGTGATATTTGGGTGTTTTGTTAATTTGTTTTCGATGAGTCATGTTCTTATGTTGTTTATTCGTGCTCGGTTTTCTCTAATTTTGTGTGTAGGACGTCATCTTGGTCGGTTCTTCAGGTTGGGTGGGTGTGTTACATTCGGCGTGTGTCGGTTTGTTTTTGGTGAGTTTTGATGGTCGATAGTTCGGTTGTTCCATGGATTATTGTCTTGTTCGGTTTTCTTTTAACGTGCTCTGATTTGTTCTTTGTTATCTTGATGCAGGTCAATTTCTTGCTAGAGATATATGATCTTGGAGTTCGGGCCTCCTTGATGTGTTTGCGCTGATTTCCATTCTTTTTATGTGAGTCTTATAGTTTCGTGCTTGTCCCCTTTGTTCTTTGCTGTTTTTATCTGGTTTTACCCTCCGGCGTGTGTTTTACATAGTCTTGTTATTCATTGCCGTCGTTGTTTCGGTATCTTTGGTCTGATTTATTCAGATATGCAGGGTTCGTTTTTCATAATAGGTGTTTGTTGTAGCCGGACGTGTAACGCTCGTGCATCTGTTTGTTTGTTTGAGATTGTGTCTTCGTAGAAGACGTTGCTGTCGCTGGTTTCTTACAGGTAGTATCGCCGGCTCGATTGCTGTGACGTTTTTACTTTTGTCAGCTCGGTGGCTCTATTGGAACATTGATCTGTTTCGTTGTTTCGCCGTCTCAGTGTCTCTAATAGAATATTGTCCTCTCTCGTGGTCTCGCCGGCTTCCTGTATTTGATCTAAAAATGGTATGTTGGAAAGAAGTTTTCAATGATAAAAGATACTTTGACGAAGGGAGGGGCTTGCACGGATGGACTAAGCCGGCACGGCCGGTTGTAGGAAGGAGTCTTTCCACACGCCTAATAAACAACGGGGCACATGCCTTAACACGCGCTCTAAAGATTTCTACTTATTTACTCATTGTCCATCAAATAAATACTAAAGTAAACATTAGCCTTTCGCGGTCTCGCCGACTCCCTGTAGTTGGTAGATTATTGTTGCGTTTTCTAGTCTCATCGGGTCAGTGTCTCTGATATACAGTAGTTTTTTTGGCTTGCCGATGTGGTGGTTCTGATAGAAGATGCTTGTGCGTATTCTCGCCGAGGACATGCGACGCGTGACTACTCGTGTGACTCAATGTTCGGTATTTCCTCCGGTGGATGACGAATCGGCTTACAAGATAAATTGTAGGCTACTTGATCCAATGTTTGCTTTCGTTTCATTTTTGGTTGCTCCCTTTCTAGCCGGGTTTTTTTACGGGAACATGGAGTCAGCTGACCCACGTACGAATTGAGTTCTGGCCGAGTCCCAGGAGTCGGCCGGAATGACCTTCTCCGTCTCACTGCTCGTCGATCCCGCCAACTCCAGGTCCCGCCGACTCCCCAAAGTCGGCGCAGCCTGCTTCACACACCACAACTATACCCCATGAAGGTTCTGCTCATCAAGACAGTGAACTCCCACTTCCGCCAATATTGGTTTTAAATGCTCCTGTGATTTACCCTAACACAACCAAGGAGAGAAGTCGAGAAATCTACCCGTTTATTGGTGCTTGTATCCGCGTAATAGATATGGATAAATGCAGGGTTTCGGTTGATCATGTTCTGTATCTTATGATGTTTTCGTGCGTGACTGTGTATTGTATTCTATGGCAGGAATCTTACTTTGGTGATACTGTACAAGGCATTACGGGCTTTCGACTGCAATGGATGTACGAGATGGCACAAGACGGGTAAATCTTATTTCAGCTCGTCGCCGTTGGAGTTTTGAACCAATATCGGCGTCGAAACAATGGTCGATCCATTTATAAAAATGGGAAATCTCGCCAAGAATAAATGGGTTGTACCCTAGGACATGGCTTTACTGAAAAAGTACCAAGCTCACATTAATGTCGAATGGTGTAATAAGACAAAAGTCTTGAAATATTTATTCAAATATGTCACAAAAGGCCCTGATTTTTCCAAAGCTATGCTTCAGAGGATAAAAACTGGTGAGGGTACTAGCCGTGTTGTGGTAGACGAGATCAACGAGTACCAATTGGAAAAAACGCAGGCTAATCAAAAGTACGAAGTGTTTTCGGTTTGAAGGTACCGTCATTATCGCTTTAGCGTAAATTTTTTTAGCTTTTCTTATTCTTAATATGTTATGTTTATATTTTGCTTTTTTCCCTTCAATATAGAATATGTTGTCCATGGTCCGTTGTGTGATGATTGGAGAAAGTTTTCTTAGAGTAGGCCGACTCCATGGAGCCGGCACGATTAGATGGTACATAACGATGAGGAGGCCTTTCCGCTACAGGACTACGTTTGCGTACAGACGGATGAAGTCAACACGCGTATATACCACGGAGCCGGCAGGACAGGAACTCATTACACTGACAGGACACACCACTGATGGGCACACCATTTTTTTCCTAATCCCGCGAGAGGGTGGATCCTCGGATCGTGTCCCGGGACATGTAATTTGGTGGCTGTTCGTTTTTTCTTTTTATCTGGATTCGTGGGGTTGGGGTGAGGAAGATGAAGCCGGAGGGGATAAGGTGGAAATGATGTTACTATTGAGTCGTTTGAAGAACGTGTGTACGAACGCCTGTGTATGTAGCAATAAATTTGGTCTTCGAAATGTTTCGCGAGCTGGCTGACCCTTCTTTAATGTTGTGCCCTCTGTACTTGACGTGTGGAAGACCGTGGGGTCATGACTTACGAATGAAGGAACTTGGCTCCAAGGCTTCCTAGGTAAGGACCGTGGCTACCAATTTACTCAAGAAATTCTGATGGGGAACACCATCCGGCTTAACTATATGTTGTGCCTGTACTGTCGCTGGAGTCGTCTCAAGTTGAGTGTACTGTCGTTAGAATCGCGCCACATGTAATTTAGGGCCTGTTCGTTTTTTCCATTTATTACCACATAATACCTGGTCGAAGCTTACCAACAAAGGAAACACGATTTTTTTTTCATGTTCCCGTTGGCCTTATCTTTTTGTCCTCCTGGGTTGTCGGTGCGTCTCTTGGTCACCTACTCGGCCAACTTGACGCGCATCATCAGTGGGCATGGGAGTGCGAACTAAGACATGTCAGACGACCAGAAATCCAAAATCGGTGCGATACGTCCCACGTGATAACCGTGGTTACCAGTTTACCCAAGTAAATCGATGTGAAGATTAGCCAGCTAATCTACCAGTAATCGATGTACTATCGTTGGAGTCGGTTGGAGTCGGCCGAAGCTGAGTGTATTGTCATTGGGTCGTCTTCAGGGTTAGTTTTTGTTGTTGCTTTTTTGGGTGTTAGGTTTTCTCATTTTGTTTGGTATATTTTGTGCTATATTTTGTTGCGGTGTGCTGGTAGGCAGTATATACTCGGATGGGTTAGCAACAAAAGTGAGAATTCTCCATCGTTATGGTCGCTGTTTATTACTTCGTAGATGACATGCCGGCAGGTCGGAAAGGTCGCCGGCTTAAGATCTTGGGCAGCTTTTTCGTTAGTTAACGGTACGGCCAATAACCGGCAGGATGGTGGGCGGTGTCATGTTTTCAAGTGAAAAGTTTGATATCCATTGTACTCATGTGTGTGAAAGAATTTCAGTTGATGGTCTGCTGGAGCTCAACAAGGCGGAAGAGCCCGACATTCTCTTTCTCTCTGAAACTAAACTGACCGAGAAGGAGGTGAATCAGTTTCGATGGAAGTTGAATATGATCAATATGTCAGTGGTAGACTGTGTGGGGCGAAGCGGTTGCCTTGCGCTCTTTTGTCTGAAAGGAGTGGATGTATATGTGCGTTGGAAGGGTCGTTATCACATTGACGCGATTTGAGCAATCTGGTCGTCCCTGGCACTGTGCGGAAAGTAAAAAACTCGAGACATTGCATATTTCGTGCGCGTATGAAGCATCACGTCCTCACGTGATGCTCAGGTTCTGCATTAAGATGGAAACCTGGAGGGCATTGTCGGTTTGTGCATTAAGATGGTAGCCTTGAGTCGGCGGGGTCGGTTTATTTATTAAGCCAGAAACCTGGAGTCGGCGGGGTCAGGTTGTGCATTAAGACGGGACCCCTAGGGTTTCTGGAGTCGGCGTGATCGGACGGTGCATTAAGATGGAGAAGCCATTTTTTGTCGGGATCATGATGAGTAATCTTCCTTGTATTATTTCTGCTCGGTTCCGTGATTTGCGATAGAAATTGCTTTGTTTTTCAGTTTCACCTGGTCGGTGTGAGGTTGAATGAAGTGATTTTTTTCATGAACGCTGTGATGTCCTTTTCGGGCCAAAAGATATGACAGGAGGGGCAAACACATAACCTCGAACCACATTTTTTTTAGATCGACTCCAAGGAGCCGGTGAGATCGGGTGGGAAGCCAACACGATCACAACTTTCCACTGGACCTGGATCCGTACGTTGTTGAAGTCGACTCCAGGAAGCCGGCTAGACCGGACGGTACGGAGGGAAGGAGATGGCGGTAGACATCACCAGCTGTAAAAGAACAGTCCTGGTGTCCCCGATACGATTTTTGTCTTGACAGTTCGGTATGAACGTAGATCATGCCATCTCTCCACCCTTCGCAGGAACCGGCCTTGCCGACTCCCTGGAGTCGACTTCAACAACATACGGATCTAGGTTCAGTGGAAAGTTGTGATCGTGATGGCTTCCCACCCGATCTCACCGGCTCCTTGGAGTCGATTTAAAAAACCATCCGGTCTCGCCGGCTCCCTGGAGTCGACTTCAACAACGTACGGATCCAGGTCCAGTGGAAATTTGTGATCGTGTTGGCTTCCCACCCGATCTCGCCGGCTCCTTGGAGTCAATTTAAAACAGGTGTGGTTCGAGGTTATGTGTTTGCCCCTCCTGTCATGACTTGTGGCCACCGAACGGGTGGAGTCAGCGGATAGATCGAACTCATCCAGATCTATAGGTGATTCCAAACAAATATTAAACATTTGGAGAACCTTTCTCGCTCGTCCTCTGTCGACGGTGGTGAGCAGTGGAGTTATCTCGTCCGCGGGATCGTTGTCCTAAAGATATGCCACGGGTAGGACCTTGCCTGATATGTTATTATCGAATGTACTCCTTTCGTATCAAAATATAAGATGTCTGTGCATGTTTGGTCACAAATGCACCTAGACATGTTTCCGAATTAATCTTGGCGTAGAGTTCCGACGACGTTGCTTGGTCCCGTGTACGGCATTTTTGAGCTTCTCTCAATTTCCTCCAATTCTCAATAGTCCGCTCGAGGGCCTTGGCTAGCCTGTCGTCTCGGTCGGCCAAACGGGTCGTCAACGATTCGATGTACACCGTTGTAGCGGTCTTCCTCTCGCACGAAGGGGATTCACCGGCCTTGCGAGAAGTTATGTACAAAGATGCTTGAACTACTGTTGTAATACATCGAAAAGTGGTTGAAAAGGAAGGAGAAAGGTAAAATTGGAGGAAAGCAAGCAAAAAATAGATGCGGCAGAATAAATGTTGAGATAAATACCCGGACGCTGCAGGAGATCCTTCTCCGGTCTTCCTTTTCTTTTGAACAGCAGGGCATTCCACGGACGACATGGTTGCGCGGTGGCGTGACGAGGAGCAGAAAGGCACAATCGCCCGGAGGAAGAAGAGGACTAATCTCTAGGCCCAGAGGGATGACCGGAGAGTCGACCAGACGGATGGTAGAGTCTGGAAGAGAGAGAAAGAGGGAGCGGAGTAGACAAGACGATGAATTGACCTACTTACACATGACTGAGCATGCGCATGGAATAGGAATTAATCCACCACCACACGGCTCGGCTTTGCAATTTGCATTCATCAAATGCACGCACAGACGCCGTGTGCAGCGGTTATGTGTGGCACGCGTTCTGTAGCGGTTACACGTGTGTTATGCATGTCAATGCACATGTATCTTTTCTTTTTTTTATAAAGGGCTTTATTACTTAAGAAATTAAGCATTACACCTGACCTTTGTATAAGAATGCACACAGCCGCAATCCAACAGAAAAAAAAGTAGCACTAGACGAATTACACGCATGATAAGTAAAACATTTGGACAAGCCCCAATCTAACGCACTCTCGCGTAGGAGCATAGCGGATCGCAGCGGTAACTAAAACTTAACCCGATGTCCCTGCTGGGCGGTTCCCTGCTATTTTTGCCTGTACTTCGATCTCCTTGCGGATGAGAACAGTTTCCTGGTTTTGCATGTCAATATGGTTTTGGAGCTGTTTGATTTGCTTAATCAAGTCCATGTTGCACGTCCGGTGCTTATTGATGACGTGGATCACACGTTCGTTGGGAGACCCCAAGAGGAAGGTATGAAGCAGTGTAGCAGCAGTTTCCCTCAGTATGAAACCAAGGTTTAATCGAACCAGTAGGAGTAAGAAATCACTTCTGAAGGTTGTCAGTGGCGCGCTGACGTGGAACCTGCACACAACACAATCAAACTACTTTGCCCCAACGAAACAGTGAGGTTGTCAATCTCACCGGCTTGCTGAAAACAAAGGATTAAACGTATGGTGTGGAAAATAGTAGTAAATTGCAGAGAATGAAAAGGAACAATGATTGCAGTTGGTTGTATTATCAGTGTAAAAGAATGGACCGGGGTCCACAGTTCACTAGTGGTGTCTCTCCATAAAAGATAACTAACATGCTGGGTGAACAAATTACAGCTGGGCAATTGATAAAATATTGAGCGCATAACAATGCATATATATGACAAGATGACTACTATGATATTCAATTGGGCATTACGACATAATACATAGACCGTTATCCAACTGCATCTATGACTAATAATCCACCGCCAGGTTAACATCCGTGTTCCCCGTTGGTATTAAGTTGCAAGCAAAGATTATTGCATTAAGTAAAGTGCGTAATGTAAACAACACAATTATCCTTAGACAAAGCATTGCTATTTTACCCTAGTGGCAACAGCACATCCACAACCTTAGAAGTTATTGTCACTCTCCCAGATTACTGGAGACTGAACCCACTATCTAGCATAAATACTCCTCTTGGAGTTAAAAGCATCTACTTGGCCAAAGCATCTACTAGTAACGGAAAGCATGCAAGATCATAAATAACATATAAGATAGATTGATAATCAACTTGACATAGTATTCAATATTCATCGGATCCCAGCAAACACAACATGTAGCATTACAATAAGATGATCTTGATCATGATAGGCAGCTCACAAGATCTAAACATGATAGCACAAAGGAGAGACAACCATCTAGCTACTGCTATGGACCCGTAGTCCAAGGATGAACTACTCACGCATCACTCCGGAGGCAGGCATGGCGATGTAGAGCCCTCCGGTGATGATTCCCCTCTCCGGCAGGGTGCCGGGAAGAGCTTCTGAACCCTCCCGAGCTAGGGTTGACGGCGGCGGCGTCTCTGGAACTTTTCGTGGATAATGGCTCGGGTATTTAGGGTTTTCGCGTCGGGAAGATATATAGGCGAAAGGGCGGCGGCTGGAGACGCCCGTGGGGCCCACACCACCCCACGGCGCGGCAGAGGGGGGCCCGCCGCCCCATGGTGTGGCTGGCTCGCGGCCCCCTCCGTCTCTCCTTTGGACTCCGTGTACGTGTTGGAAAAATAGGAGGTCCTGTCCAAGTTTCGTCCAATTCCGAGAATATTTCCAGACTAGCTTTTCTGGAATACAAAAACAGCAGAAAACAGGAACTGGCACTGTGGCATCTTGTTAATAGGTTAGTCCCAGAAAATGCATAAAAATGCTATGAAGTGTATATAAAACATGTAACAATTGGTATAATATCAACATGGAACATCAGAAATTATAGATACGTTTGAGACGTATCAAGCATCCCCAAGCTTAGTTCTACTCGTCCTCGAGTAGGTAAAACGATAAAAACAAAATAATTTCTGAGGTGACATGCTACAATCATAATCTTGATCAAATAGTATTGTAAAGCACATGTTATGAATGAAGTGATCCAGGTCAATGGTCTATAGTTTGCTAGCAAGTAGATAATGAGCAAACAACTGAATCATATAAGCAAAAACTTTTCATGAATAGTACTTTCGAGACAAGCATCAAAGAGTTTTGCATAAGAGTTAACTCATAAAGCAATAGATTCTAAGTAAAAGGTATTTAACCAACACAAAGGAAGATTTAAGCTTCAGCAATTGCTTTCAACTTTCAACATATATCTCATGGATATTTGTCAACACAAAGCAATATAATAAGTGCAATATACAAGCATATAAAAATTGTTGCACCAAAGTTGACACTAGTGTTTGCTTCTGAGATAGAAAGAAGTAGGAAAACTGACTCAACATAAAAGTAAAAGAAAGGCCCTTCGCAGAGGGAAGCAGGGATTAAATCATGTGCTAGAGCTTTTTAAGTTTTTGAAATCATATAGAGAGTAAAAATAAGTTTTGAGAGGTGTTTGTTAATTGTCAACGAATCAGAAAATGGAAAGTACAATATGACCCCTGCCAACCAGACTTTTAAGAGCGGCTCCCATGAAGGACGTTATTTCTACCAGCAAGGCAGATCATCCCTCTTTCTCTTTTGTTTACACATGCAGATATTTCACTGTTTATTGCTTGACTGATAAATCAGGGCAAAAATGTGAAGAGAATTAAGCGGTTAAAGTTGTAATTAATTGGGACTGGGCACCCCATTTGCCAGCTCTTTTTGCAAAATTAATGGATAAGCGGATGTATATGCCGCTAGTCCGGTGGTAAAGTCTGTTTGACAGTTGACATAAAGACATCCACCCCGTCCTCATGAGCTTGGTAAACATTGACACAAAAAGGAATAATAAAGTTTTGAATAGTTTAAAGGTAGCACATGAAAAATTTACTTGGAATGGCAAGGAAATACCACATATAGGTAGTTATGGTGGACACAATGGCATGGATTTTGGCTCAAGGTTTTGGATGCACGAGAAGCATTCCCTCTCAGTACAGATTTAGGCTAGCAAGGTTATTTGAAGCAAACACAGGATATCAACCGACAACAAGACTTATATGAAAACATATTGCAAGCATTATAAGACTCTACACTGTCTTCCTTGTTAACCAAACCCTTTTACTAGAAAATATCTAGACCTTAGAGATACCAATCATGCAAACCAAATTTCAACGAGCTTTACGGTAGTTCTTCATTAATAGGTTTTAACTACATGATACAAAAGCTTAAACATGAACTACTTGATAACTCAAAACAATTGACAAGTATCAAATTATCCAATACAGTGATCTACAAGAATATGTAAGCTTTTTCCATTATACCATCTACCACATGCAACATTTTCTGTTCCAACCAAACACCAATCAATTTATTTCAACACAAACTCTCCAAACAATTATAAGTGAAGCAAGAGAGTACTTTCTCTAAAAGAACTAACAGCTCTGAATAAGAGATGCATGAAAAACAGGAGCTAAAAGCAAAATAGTAGCTAGACAAGAATACTCAACAAGTATAAGTGAAGAATAGGAGTATTCATATGAAAAAGCGGAGCGTGTCTCTCTCCCAATCAAGAATGCTAGGTCCAATCAAGTTGACCAGAAAAAAAATAAAAACGAAAATAAAAGCACACAGACGCTCCAAGTAAAGCACATATGATGTGAAAGAATTAAAATATAGTTTCACTAGAGATGACCTGATAAGTTGCTGATGAAGAAGGGGATGCCTTGGGCATCCCCAAGCTTAGACGCTTGAGTCTTCTTGAAATATGCTGGGGTGATCCATGGGAGCATCCCAAGCTTAAGCTCTTCACTCTTCTTGATCACATTATATCATCCTTCTCTCTTGACCCTTGAAAACTTCCGCCACACCAAACTCAGAATAATTCTCATTAGAGGGTTAGTGCACAATCAAAAACTCACATGTTCTATAAGGACACAAACATGATTACTTTTAACATTAGCTACTGCCACTGATGTTATGTGAAGCTCTTCACCTAAAAAAGAATTCCACTCAACACTAGTAAAAGAGAGAATGCAAAATAAAAGACAGAATCTGTCTAAACAGAACAGTCCGTAAAGACGAATTTTTTCGAGGCACTTACGTTGCTCAATCGAAAAACTCAAAACTAACGAAAGATGCGTACATATCTGAGGATCACGCACAAAAATTTGCAGATTTAAATAATTTTTCTGTGATTTTACAGAAGCAAAACGGTGAACAGCAGAAATCTGTTCCTGCGCAGAAATCCAAATCTAGCATCATCTTCCTATTAGAGGCAATACTTGGCACAACAATGCGAAAATAAAGATACAAAGGAATTGCTACAGAAGTAAACAACCTTGACTCAAAAAAGAAAAATTGCAGAAATAAAATAGGTTGTCTCCCATAAGCGCTTTTCTTTAACGCCTTTTAGCTAGGCACAGTAATTTTATGATGCTCACATAAGGATAAGAGTTGAAACATAAAAGAGAGCATCATGAAGTATATATTAAACATGTTTAAATCTAACACTCTTCCTATGCATAGGACCCTTGTAAGAAAACAAGTCAATGAAACACAAAGTGACTAGCATATGAAGGCAAAACAAGTGCAACTTCAAAACTTTCAACATAAAGAGAGGAGACTTAATATTATTGAGATATATGAAATCGTGTCTCCCTCTCTTATAATAACCATTAGGTCTTTATAAAAGCAACACACGAGAAATCTCAAAACTTTCATCATAAAGAGAGGAAATTTAATAACATGAAGATTTTTATAACCATATTTTCCTCTCTCAAAATAATTTTCAGTAGCATCATGAATAGACTCAACAATATAGCTATCACATAAAGCATTCTTATCATGATCCACATGCATAGAAGTATCATTACTCTCCACACAAGCATAATAAATTTCATTAGTAATAGTCAGAGTAAAACTAGCACATCCATCATTATAATCATCATAAATTACATGCATAGTATAATTATAATAAAATTTATCCTCAATAGTAGGTGGAACTAAAATATCACAATCATTATATTCAGCATAAAGTGGAGGCAAAGTATCATCAAAGCAAATTTCCTCCTCCAAGCTTGGGGGACTAAAAATATCATTTCTACCTAAACCAGCTTTGTAACATCCCTAGTTTTTTCAAAAAGTTGAAAAATCAGAAATTTTTAAAACTTTTAAAAACTATTATGTATTTTGCTTTGAAAAGAAAAATCATGCATGTATTCATCATCATATAAGCTTTGTTGCATTTGGATTTTCAAAAGTTGGAATATTATTCCCACTTGAAAACCTATTTATGAAAAATATATTAAAAGGACTATTTATGTCCAATATATTATTTTGAAGTATTGTGGGTTACTTCTCTAGGATAAATGTTTGGTTGTAAATTGTTTGTATGAATGGGCCTTATTATGCCCTATATAATATTTTTGATTTCTAGAATATTGCCAAACCTTTTTATTATATTTTGTGTGTGTTTGATTTGATTATTTTATTTTATTGAAAATATATGTCTAAAATAAGCTAAGTTCAAATGTTTACATTTGTGGTATTTTATTTGAATTTAGTAAACCACAAATGATTTTATTTAAAACCCTATTTTTAAAATTTATATGAATGTGTCAAATAAACCTTTATACATTATTTGAAATTCGAATTTTGAAATGTTTTGTAAAAGTGTATTTGAAATTTCTAGAAGATAGATCTTGATTTTACAAAAATTTAGAAACTGGTGTGAGTTGACTTGGACTTTTAAATCAAAAGTTATGTAGAAAACAGTAAAAAGAATAAAGAAAAATGTTTTAGCCAAAAAAAAAAGTCGACCGAGGCAGTTGGGCCGAAACCCAGCCCAGCTCGGACGCGCGCACGCAGCCAGCCCATGTTCTTTTTTTTTCCTCTGTCCTTTTTCTTTTTCTTCTGGGCCGAATCTTAGCCCAAGAAACCGAGCCAGCCCCAGGTTCCAACCCGAACCCGATGGTTATTCCAGGAAAATTTAGGTTTTCCCAACACCTTCCACTTAAACACGAATATCTTGACAAATATAACTCCAAATCCGGATCCGCTTGATCCTATGCGTTCATAAATTCGAGCCCAATCTATTACACCAACCCTTGGCCTATATAAACCCTGTAGCCGCCGGCATCTCTGTTCCCCTTTTCGTTCCACCGAAATCCTAATCAGCGAAATCGTATTTCGTTGATTTGACGACCAAGATCATCTCGAATCGCGACGGAACCTGAAGCATTGTTGTAGATCTCCTCAATACCTTTCCATCCCGGGAAACCACAACTCTTTTCATCAACTGTGGAGCAAGAATTTCGACTCGATATCCTTCAAATATGAAGTCGTATTTCTTAGATCTCTTCGCGCTCGGTTCTTCAAATCGAAATTCCTCCGGTGAGAAGGTAGATCTAACCCTTATCTACAACTTTGCTGTTGAACACTTTTTGTGTTGACGTACGGAATTTTCTGTACAATACAGATTGTGTTTGACGATTTTCGGAGAAGAAAACAATCTCAAACCTTCGGGCCGTGAAAAAAATATTTAATGAAAAAAATTTATTTTCTTCACCAATTTTCGAGCTAATTTTAACTTAGAGTATTTTGAAGAGTTGAGGTGCATTAGAAAGTACTTAGAAATTTTTTGCATCTCAATTCATCAAACTTTTCCTTAGAAAATTTAGTTAAGTTATTTTTTTGCCAATATTTTTCCTTAGAAATATTAGGCATCTCGAAATGGTTAACTTTTCCTTAGAAAAATTTGATATGCTTGTATGTTAGCCCTATTTGACCCTCCAAATTGAAAATCACCAAGTTAGAACTAGTGAAAACTATGAAGGGCAAGAAGATGTTGCATCAAAATGAAGCTAGAAGGACAATGAAGGATTTAGCCAAGAAAAACAGACTTCAGAAGCATCTCCAAGAAGTAAAAGCACTTAGAAGAAAATCAAGAGGAACTTCAAGAAGACCAACCACCTATATTCTCTAAGTCTTTCTCTCTTTTCTTTTCTTCTCTCTTAGACTTTGTGGTGGCTAAGTTATATCTAAGACCAGCCCTAGTGATACCAAAATCATCAAGTCTGCAGAACCATCAAGTCTACAAAATTTCAATGAAGTCATCTCACCAAGGAGAAAGCTACAAGGAAGCCTGGAGGTGATCCTTTAGAAGGATCAACTACATCTTTCACTATATCTTTTTCTGCCTTCCTATCCCTCTTTCACTTTGGACATAGACCAAGTCCTTGGTGTTTATGACTAAGTCCCTAGAGTGCTAATTGAAGATCAATGAAACTACAAGGGAGTTGAAGATTCTTTGAAGACCAAACATGTGAAGACTTGGAGCAACCATACAACCTATTCAACTTAATTTATATCAAGTTTACTTTATCCAACCTTGACCTAGCCAACTTGTTTAAGTTATTTTGTCTATGTTCCTTAGAATGTTTTGCATGTCATGCATGTCATATTTCCTTAGAATAATTACATCTCATGCATGTCATATTTTTCTTAAAGTGTTGTTTTGCTTGTATGTTTATTGTGGCTTGTTTGATGTGTTAGAAATTTCGGAGAGAGACGAAGGTTTTTGCAGCTGCTACTCCTGCTCTCCCCGTTGCCAAGGCAAGTGGCACACCCCCCCCCCCCCATAAATTCCTAAGTATTTTATATGCATGACTTAGTGTATTTCTCTATAAGCATGTGTTGGATAGTATTGCTATGCTGAAACTACACTAACTCCTTTTACTAGTTGTCTAGAATCCTATTATAACTTAGTACAATTATTGATGCTATGCAAAAGTGTTTTATTGAAAAGCTTAGTTTTACTAAGTTAAAATGAACACCTGGGTGGATTTGGTTTTGATAAGAAGATGTATGAGTTGAGTGTTGTCCCCAGGGATTTTACCTGAGGGATATTCACTTGTGGATGGCCACCCAGGAACAAAGGGACCTATGTTATCTCCAAGTGAAGATGCTTCCAGTGCAGCCACTTGGTATTATGGCTCTGCCTTGACTAAGTAAGTTCTAGGAACCTGATTCCGGCAGGTCTCAGCTGATGAATGTCTTGTATGGGTCTGCCCAGAGGAACAGGGGACTGTTTCCCAAAGGTCTCGTCTTAATCTTCTCCTTTCCTTTTCACTACATGAGGGTCAAGGACATAAGGGTTGATTGAGTCTTGTGGTGAACGTGCACAACCTCTCGAGAGTGTCAAACTAAGTACTTAGCCGTGTCCCCGGTTACGGACAATTCTGAGCAGCTGATCAAGGACGTCAACAGAGGATCCCCACATTCCAACTTCTGAAGTAAAACTTGAAGGGTGAACAAGGGTAGAGGAGACTATGGTTTTCATGCCATACTTGTCTCAATTTGAAGAAAATGTTTTACAAAGTGTTAGGAAAAATTGGCTTTATGCAAAATAGCATTGAACTCCACCAGCCAAATATGCATATAGGTTCTTAGAGTTATTCCACTAAGTGTCCACATAGTGTCACTTGCCAGTTCCATTTTTAATGGTTCTGACCCACTCTGTTGCAAAATTTTATTTGTTGCAGATTGTTCTGACGACGAGTGAGTTTACGTTAAGGGTTTCGAGTCTGCAACCAACATGTTCGCCTGTGGCGCATGAAGATGATGGAGACTCCATGAAGAATAAATTTCCGCTGCTTTACTCTTTCAAAGCTAGCTTCGTGCTATGCAATTTGTAATGGATATTTTCCTATGTACTAGATCCACGTGTAATAATTGATACTTTGTTGTGATATTTCATCTTAGACTGTGTGTGCAAACGATTTGATCCAGGGATTTGCACTATACACACGGACTTGCCAATTTTAAAGTGCAGGTCCGCTACAGATGGTATGAGAGCACTGTGTTGCCTGTAGGTTCGAAACCCTAAGTCTGGATAGAAATAAGTTTTGACCATAGAATTGAAAATCTATTTTTACCTAGTTTTCTAAAAGCAAAACTTTTCATTTTATCTCTCTTGTACTCTAACCTACTCCATACATTCTGAAAATTTCTTTTCTTATTCTAGATAACTATATCCAAAGTCTGAGTCTGCTGCTTCATATGCAATTCTACGAGTCAACACGAAGCACTAAATGCATGGAAGACTAATGAAGAATCCAGATTCAGAGCTCAAACACTTAGAAGATTTTGAAGAAAGTTGAAGAAGAACTTGAAGCACTCGTGAAAGAGATAGACTAGAGACCACCAATTAAATAGAACAACGATATCGTGTTAGTGTACTTGTCATACGAACTTGGTTGTATGACAATACTAGATTGTTGTTTTTGTTTGTTAGATGTTGTTTGTAAGATGATTTTCCTTGATCTGCTGTGTTGGGTAGGATTCTTCCTTAGCATCTTTCTATCCTTTACTCATCTATGCTAAACCCAAACAGATGCCTCGCCAAAGCCCCAACGTTGATGAGAAGACAAATGCAATTCAACTATTAGAAGCACAAAACCCGATGAGCCTGCTGATGAACCAAAAACAAGAAGACAACAAGGACATTTTTGCACCACCCCCATCTCAAATGGATATGCTGATCAAATTCTTAAAGCTTCGACCAACGAAGTTCTCAAGAACTTCTGAACCTATTTTGGCTGATGATTGGCTACGTTCAGTGACTAAGGATTTAGTGACAATTGGATGCATAGATGCTGAGAAGGTTAGATTCGCGGCACATCTACTAGAAGGACCTGCAGCAGACTGGTGGGACAGCTACCAAATCACTTACCCCATTGAAGAGATGACATGGGATTTGTTCCAAGAAGGATTTCGTGCTGCACATATTTCATCAGGAGTGATGAAACTGAAGAGAGAGGAATTTTTCGACCTTCGACAAGGCGACCGAAATTTAATTGAATACATGAATGAGTTCAATAATCTGGCGCGCTACGCACTGGATGATGTTGATACAGATGCCAAGAAAAGGAAGAGGTTTCTAAATGGTCTGGATGGCGAACTATCCATTCTATTGACAGTTGCCTATACTCCTGACTACCAGTCACTTGTTGATCAAGCTGTAGTCTTGGAAAGCAAACTGAAGCAATTTGCAAACAAGAAACAAAAGCAAAAATTGGAGAACCATCACTCAGCATCACAGCTGGAATGGCACACTTCACATGACGAACATGCTCATTTTGAGTCCAACCACCATGAAGACAATAACCACCATTGTCTTAATGGACATGACTTCCATGGAGAAAGTGACCACCACATCAACCATGAACACCATAGCCCCGTCCATACGGAAGAGGTCTATGACCTAGGAGATGAACACCTTATGGAAGAAAACAGTAGTCATAATCCCCACCCCAAACCCAACACGAAGGACCCCAGTTTGGTAGAGTGTTTCAAATGCAAGAAAATGGGACACTATTCCCAAAGCTGTCCAGAAAAGAAGATTAGTATTGGGACCAAGCCAGTTCAGTTCCGAAAGGGACATGTGTTCTCTATAAACATTGAGAGAGTTCGCAAGAAACCAGACCCAGTTATTGAAGGATTGTTGGTCAACTCCTATCCTGCCTTAGTACTCTTTGATACTGAAGCAACACATTCATTCATATCAAAAGACTTTGTGAGTAAAAATAAGATCCCCAATCGAGGACTTAAAAGACCCATCAGAGTAAGCTCTACAGAAGGGAAGAGGCCAGCAAACACTGTATGCCAAAACATGACCTTGGAAATTGAGACACACAATTTTCCAAGCGAATTGTTTGTGCTGGACCTACAAGGCTTTGATATAACCATAGGAAAGGACTGGATGTCCAAGTATGATGGACAGATTGATCATACCAGCAAAGTGATCACACTCACTACACCAGAAAAGAAGCGGATCAGATATCACTGCAAGACCAGAAACGAAGACACCAACTGAGACTTCACGGGGAGTTTTAGCCAAGGACCAGAGTCAGTACGAATGTTTTCAGGTTGTAATAGCTACCGCTAGATTCTCGACTGGCCACAAAAGTTTCTTTTAAGGGTGGTAGCCACCAAGTTACCCCAAACCTAGTTACCCAAACCTATCTTTCTTTCTAGCCTCTTCGAATCTCGGGGACGAGATTCCTTTTAAGGGTGGTAGTCTGTAACATCCCTAGTTTTTTTCAAAAAGTTGAAAAATCAGAAAAATTTAAAACTTTCGAAAACTATTATGTATTTTGCTTTGAAAAGCAAAATCATGCATGCATTCATCATCATATAAGCTTTGTTGCATTTGGATTTTCAAAAGTTGGAATATTATTCCCACTTGAAAACCTATTTATGAAAAATATATTAAAAGGACTATTTATGTCCAATATATTATTTTGAAGTATTGTGGGTTACTTCTCTAGGATAAATGTTTGGTTGTAAATTGTTTGTGTGAATGGGCCTTATTATGCCCTATATAATATTTTTGATTTCTAGAATATTGCCAAACCTTTTTATTATATTTTTTGTGTGTTTGATTTGATTATTTTATTTTATTGAAAATATATGTCTAAAATAAGCTAGGTATTTTATTTGAAATTAATAAACCACAAATGATTTTATTTAAAACCCTATTTTTAAAATTTACATAAATGTGTCAAAAAAACCTTTATACATTATTTGAAATTCGAATTTTGAAATGTTTTGGAAAAGTGTATTTGAAATTTCTAGAAGATAGATCTTGATTTTACAAAAATTTAGAAACTGGTTTGAGTTGATTTGGACTTTTAAATCAAAACTTATGAAGAAAACAGTAAAAAAAAAGAATAAAGAAAAATGTTTTAGCCCATGTTCTTTTTTAAAATCAAAAAGTAGTCGACCGAGGCAGTTGGGCCGAAACCCAGCCCAGTACGGACGCGCGCGCACGCAGCCAGCCCATGTTCTTTTTTTTTTCCTCTGTCCTTTTTCTTTTTCTTCTAGGCCGAATCTTAGCCCAAGAAACCGAGCCAGCCCCAGGTTCGAACCCGAACCCGATGGTTCTTCCAGGAAAATTTAGGTTTTCCCAACACCTTCCACTTAAACCCGAACGCGAGGGCGGAGGGGTCCCAAGTGTGCGCCGAAGTAGGGGGCGCAGTGTTGGAGGAGGCGACGCCGTGCGGGACGCCGTAGAAGGCCTGGCCGTGGGGCGCCATAGAAGGAGGCCGCGCAGTGTAGGAGGAGGCGACGCTGTACGGGGCGCCGTAGAAGGACTGGCCGCTGTGGGCGTTGTAGAAGGAGGCCGGCGCAGGTGGTGGTGTGGCCATGTAGGCGTGGGCGCGAGGGCCCGGGTGAGGGACAGTGCCGAGGATGTTGCTCCCGGCGCCGTGCGGCGGCATGGGCCACATCGGAGACGCTCCGGTCCAAGGGTGGAAGGGGGTGGGCGCCATGGAGGAGGAGGGAGAGGAAGGAGGAGAGGGACGGTGGCGGCGGCGGCCGGCTATGGCGCAGGGTTAGGGAAGGAGAGGAGGCGGAAGCGAATTAGGGTTGAGGATTTTTAGGCTGATACCATATGAGAGAATTGACCACACTTGGGCCTTTCCATTGCATTGATATATATAGTCAAAATACAATCCTAACCATAAATGGGAGATCACACAAATAAGGACTCTCCACGATTTAGGGAATCAGGAGGATATGTCACGCTACGTGACATATCTGTCTAACACCGGGGAGTAGTGTCTAGTATAACACCAGGAAGCAAGGATCTATCTATAAAGTAATGAAAGTAATATATATATATATATATATATATATATATATACGTACTTCTCATAAATTAAGAAAATGTACAAACTTGCCCATCAAATAAGATTTATGCCCATGCGTCCTCCTTGGGGCGACACTGAGTGATGATCTTACCACGTTTTTGCAGGGAGTCTTCTAGAAACAAATATTTTATTAATTGTGTGCTTCCTACTTGGCTACATTCTAACATGACTTATATATAGAGGCAACATACAGATAAATTAGTGGATATTCCCAAAATTGAAGGTTGGTGGAGTATTTATTTGCTTGCATTAGTTTATTTATGCCAAATATTTTATCTTTATATTAAGACTAGATTTTTTCCAGAAACGCACGAGAATGCATGCCTTTTTCTTAATAGATAGAGATAGAATGATAAGAGTCTATAACAAACATATCAATGCTGGCAAACCAGCAAAAACAACAAAGGAAAACTCTCACAAAAACCCACAATCTTTAAATGAAGTTAAAGGCACTGTCCTGTGCAGTAGCAGTGGCCGAAGAGAGAAGTCCAGGCAGAGCCTAGCGTAAGCCTGGTCTGGTTTCAAACGAATGGAAGTTTTATAGGGAGTTTGCATGAATCTGTTGGAAACCGTCAAAATGGCATAGCAGAAAGATTGGAACAAAGGAACAATGAAATGCGTACGCAAAGATGTCTACCTACGTACACAAAGAAAACCAAAGTATCTTTATTAATTTAATTAATTAAATGGACTATGTACATATAAATTTATAATTTAGAATTGTTGAATGCGATCCGCTGAGAATTTCTTTCGAACTTACGATTCCAATGCATGCTATGTGTTTTCTAATTCATTTTCTCACACTACAAAAAGAGGTTCACCTTTGCTAGTTCTTTCCTCTGGCCGTATAGAGTACTCCATCCAACAAGCACAAGATATGCCACCGCAACAGGCTACAGTCACACCCCTTCACGATTTTCTTGCACACATGTTAAACTAACTCATATGTGGTCCGAACCATTGGCCACAAAGGAAACATAACAATTGGGTAAGTGGAACCAAAGGGTCTCGCCGCAGCAGGTTGAGACGAAGCAAAGGAGCCCGGGCCAGCAGGCGACGCAACATCACTACTCCTGGTTAGAGATGGATATCTGGTGCGAGGTACCGCCTGGTTCATGTGTACGTACGACGAGTTTGTATTTAACATGATTTTCCTAATGCTTTCCAATCCCAACGCATATGCATTAGGAGACTCACATTCTCACACGCGCATCATGGAAGGATGAAGACTATGAGTCCGGGGAAAGGGTGCTACGTGCAATAACGCTCGTCTGATTCAATCTGGAGAGCTGGGTTGGCGGGTTTAGGACTAGTGGCACATATATATAGTACCGGGCAGTAGTGTCTGAGTATAACATCACAGAGCAAGGATCTATAGAGTAATGGTAGCAATATTTGTACTTCTCATGAATTAAGAAACTGTATGAGCTTGCTCAACAAAAAGATTTATGCCCATGCGTCATTCTTGGGGCGACACTGATTGATGCTCTTACCACATTTCCGTAGGGAGTCTTCTAGGTTGTTTCTCCTTCTCACGAACCCCGAGGCCGGCAATATATTTTTGGGTAGTGTATTAATATATTTTTTGAATCTCTGAACAATACTTTGAACTGGAGAACATTTTTTTTGAACCTTTGAAAAACCATGTGAAAGTTTTCTTTGAATCCACACATATTTTTTAATACAGTGAACATTTTTTAATCACGTGAATTTCTGAACTCCGTGAACATTCTTTGATCACCGTGAATATTTTTTTTTCGAACACGTGGATTTTATAACTCCGTTGAACATTTTTTTGAACACGTGAACTTTTTAACCGGTGAACATTTTTTGATCCGTGAACATTTTTTCGAACAATGTGAACAATTTTTTAAACACGTGAAATTTTTAACGCTGTGAACATTTTTTAAATAATGGTTTTCTTGCATTTGAAAAGGTTCATGCATCTCCAAAAAAAACATGTTTGAAAAAGTTCATGAATTAAGAAAACCCATGTCTTCAAAAATATTCATATGTTATCATCAACATAGAATGAAAAATGTTCACGTGTTCAAACATTTCCAGAAATAGAGAAAAAAGGAAAACAAATCGTAAAAAAACGCACGTGCGTGTTCTGAGCGTTGGACGCTTGTCGCTGGGCCAGGCCCATGTAGCGTGAAACGTGAGCGAGGTGGGGCAACCGCTCGCTGGATGCGATGCATAGGGGCTCCCTGTACCTGGACGGTCAGCCGTCGGAGCCGCCGCCGGCCGACACATCACGCCGCGGCGACGTGGGACCGCCAACAACCCGGCCAAAGAAGGCAGCACGGAAAAGAAAAGGTAAACGAGCGCGGCTGCGAAACCGCGAGGCGGATGCGGTTGTGACATCCACGCCACCGCGTGCGTCACGAGCTCGCTCGCTCCTTCCTCTCTCGGCTCTCCTCCGCGTCCACGAATATTCTGGACTCCTCCAGCGCACGCACGGAACCGCCATGCCCAAACCTTCCTTGATGCTTCACCATATATAAGACGTTCTCCGTTCCCTTCCTCCCTCCATCAACCTTACCAAGCAAGCAAGCAAAGCCATCGATCCTTTCAAGCGAAGCAAAGTCAGAGAGCGTGCAAGAAATCGGCTGCAGTTGTTGCAGGAATCAATCGATCGATCATGGACAAGGTGCTGGCTTTCTCGATCCTGAGCGCGTCGCCGGCCGACATCGGCCCCGGCGCCGGCGGCAGCTGGGCTCGGCTGTCGTGGCGGGGCATGAAGCTGCAGGATGCCCAGGCGGGGCAGCAAGGCGGTCAGGCCGCGGAGACAGTGCAGCAGCAGCAGCAGCTGGGCAAGGGGAAGTCGCAGTCGCAGCTTCCGCTGCGGGGGGAGGCGCGGCGGCCGCGGTTCGCGCCGGAGTTCGACGGGATCGACTGCTTCGAGACCATCGTCTGGCGCTAGAGAATCGTGAGATGCTCTCGTGATCTAGCCGTGTGTGTCATGATTCTTTCTTTCTTCGTTCGGCAGAACCGGCGTGTTCTTTCTTTGGCCGTTTCTAACTGAGACAGCAGGCTGTACATACTACAGGGTTACTCCCTCCGTTTTTTTAATACTATAAGATGTTTTAGTCCACATGCACATGCACACAAATGTATGTAGACATATTTTTATTTACATGTTCACTCATTTTAGTGTACATATAGATAACATGTGTACCACATAAAACATCTTATATTAAAAAACGGAGCAAGTACCTGTATAAGTGTAACCAAATTCTTTTTTGTTTTGATTTGTGAACTAATGGACTTCGTGTCCACATTCCTATCAACGAAAGGAGCTCAGACGTGCGTGATTGTTTTAATCAACCTGTCTTGCAAAGTTCAGGATTTTTTACACGATAGAGATGTTCATACAAACAACCAGAATGGATGCACCCAATCCAAATCGAAGTGGACACACTTTGAACGCCGCAGCTCGCCAGATGTCCTTTCTCGATGTGTAGCTCGTGGTTGTGGGGCAGTGGACGTCCCGGCTTTGATCTGGCCATTGTCCAACCAAGCAACAATAATTGAGAAATTCCGTGTGCAACGTGGTGAGAAAACAGAGCAACTTTTTATCTCACGTGGTGACTGGTGAGGAGTATTAAATTTCTTATCAAACAAAACCCATGATCACCATTCACTTCCTCTATAAATTGAGTGTTCTCGGCGCTGCTAAGCAACAAAACAACAGATTGACAAATACGGAGTAATACCAAGCAGAATTTTTTTTCTAGACTACCGAGAAGACAAGTACGTGAACGATCAGTTCAGCTTCAAGTTCGGCTACTGTTAAAAGTTGTCGTGCCTCAAACACTCAAAGACAACCCATTAGTACCAGGTGGCACGTACCCTGGATTCAGTGGAGATAATGCAGATAAATAAAGGCTTTAGATTCATCAAATAGTTCATTTCCAGATGTCTCTGATTCTCATATGTTTGTGTCTCTCTTTGGTTTTTCTCTCGTCATTCTCCATGTCTATGTGCTTCCTACTTGCTTGAATTCTAACATGTTAAATATATAGAGGCAAAATTGGAGGATATTCACAATATTGAAGTTTGGTGGAGTATTTTATTTATCTTTCATAGTTTATATGTGGCAACATTTTCTCATTGGTCGAATGCATGCTTAGTAAATTTTATTTAAATTGTATCATTCGTATCACAGACTTGAGACCTCTTAGATCTCATAGATACGAAGAGAGTGAGTATTAAAAAAACGGTGTGTTTTCTTACATGTTTTGGATGACAAGAAGCCTATTGTACAGATAAATTAGGAAATGTATATGAATAATATTCTACCAAATACATGTATGCCAAATATACTCAAATATTAATGGAACGACAAAGTTCAATCATATTCTTCTTACCTGGACGAACGTGTAGAATTCGGATTTTGCAAATCCTACTTCTTTCTTTTTTTAATCCTCCATGTGAGTAAAAATGCCTCTAACGTTACGAGGGAAACAGAGCAATTTTCCACCTCACGTGGTGAGGAGTTCTGATAATTTTATCAAATTAACGCATGATTATCAATCACTTCCTCGCTACAATTTACATATGTGCCAAGATCGGAAGAAACGAGAGCACGGACCCCTCCCCCTCCTTTCCCCATCTACAGTGGAAGAAGGCGATTTTTAGGCTCTCCCGTGCGACCAGCTCGCCGCCGGCGATCCGCTCGATCCCTCGCCCTCCGCGGCCGCTCCGGCGGCGGGAGGACGGGGAATCGACGGATCCAGGTGGGTACATAGCCTAGGTGTGCGTGGGGTGCTTGCCGGCGGCGCTGTGGAGGTGGCGGCGTGGCCGGAGAGGCTTTTCTCGGTGGCGGTCCTCTCCTCTGCTCTGGGTGCTCCGGTGGAGGCCCCTGGGAGAGCTGCAGCCTTCTGCGCGCCTGCTGCTTCTCGGAGTCGCAGCGCGCGTCCCTCGAGCCAGTGTCCGTGATGGCGGCGCGGGCTCTTGTCTGGGGGGTCCTTCGTCCTCCGCCTCGGCTGTTGGAGGTGCTTTTGTTCAAGATCTGTGGGAGGTTGCAGGTGAGTAGCTCTTCTGCGGCGGCGATCTCGGTGGGTGCTGTGGAAGATGGGTGGCGTCTTCGTGTTCGTCTCCGGCGTGAGACGGCGAGGGCGAGCTGGCGGCTCGGAGCCGATGTCCGTTCAACGTCAAGATGCTGGCACCTGCGTCAGTTGGATCCTGCGGCGTCTCAACCTGGTTGTTCGAGCTGGCTGCTCCGGTGCGAGGTGAGCTCGCCTCCTTCTCTTCCGCCGGCGTGCTGGCGGTGCTTGAAGTTGGTGTGCTGCTTGGTGGCTCCGAGTTCGGCGTGCGTCGTGTGCGTCTTGCCTCTGTTCGTGTGTGCTTGTGCTTGTTCTTGCTGAATCTTGTACACGATCTCCCTTCAAAAAACTTACATATGTGCCAGCCAACAAAGCGATGTATGGAGAAGCAGCTTACAAAGCAGAATTGTTCTGTCTAAACTACCGTGACGCCAAGAACAAGCTAACTGACCAGAGGTTCCGGTTCGACTGTTGTGCAAAACTCGCGTGTCTCATCTAATGGCAGGCAACCCGTTACTACCAGGTAACATGCCTCGTGAATATAGTGGCACTAACACTAATACCGAAAGGTTCTAAATTCGCCGAGTAAGAATAGTTTGTTTCTCAACGCCTCTAATTCTCACATGTTTGTGTTTCTCTTCGGTTTTCCTCTTGTCATCTTCTTTGCCTCCTACTTGGTTGCATTCTAATTCTCTTAACATGCCAAATATATAGATGCAAAGTGCAGATAAATTGTGGATGTTCACAAAATTGAAGGTGGGTGGAGTATTTATTTATCTTTTCCATTTTATTTGTGCCATTCTTTTTACAAAACTGAAATATGTATTTATAATTAATTTTCATACGAGTACTAAAGATCCACCAACAGTACCCTTCGTCCTCGGTTGGGTCGGGTCTAACTTGATCAACCCGTCAAAACAACTGCACTAAACTGCTTGCCAGTTTTGCACGGGTCCTATCTACCACAGATTTAGTGCACGAGACACTAGTAGGGAAGTGCCTTTCTGTGGCGCACCAAAATAGCTTTCTGTGGCGCATGGTGGGTGCGCCACAGAAGTCTCGCCACAAAAATATTATTTCTGTGGCGCACCCTTATGTGCGCCACAGAAAGTAGACAATTCTGTGGCGCACTACCAGAATGCGCCACAGAAATATTGCTCATGCGCCACAGAAATATTAGTCCATGCGCTGATGAATTTGACAATAATTTATCTGTGGCGCACTTGCTTCGTGCGCCACAGAATATGGTGCGCCACAAAATTATTTACCATGCGCCACTAAATTATTTGCTGAATTATCGATTATTTGCTGTATTATCGATTATTTGCTGTATTAATTTGACAATAATACATGTATATTACAGTATTTATACAGAAAATAATAGAAACAGTAATATATTTTGACACGGTATTAAAACAGACAGATAAATATGTCATTACATCAGTTAGAGCCCGAGATACATACATATATAGTGACAATTAAGTGCCAAATTAATTGTACAAAAGTTCATCTTATGTCACATAAGTCATAGTACAAATAAAGTTGTCATCGATTTCCCTCTGATGCAACCCTGGAGATGGATACAACGATGTGCCATTTCACCGTCTCTTCTTGAGTCGCCGCTGGAGTCTCTTCTTCTTGAGTCGCCGCTGGGGTCTCTTGCTGGGTCGCTGACGGAGAACACGTCTAGCTCCACTGGTAGGATTGAGCCTTCTGGTGTATCGGCTCCGGGAACGGTTTATAGCAGTCTTTCGTCATCCACGTCCTCATGTCATTTTGCTTGTCTAGGCGTTCTTCGATCTCCCACTTAGACAACCCTGGAGATGAATTGGAATATATATTTGATTAATAATATAAATAGAGTATGATTTATTCATCTAATTAAGTGGATAAGTCTATAATAAAGAAAATAAAGAAGCACTTCTATCGAGTGAGGCAAGGCTTTTCTTTTACAATACATCCTACCTCTGGCGTTGTGTAAGGACCCCCATTCTTCCATGACATCTTCCAAAATGATTAGCGATAACTGCCTCTGGATGCGATGGAAGTCTTCTCTAAGCTCAGAATCGGTGATTTTCCCCGCATTTGTGCTCCATTCTTGGAGACTAGATGGCCACCTCGTTGTCTCTACATCCCGGACAAGCCCTTTAATGTGATGGAGGACGTAGAAGGCATCCTTCACGCTGCCAGACGCATGCTTGATGCAATGGAACCCGGTCCCATGCCAGAAAATGTGTTTGTTGTCCTTCGTTAAACGTTCCCCATTCTTTTCTTTGTGGAAGTGGCCTCCCTTTTGGGCATAGCCCTCGAGAGCCTCATCGAGAACACCCTTTATTCTGGTGTAGTCTTTAAGACTCCCCGAGTCGAAATAAGTGGCAACGGACCACCTCGGGCTTACGACGATGAGTACTGCGTACTCGTCACTGCTCAACACAATTGAAACGGAATGTTGGAAAGGATCAACAACTGAAGAAATCTATAAGAAATCATAAGATACGACGGCGACCGGATGTGTACTTACTCGGAAAAGAAAGGAATAAGAAAGCTGTTCTTATCCTTGTTGTTCAGCATGATTCTCTGGAGGAACTTCGTGGCCTTGGCCCGTGTCGTTGATCCTTCCACCAGCAGGCTGTCACGCATGTAGTAGGGATCCACTACCTTGATGTACGGGGTATTATCTCTCCTGATCCTCATCGCTTGGTTGAGCGCGTATAGGCGGACCAAGTTATAGTCCAGCCGTCTAAAGTGAAACAGCTTGAAGACGTCCTCGTACGATATGAAAAACAGATCCGCGGGGGTTTCATGGACGAACTCGGCCAAGTCTTTTGGCACCTTGACAGTGAACACCGGGTAATTTGGATTATCTTCTTTAAGAAGGTTGCTCTCTCGCGTCAAGATAGCATTTTGCAAAGAGAGCATGCATCCGTCTGCGAGGTGGAGCAGCTCCCGAGACAGGATCGGTTGACCAGCTTCATGAACTCGGCTCAAGCCATCCGCACGGGGTGATACCATGTCTTCATACCCCCGGATAGTCGTCTTAGGAGCTGGCTTACTTCTCTTCCTGTGCTTCTTCTTCTTTACCTCTGGGGATGCTGGGGGTGCATCTTCTGTAGTAGGCACATTGATTGAGTACTTGTTGGAGCCGAAGCTGATCACTGGGGGAGGCCCTTTTCTCCCTCCCTCAATCCAAACCCTGACAGACTCACAGACGGTAGTAAAGATCGACGTGAACGTCGTTGTCACTGCCTGTGCGATGACCGTCTGAATCATACTATTTTCCTCTCTCGGTTCCTCGCCTCCTGTTCGAGAACCCCCGGCCTCGTTATTGTCAGCCATGTTCGTCTCACCTATAAGAAAAAAATGTCGAAGTTAGTACACCAAATATAAGAAAAAAATCACTTAATTAAGTACTAAGATACCCGGCCCATGCATTAGTCGCAATACCCCATATGTCTTGTTTTTAGCAAAGCCATGCCAAAATTCACGAAAAATTTCGGCATGACCTTTGCTAAAAAAGGGACATATGGAGTACCCGAATTTGCCGGAACGGAAGTTAATCGACGTTCCGGCAAACTCAAGGGCCTCATGGGTACCTGCAGACATTTCACAAATCATGTTGCCGGCATCTCCGGCCGGACAACAACAAACACATATCCACATCTGCCGGCCGACAACAAACACAATACCACATCCACATCTCCACGTGTCCTATTTTTAGCAAAGTCATGCCAAAATTCACGAAAAATTTCGGCATGACCTTTGCTAAAAAAGGGACATATGGAGTACCCGAATTTGCCGGAACGGAAGTTAATCGACGTTCCGGCAAACTCAAGGGCCTCATGGTTACCTGCATAGATTTCACAAATCATGTTGCCGGTATCTACGGCCGGCAACATCCACATACACGACACGCTGGTCGGAACACAAACAACCACGACACGATGGTCGTGGTAGCACAGAACACATGGTCACCGGGTTAACCAATAGCTCACCAAAGAGGGAACTGTAGTTGAGGAGATAGTTGATGTAGTCGAAGCCGGTGGTCTGCACAAGAAAAAAAAAATTCACATCCATATATATCTTCATTTCCTTTAAAAAGTACCAACTTTGGAGCATTTCTAAAGCATCAAATCTTGATCCTATTTCACATTAACCCTCATGGATCTCTTGTACTAAGTTAATACTTCATAATTAACCCCAGAAATAATTTTTTGAATACATCTAGAACCTTAATTGAAGGCATTTTTGTAGGTATGTTTAAACAGTGACCATATTTAACTTAGCAAAATTTTAAATTTTTTTGGTCTCCAAAATTTTCCTAACACCACTAGCACCAACTAGAAGCATTAGCAACTACTTGCAGCAAGCACTCAACAACCAAATGAATCAAATTCTGTAAAAATATGGGTTTGGCATTTGACCAAACACCTTGTGTGCCGGTGTGGAGGGGAGGGAGAGGGGATGGAAGGAGCAGCACCTCGGGGAGGGGATGGTGGAGGGGAGGGAGAGGGGATGTCGAGGGCGTCGGCGGCGTCGGCGTCGAGGTGGCGGGCCGGTGGCGAGGACGCGGTGGAGTGGCGGCGAGGACGCGGCCGGTGGAGTGGCGGCGAGGACGCGGTGGTCGTCGAGCGCGCGGGCGGGAGCTGCCGGCGGCGAGGGCGCGGCCGGTGGTCGTCGAGCGCGCGCGCGGTTAGCTAGGACTTGCGAATTTTGGATGAAGAGGCGCAGCGCGATGGCGGGTCCACATGTAAGTGGGCACAAAAGATTTCTGTGGCGCACCGTTGGATTGGTGCGCCACAGAAAGGCAGGATTCTGTGGCGCACCAATCCAACGGTGCGCCACAGAATTGTCTAGTACAAAATTTAAAAAGCTGTGCTGCTGTTTGATGACACAAACAGCAACACAGCCCAGTGGTTTCCAACAGTCCGAATTAACCCTGATAGCCAGGTTCGAATCCTGGCAAACTCACTTTTTTTAAACTTTTTTCTTTAAAATTTGGTTCAAAAATTTGCATTGTCTCACACACAATGTATATTCAATTCATACACATATTCAATTCATTGACTCATACATATTCAAAAACTTGCATTGTCTCACACACACACAAATTAAATACACCAAAAAAGTATTCTTCGTCTTGTTGGTTCCGCGAGCTAGCTTCTCTTCTTTCCCTTCTTCGCGGTTGAAAACTTTAGGCCGGTCACCTTGAGATTTCTTCGCGTGAACGGACAACCTTTAGTAGGTAGGGAGGTCTTCCTTCTTTGTGTACTAGTAGTAGGCATGTCGAAGAACTTGTCGAATTCCTCCTCGATCTTTGGCTCGTTGTCCAAGTCTTCCTCGGTGGCGTCTCCTTCCATTCCGATGATGCTCCTCTTGCCCCTCCTCACGACAACACGGCTAGGCTTTGACGGGTCGGTAATGAAGAAGCATTGCTCAACTTGGCTAGCGAGTACCCATGGCTCATTTTTTGCGGTGGCGTTCTTCGATTTGGCATCGGGTATAACCATGGTGGTAAAATACCGGTCTTCTTTGACGACGTCCTTGGCCCATCTCACACGGAACATTGGCACCAACTCTCCACAGTAGTTGAGCTCCCATATCTCCTCGATCCTTCCGAAGAATCTTTCCTTGACAGTAGCCTCGTCATCGGCGTAGGATAGCATAGTTACTCCTGAGTTTTGATATTCGCTATACCTGTCCTTTTCCTCGGTGCAGAATCTGAAACCGCCGATGTCGTACGACTGATAGGTCTTTACGTTCTGCCCGGGGCCCTGTGATAAGGAGAATATGAGTTTTTCCTCTTCCGTAGATGGCTTCCTGCTCTCTGCTTCAAGCAGTTGCCTTTTCTTGAACCAACGCGTCAAGCTGGAGTTGTGCTCTCTGATTACGTCTCCCTTCTTCCTCTGCCGTCTCATGTCGACGTAATTCTGCTCGATTAAGATTTTGTGCTCTTCCACAAAATATTCGGTCACTTTTAAGTGTTGTAGCGCGACCCGGTGAGCCCTGTCGAGGTCGTCTTTTTTACCATGAATGCCAACAAAGATTGAGCGGTAGCCGTCGTGGTGACCAACTCCATCGAGCCTGCCGAGGTGTGTCCTGGTGGGCAGACCGACATCCTCGTTCTCGGTCCTTAGATAATTCTGGCAGAAGGAGATGCACTCGTAGGTTAAAAATCCCTTGGCCATGCTTGCGTCTGGACGGGCCCTGTTGCGAACGTATCCTTTCATGACACCGTTCTGCCTTTCGAACGGCATCATGTAGTGCAGGAACGTCGGACCGAGCTGCCTGATGTCATCAACGACATGGAGAAGGAGATGCACGCAGATATCAATGAATGCGGGCGGGAAGTAAATCTCGAGCTCGCATAGTATCACCACGATCTCTTCCTCAAGCATGTCGAGCTGCTTCACGCCGATCGACTTCCTGCTGACGACGTCGATAAAGTTGCAAAGGGCAGACAACGTATCACGGACGTGCTCATCCATTAACCCTCGGATCGCAACGGGAAGTATCTGTGTCATCAGCACGTGACAATCGTGAGACTTCATGCCGGTGAACCTCTTCTTTGTTGCATCCAGATATCTGCTTATCTTCCCCGAGTAACCGTGAGGAACTTTGACTCCTAGAAGGCACCTGAAAAACTGCTCGAGCTCCTCTGGACTCATACTGAAGCAGGCAGCGGGAAGCATCACCGTGTTCTTCTTTGCCCTTTTGCGGCGACCTTGAGTCCCTTCTGTCTGATCATCATCATCATCGTCGTCATCACTATCGGGGGCCTGAAGTTCTGTCCTGATGCCAAGCCATTTCAGATCGTATCTTGCTTTCGTCCCATCCTTGGTCTTATCCGACATGTGGCAAAGTGTGCCAAGCAGACTCTCGGTAACATTCTTCGTAATGTGCATCATATCGAGGCTATGTGGCGTCTTGAGGACCTTCCAGTACTCCAAGTCGTGGAAAACAGACCTCGCTTTCCATACACCCAGCAGTGGATCTACCTTCGGTCGCTTCTTTCCGGCGCTGGGCACTCCTTCCAGTTTTTCAAAAGCTCGTCGATTTCTGTGCCGCTCCTCGGGCACGGGGCTCTTTCGGGCTCGTCTTTACCATTGAACAAATCACCGCGTTTTCTCCACGGGTGATCCATGCGAAGCCGTCTTCGAGCCCCTGGGAACACGGTTTTCGAAGACCCGGGATCCCTTGGTAGCTGGAGATGCGGGGTCTTATCCATGCACTTGACACATGCGCAAAATCCGTGACCTACCTGGGCTGATACATATGAGCAACCAGGATCGTCCTGCACCGTCGTGAACAACGGCTCTCATATCAAAATAATCAGCTGTGTAGGCGTCCCACGTACGGGCTGGCGTCTCCCACAACGTGGCTAACTCCTCTTTCAACAGCCCGAGATACAGATGTATGTCGATACCTGTTGTTTCGGCCCCTGAAGTGAGAATACTCATGTGTATGTACCTTTGCTTCGTGCACAACCACGGGGGAAGGTTGTAAGGCCATACAAATACGGGCCAGGTGCTATGGGTGCTACTCTGGTTGCCGAAAGGATTGAGTCCATCGGTGCTCATACCCAGCCTGACGTTCCTTGCGTCGCCCCCAAAATTTTCGAAGGCCATGTCCAATTCTTCCCACTGGCGAGCATCTGAAGGGTGTGTCAGGATCTTTCCCTTCTCCGGATCTTCTTGGGGCTTCTCCCTTTCCGCACTTTCTTGTCCTTCCCACTCTTGTACCGTCCTTGGCCGCACACCGGACATGTGTATCTGTCCTTGTACTCGCCCCGATAAATTGCGCAATCATTGATGCAGGCGTGGTATTTAATGTGCGGTAGGTCAAGAGGGCACACGACTTTCTTGGCATCCTCGATACTAGTTGGCAATGTGTTCCCCTCGGAAAGACGATCGTGGAAGAATGTCATGTTCTTGTTGAAGCTCACGTCGGTCCATTTGTTTTCCGTCTTCATCTCCAGAGCATCAAGCGTTACTTGCAAGCGCGTATCCTGTGGCCGGCACCCAGGATACAATGGAGTCTTCCCGTCTATCTCCATTTGCGCCAGCTTGGCTTTCTCTCTGGCTGCAGCTCTGTCGTTGCTCGTTTCCTTGAGTAGCAGTTCTTGAACATGAGGGTCCTGCAAGGCCGAAATTAGCGAGGTCTGCGTGTTCGCGTCTTCTCCACCACCATCTACTCCTTCATCATGACCATGTCCGCCGGCATCTCCTTCGTCACCATGAGGATCTTGTTCGCCGGCATCTCCTTCGTCATGATGATCTTGTCCGCCGACATCTCCTTCGTCATGATCATGATGATCTTGTCCGCCGACATCTCCTTCGTCATGGTTGAAGCCTAACATGAAACCGCGCCTGAGCAGGTGATCCTCCAATTGTCCGGAATCAGGGTCGATCCAGCTCACGAGTTTACATTTTCGACATGGACATCTTATCTGGCGCCTGTTGCACCGAATCATGTCCGCCTTCGCTTTTTCCTTGTATCTACTGATTCGACCGGAGCTCATCCTGACGACCATGGTTACGGCCTACGCGGTATAGATAGAGCACAAACAAGAGTATGTTAATTAGAACCGCAACATGCATGCACACACATTAGTTGGCCCATGCATTAGTCGCAATACCCCATATGTCCTATTTTTAGCAAAGTCTCATGCCAAAATTCACAAAAAAATCGGCATGACCTCTCCTAAAAGTAGGACATATGGAGAGTACCCGAATTTGCCGGAACGGAAGATAATCGACGTTTCGACAAACTCAAGGGCCTCATGGGTACCTGCAGACATTTCACAAATCATGTTGCCGGCAACATACACATACACGACACCATGGTCGGAACACAAACAACCACGACACACATCCGGCCATACACACACCGTCGGCGCCACCAAACATGCATATGCATGTTCATCATCCATGTAGATCCATGTCTCACCTAGTAGATTCGGTGCCGAGACGTGAGCGTGATCGATGAGAGAGCGTGTGATGTTGGAGAGAAACTAGTGGACAAAAAGAGATGTATTGGAGGCTCTCCTAAACCCTCACCAATAATCTATCAAACAAAATATGTTTTACTAAAAAAATGGAGAAAACTATGGGCAAAATAGGAGGGGAGGGAAGAGAAATACGAGCTAGGTGGAGGTGGAGGAGGAAGAAGAGAAGAAGTAAATGGTGGTAGGTAGAAGGGGTTGCCACCTTTTTGTAGATCTGGAGGCAACATTCTGTGGCGCATGCATCACGGTGCGCCACAGAAACATGTCTTTATGTGGCGCACCACCATGCATGCGCCACAGAATGTTGCCCACTTAAATTATTGGTGGGGCCGCACCATGTTTTCTGTGGCGCACAATTCCGCATGCGCCACAGATAAATTACCAATGCAATCATTGGAGGGGGCCCACCGAATTTTGGTGGCGCATGTGGATGGATGCGCCACAGAAAGGTCACCAGATATTTGTGGTGGTGGGACCCACCATTTTTCTGTGGCGCACGCATGCACGTATGCGCCAGAGTATTTTGTGGCGCATTAGGAGTGGTGCGCCACAGAACATTTTTGTGGCGCATGGTAGGTTTGGTGCGCCACAAATAGGGAATCCACGGAAAGGCACTTCCCTACTAGTGAGAAGAGAAGGGAGCGGCGCGAAACTCTACTACCTGTTGCCATCATGGTATATATTTAGCTCTATGATGAAGTCAGAGGCGGAGAATGTCATGGAAGCCGAGATTGGATGACTAATAATGGTGATTAGAGCCTTTGCGGCGATGATGAACTTGTTTGAAGTTTCGGAAGTCGTAGCAACGGTATGTAGATGGGGGCGACAACATAGGTGAAGCTCAAAATCTTACTTTCATGGTGAAAATCCAAGATCTAGCCATAATTGATTATGTCAGAGTGGATGCTATCTCTAGGGTGAAACCCCAAGATCTACGATCGGGCGACGACGATGTTTGTGGACTGTTTACTTATTGAAGACGTCGCTTTTGAAGAACTTGGACATCCGGTATCAGGTGTTGTCTTGTTGGTGGTTGTGCTGCGGCTATAAGGACTCGAACTATGCAGCGATATTTTTCTTTTCCAGCATCTTTTTTTTTTTGCTGTGTGTATCCGTAATGCCAACAGGATATTGCGTTGTAGTTTAATGCTAGGTGTAATTGATATATCCGCGATATTGATATATACTCTTTACTAAAAAAAAGAGCTTAAAGTTACTTTCATTTATACTGAAGCTTAGTAGTAGTACAATGAAATAAATAGTCTTCACGGGCACGTTGATGGACTTGTCGACATCCTCATGATCCAATATCTGACGGTCAGACTCGTACGGATCAAACTCAAGAAATGACTGTAATTACACTGAGTTAATTTCCTAATTAATCAACCAGCAGGCTCTCAGTGCATGACAACTGTGTCGAAGCAGTTGAGTCCGTCGAACGCCAGCTCGAACCCAGCATGCCGCTGCTGCGCCGTCGACTTGCCGGAGATCCCCTGCTGTTCCTCGGCGTCCGCCTTGCGATTGTCAGACCCCGGCTTCGTCTCGCAGCCGGAGGCCAGCTGCTGCTTGATCGCGCCGGCGGTGAGCACGGACGTGCCGTAGCCATCCAGGGGCGACTCGCAGAAGACGAGCGATGTCAGGAACCTCTGCATCATGGCCATGGAGCTGCTTCAGTCTAGATCGCCTAACTAGCTAGGAGCCTAGGACTCCCTGCTGCTTCTGTGCAGTGGTGCTCGTTGATCGAACTGGATACCACTCTTCGCGTTCTTGCTTGCTTTCTGGGGTGAACTTGTGATGGAACTACACGTCGGGTGGAGATGGAGAATTTATAGGGCCATGGATGTGCGTGCTGGTCTATGGTTCGAGCTTGGAGAAGGCTCGTGGGTAAGTGCCGCGCGCTCACCGGACAACGGGGCTCAGTCGCTGCAGCCTGCAGCTTGGTCGGTCAAGATCGTTCAGACGATATGCATGCTGATGCTGAGTCGATCATGGCTCATGGGTGTTGCCGCGCAACTGTTGGTGATACTGCCGCCCTGAACTTATATGAAGATAACGTGGCTTTGGCGTATCTAACTAACCGGACGAGGTGATCTTATCCTTAAGCAATCCTTTTCCGTAGGAGGCAAGTACGGTGGACTGGATTTCAGAAATAATATAGGTTGCTGTCGACGAAATGCTTGATGGCCCTCGAACAGTCGGCGGAGTTCACACGGTCAAACTATGATCGAAGCGCGCAGGCCGTATCCTATCAACCGCCGTTGCCTCTGTTGACTCCGGCGGTGGCTTTTCTGTTTGACCTCGATGAGACCGCAGAACTCGCTGGGTGCATTCCTCATCGAGAAGACAGCTGCTGAGGTGCGTATCCCAAAATCCAAAACGGGTCTTGCCATGTCAGTGCAGGGTCTTCTGCTGTACACCAAAGCCAAATAAACAATATCAAGCCAAAGCAATCCACCGTGAGTTCATATAATATACTGTTTGGACGCAAGACGACTGGAATTGAAGTCGATTAGCACTAATCCATTCTTTTTCTCCTCAGCATTTCCCGGACTATTCTTTTGCCAAGTGGCAACTTTGGAATGTAAAATTCAGCTCTTGCTGCAATTCGGCAAACATGCAGAGACCGTAGTTTTGTTGCCTCCTCCGTTCACTGAAAGCAAACCCGAAGAAGATTCAACGCCTTGTTACCAACTGCGTTTGTTTAACTCGTAGTCAGATAGGCCGGTTTTGGTCTGAAGTAGTTTTCTTCCGATAATGGGCGTTTTGTGACTATCAAGCGAATAGTACCACTTTGTTGTTCCTGATAAGGATGACACCTTTTCGATGGTACTACGTGTCTACGTGATTTTTTTAGAGTTACTTTTGTTTTCCATGTTTTTGTGTTATTATCAACTGACAGCACCAAAAAAAGACAGGCTGACTCTGAATGATCGATATATATTTCGGTGCAAAGCTACAAACTGATAAAGATACGTATTCACTTAAAATTTGGTTCATTTCTATTGAACTCGTAGTCTCGTACAATTAGACGAAATAGTGCAATGGAACGAACAAATCGTCACAAGTACGAATGTGCAAACATTCTAGGTGATCCAAATCCTATGCGTGATCAAGAAAAGGGCTCGCTCAGTGCATGACAAAGGTGTCGAAGCAGTTGAGGCCGTCGAACGCGAGCTCGAACCCAGCACGCCGTTGCGCTGTCATCGTCTTGCCATAGAAGAAAGCCTGATTAGAGCATCCAGAGCGAGACAATTATATGGTGGCGTTAGGCTCAAATTCCTCGCCGTCCCGTTCGAATCCCGTCTGACCTGGGAATTCTATCGTGTATCGTTGTCTAGCGAGTCGCCTGGCGCTAGAGAAATTTTTTTCACGCCGCGAGTGAATACAGAATCGGGCACTAGGGAATCTATTGCTTCCCCTGGCAAAAATTGAAAAATCAATGCAGCCGTGCGGGGGCTTGCACATGTACTTGGATGACTGAAACAAAAATATTTGTGTAGAAAGGTAAACTAAACATAAATATACACAACACCAAGATTGATTCGAGGGAATTTGCTATAAGCCATTATGTCCAACATTCCTAATTGTACTAGCACTGAGAAGTAAAATTTCAGCATGCAGGTTGTAGTTGAGTTGACCCATCCACGGAAATTTCATTCTTTAGGCTAGACATTACCCACATTCTAGTACATTATTTGGAGCCAGATACATAATGTTCAATATTTCCATGCGATCGAGCAATGCATAGATAATGTTGATAATAGAACTAGCCTAGTGGAAAAGAATGAAGCTCGAATTCTCTCGCCGCATCTCGTGGCACGTATCACCGGGAACAACCTGTTAGTATGATTAGACATGTCATGTGGATTCCCGAAAGATCGAGCTAATGTTCAAGGCCACTGAATTCAATGAGTAGAGATTTCTTCCCTCCCGACGTCTCTAATTCCTACAAGTTTGTTCATTTGTTCCGTCTTTTCTCATCACACTATGTTTTCATGGTTGCTTAACATGTCGAATAAAATGATGTTTGAATATCAAAGTGTGGATAAATTATTGGACCTTGTTATCTAGCCATGTGAATATAGACTTATATAGAGAGGGGGGGGGGTGTTGTTCCCACAAAGTGAAGGTTGGTAGGGTATTTACTTACTTGTTGTGTGTGGTAAGTTGCCAAGGTCATTCTACAAATTTATTTCCATCGTCTTGCTACTTGCATATTTTAGCTCTATCGTGCCTTGTGCTTTGTTATTATGTGTGGTATATGTAATTTATTTTGAGTCATGTATATTAATGGATAAAAGATTAGATCTAGTATATTTCACTAATTAAAGAGATATACCGAATCAGTAATAGAGTGAAACGTGAAGAAAATAAGAATCTAGTAAGAGAATATCCAATAGAGGTAAGATAGCTCTTGGTAAATGTTGCCACATAGCATTAGAAGGTTACAACCTTGGGAGCATTATGGGGCCTCCCGGGGTATTTGGTTTTCTGACCGTCGGGTAGCTCCACCTCGGAGACTCAGCCATAAGATTTTCTTACCGCAGAAAATAAAAGTCAGAAGTGAAAAGACAACTCGATAGTGCCTCTCACGCCAAGCCGAAGCTGCCATTTCCAGAACGGTTTGAGAAATCAAGTGAAGACAAGCAGTTTGCTAAGTTTCTCGATATGATGAAAGATGTGCAGATTACCATCCCATCCTTGATGTTGTCTTACATGTGCCGATGTACGCAAAGTTCTTTAAGGAGCAGCTCACAAAGAAGCGAAACATGTACGAAAAGGGCTCGTTCAGTGCATGACGACGGTGTCGAAGCTATTGAGGCCGTCGAACGCGAGTTCCAACCCAGCACGCCGCTGCGCTGTCGTCGTATTGCCATAGAAAAATCCCTGCTTCGTCTCAGGCTGCGCCTTGTTAGCTGCCGCCGGCCTTGTGGCGCCGCCGCCGGAGACCAGCTTGTTCGTCGCGGCGGTGTTAATGAGCACCGACGTGCCGTAGCCGTCCAGGGGCGCCTCGCAGATGACGAGTGCCGTCAAGAACCTCTCCATGGCCATGGATCTGCTGTTGCTGGCTTGCTGCTCGTTGAAGTGGAGGTAAGGACGGTTATGGACGAACTTGGGAAGTGAAGGTAGGATCATAGAATAACTTTAACGGAATGATTAAAAACTGGGTACTAAAGGTACCACTCCAGAATGCAAGGTGAGCTTCCTCGAGGGTGATTCGGGGAGGTGCCTTTGATGAACAGGTACAGTGGTTGATGTTGGTTGATGTTGAGAAAGGTGATGAAAGAAAGAGTTACTTCTTACCCTTTTAAAAAATACTCTAAATAGTCGATGCCTTTGAGTTATGTCTTTTTAAAAATAAAATCAGCTTTATGCAAAACAGTCATAAAACCTTGAAAGCCAATCATTGAGCATATATTAGCTCTTAATCTTGCGAGTTCGTCGAACTCAACGTCGTTTGCTTATTTTCAGGAGAGGACTTCACCGCCCTCGAAGGTGGGTTCTTTGTGGACGTCGACGAGTAGTCTGGGGTTCCCAGGTGGCAGCTTGGGACATCCCGGAACAGCTGGCGCTGGATGTTTATTTGCAGGCCTCTTAGGCCATAATTTGGTTCTTGTTGTTTAGAACAACCTAATCTGCTTCTGCATGTTGTAATGTTGGGTCTGTGACCTCTGGTTGTCATTTGCTATCTTTCTCTATTATAAGAGTTGAACTATATGTTTTGTGTCGTAGAGTCTGTGATGTGCCAGTTGTTCCACAAGTCTTGATCTCTCTATTATGCTTTGATAGTGTGTCTGGTGGTAACGGATAACCGGGGACACAGTATCACTGTATAACAGTCGGGTCGGGGCGCCACAAGTAACCTTCAGGAGCGGGTGGGTTTTGACATACCCAGACACGAGGAGCAGAATGCAATGGGAAATGCAGAGGCTGAGCCTATGGATGGGGAAATGCAAGAGCTCTTGCCTTGCCTCGGGCCGCTGGGTCAGCAGATGACGCTGCTGGACGTTGAGGAGGTGGCGCACGACGACGGCCTTCATAACGACGACGACTCGGTGAGGAGGGAGTTTGAGACCATTGTTGACGACATTGACGCGGAAGCTGCTGCGTCCGGTAACCTCTTCGCCGCTGATGCTGATGATGTCGCCGACGACGATGATGTTGATGACGCTAGAGGTACTGCTCCGTCATCAGGAACCGTGATACGTTGTGTCGCGGATCTGTTCAGCCCGCCATCAGTGTCGTTGCTGCCCACGCCTCTTCCGTCAATGCCACGTGCTCCTGTGGCCTTGCCCACCCCCGAACGTCGCAGCAGCAGCAAGCTTGCAGTGAAGCCACAACTCCCAGCGGTCGAGAAAGCGCAGCGTGTCCTCCACAAGAAAATGGGCCTCGAAGTTGGAGATATGCCCCTAGTGCAGGCTACGAAAGAATTCGCGAACACCTGCAAGAAGGCTCCGTTCTCTGATTCGGCAATCAATGGGTTGAGCACCCTTTTGAGGCTGAACTTGCCGTCCATGACGGCAGCCGATGAAGCTTTGATTGGCCTTGCTGGCCCAGGGGGAAGCGAGTTCCCGCCGCCGACGGCGCTGGACGTCTCCGACTGATCTGCTTCTTGGCCCGAGACTGCGCCGCAGAGTCGCATTTTGAAGAAATGACGATTTATCTTTCAGAGAGACTGGATGGAGTAGGATGATCTAGACCTTCACGGGGATGCTTTACTCTCGTCTAGTAGGCCCTGACCTGTTTGGTTTTTTCTTTTTGGCTTCAGCCATGTAATGTTTGCTTCTACTATATCAATATAAAAGGCAAAGCTTTTGCCTCGTTTCAAAAAAAAGATGATGCTGGTATTTTAGCTCCGTTTGTGTGGTGATCGAAAGGCTTCTGAGTGGAGAATTTATAGAGGTCCCAGTCTAAGCCGTGTGCGCGTGCGGAAGCGGAGAACGCACGTGTAGCCATGTAGGAGTCGGAGTCAGAGGACTGCGACCGTGTCGTCGGGATTACATGGAGTCTACTTCGCCTTGATGCCAGCGCGTGCGGACTAAGGAACCCACCAGGACACCCTCTTGATCAGTTGATCTGATCCGATCCGCAGCGTGACATGACGTTGAGAAGCATGCCACCGTCCTATTAATTATTCATCGAGTCTTATTTACCGATTTTTCGACATGCAAACTCCTTTTTTCAGTGTTGAAATCTTTACTTCGAATATTAGGACTTCAACCTCGAAGGCTGCTGGCTTCGATGAAATTTGAAATCAAGCTAACAAAATTAACAGTTTACTTAGAAAGATGGATTGTACAGACCCCTTTCCCCTCCCTCTCGTGAACAGGGCAGAGAGGCGACAGGAAAGGCGATAAGGCCCAGCGCGCCGCCGACGGCCGGATCGCCGGTCTCCTCCCTCTCCGGCTGCCCTTGTGGTGGCGGGAGGGTGGAGGGGCCGTCGATCTGTGCCCGAGGGCTGTAGATTGGTAGGGTATTTACTTACTTGTTGTGTGTGGTAAGTTGCCAATGTCATTCTACAAATTTACTTCCATCGTCTTGCTACTTGGATATTTTAGCTCTACCTTGCCTTCTACTCTTTGTTATTATGTGTGGTATACGTAATTTATTTTGAGTCATGTATATTAATGGATAAAAGGTAATTAGATCTGGTATATTTCACTAATTAAAGAGATATACCGAATCAGTAATAGAGTGAAACCTGAAGAAAATAAGAATCTAGTAAGAGAATCTCCAATAGAGATAAGACTGCTCCTAGTAAATGTTGCCACATAGCATTAAAAGGTTACAACCTTGAGAGCATTATGGGGCCTCGCGTGGTATTTGGTTTGCTGATCGTCAGATAGCTCCACCTCAGAGACTCGGTCATAGGATTTTCTTACCGTGGAAATAAAAGTCAGCAGTGAAAAGACAACTCGACAGTGCCTCACATGCCTTGTTGCCGCCGCCATCGCACTTTGCCGCATTTTTTCACAATCCTCTCCCAACACCCACCCGCTAGTGCACTCCGCCTATTCCTCTACTGCGCCACCAGCTCCCTCCCTGGGATACACCTCCTACACTACATGCCTAGCTTTTTTTCATTCCATACCGGAGCAAGGAGGCAGCAGGAAGAGGATACAAGAGTGGTGGCCGCTGTTTCGACGTTGCTCGCCACCGCCAAAGAAAACTTTGCTCTCCTCCTCCGTGGGCTCGGCAAGAGGATCATGAGCCACTTCTGCACCTCGATGTCTTCATCTCGCGCTTCATCCAGCCAACCCCCGCCTCCTCCAACTCCGTGGCCCAACCCCGCTTCATCAGAGCAACAAATCTACATTCACTACTGCTCATCCTATGTGCGCATGCCAAATTTCATGGAAAACACTCATTTTGTGGCATGTTAAATAAGACAGAATGTCGTGTGGAAAGCTTTTTTAGCATCGAGTTTTGTGTTTTTACACATGACACAAAAAAGTCGGTTACCTTAGGCCTTTTGATGTATCATTCACTAATCTTTTTCCAACTACATTCACTAATCAATACTACTAACATTTCACCATGTGGTCTTGGTTTATTTGATTTTAGTTAACGAGATGATCACTATACCATTGATATCCTGGGATGTCACACCATTTAATATGACTAATAGGTTACTCATACTAATAAGGTTCATCTTTTTTTTTCAAAAGCTCGTCTTCGAAGAAGGTAATTTAAGATGGTGACAAACCGAAAAATTATTTCCGGGTGCGCATGAAATGCTAGTGTTGCTCTATGTGGGCAGTTTAGAGATCCGACACATGGACATGTACAAAGAAGGGACGTTCCTGGCTGAGGGTTGACCTTCTCGTCGGTCTTTGACGGGTATAATAGAATTGATAGAATAGTCATATAAACAATGTGCATTTTAATCAGGAAGAATACATCAAGGTTAAAAATGTTTAGTTTGGAGTAATTTGAGATTGTATGATCAACCGGAAAGTTTCCCTTGGGTGTTGCACTATCCTAGCAATACAAAACCGTGCCTCCGTGCTTTTGCTTCCTCTTGATGGTCCATCCTTTTTCGGCAATCCAAATTTATCTTGAAAACCTATGATAAAATACATATGGATTTTCATCCCCGTCGAGGTATTTATCCTCATTTCATGTTGACTGTGTCTTAAATCTAATGATATAACTTATTAAGATATTATGTATATTTATTTTAATTAAATAAATAATACGAGACTGAAGAAATCGAAATACACAGAATAATTGCAGATTTTGTATACAACAGAGTTGGGGTACATCAAAATTCTGGAGTCTCTCGTACAGAAGAGACTAAATTATGTGGTGCGTTCGCAAGTGTGACATGGTGAGGAATTATGGCTCAGTGCATAGCGTAAAGACCACCATCAGGCTGATTCAGTCATCTGAGGATAACAAAATCAAACGAGTGTGTAATCATCAATTCATTCATTTGCTCTCCTCGAAAAAACTGATTCAATAGCTATGTAGTACAGCAAGTCTCTTCATTTTCCAACCAACAAAATGGAAACAGGCGAAAGGAGTCGAAAAAAAAATCCGAAGAGGGCCTTGGCGATCGAGGCGCTCACAGCTCAGAAGTTGACGCCATCAAACTCTGGCGCGAACCGCGGCGCCCTCGCCTCACGCTTCTTCTCCGGCCGGGAGCTCTGCTCGACTTTCTCCTCCTCCTTCTGCTGCTGCTTCGTGCTCGCCGCACCGCCCCGCCAGTACAGGCGCGTGGCGTACCCGGGCCCCGCGATTTCCGCCGGCGACGAGCTCATGATCGAGAAAGCAAGGATCTTGTCCATGGCCACAACCAGCAAGCAAGGCTGCGTCGACAAAAACCTTGGTGTCAGCCGCTACCGTTGATTTTTCTGGACTCTAATTCTCTTCTGTCTTTAGAGAGTCAACTGGCTGTAGGTATGCTGCTCTGGTGGATGGATGCTTTTCCATGGCGCTGCTGATGCTGGTTATATATATGCGCTGTCACAGCCGCGGAAGGGAAGAGGAGGTGGTGGAGCCGTGACGCGTGGGTGGAGTTGACGGACGCGGAACGCCGACCTCGACTGGCGCACGGCGAGGGGCAAAGCGACCAGACACGTTCGGTTGGTTGTTGACGGTGCCGCGCTGCGACCAGACACGACTCGATCCCGCCGGAAGTTGCCGCGCCGCCGGGTCAATCAAGGCCGCTCCAAACAAAAAGAAAAGGGATGGATATGGATAACATGTTGCTGCTGCGTCGGTGACGAGACGTATTTGGCTATTGATTATGGGGAAGAGGAAATGGCTTGTGGCGGCGAGAGGCGACACTTGGAGGTGCTGTGTCTTGGAATGGGCCAGTCGCGCCGCGCGCGGCGTGTTTGGTCGGCGCCGCGATCGGCATCACGCACTGCCGGCCAATTTGGTTCGGCGACGTGCCGTCTCCGGTGCGTCTGGGGTCGGCGGCACATACGCACTGACACATATTCGTGCTTATCTGAACCAATGAGTGTCTGCTTACATATGCCTCTCCTTTCGATGGAGCACAACGGTGAGGTGTCCCAAAGTCTCTGCCTTTGTTTAGCACTGCAGAACATATTTTGCCATCAAGTAATTTGTTTCTATAATGGCGAAACTTATTGTCCGTACTTGGATGGTTAGGTCACTCGGCTCACTCGCTCATTTGGTCCATTCAGAACAGTTAAATAGTGACATGACGATGATTGCACCAAACTAACCGCATAGAATTATAAAAAGTCAAGAAAATTGTCAAAATATGAAAAATGTAAGCATATTTTCTAAAAACAAACTAGTTTAAAGATAAAGTAGAAAATCAGGTTCAAAATGTCAAAAAGTTTAGAAAACATAAGCATTTTTTGTAAGGAGATGAGAAATTTATTTAAAAGAAACTATTGAAAGGAAGGTTTACAAGAAGAAACATTAAAAAAACGAATTGGGATGCTCTACATATCTTGCTATAAAGCAATTTGTTTCTGTAATCACGAAACCTTTTGTCCCTATTTGGATGGTTAGGTCAGTCGCTCCATTCAAAATACTAACCCTCATAGAATAATAAAAATCAAGAAAATTGTCAAAATAGGAAAATGGAAGCATATTTTTCTAAAAACAAACTAACTAAAAAATAAAGTGGAAAATCAGATTCAAAATGTAAAAAAGTTTAGAAAACATAAGTGGGTTTTATTTATAAGGGATGAGTAATTTATTTAAATGAATCTATTGAAAGGAAGATTTATAGGAAAAACATAAAAACCCCAAATTAGGAAAATTGCAAAAAAAAAGACTAATAATGAATTACTAAGAAAACGAAAAAAACATGGGAATGCAAAAAAAGGAAACTTATGGAATACCATCGTGTACCAAAATTTTGCCACATGCACGTTTTACAGAATTCCCCAAAAACATTCCATAATATTTCTCATAGTAATGTTTCTTACGCTCCTAAAATCACTAGTAACTTTACGATAGTATATGTTTACACCTTTTTATGATTTGGTCAATCTTTATTGTCGGCTTGGCTCCCACGTTTGAGAAAAACCCGCCCATCATCCTTAAACCACTTTTAGTTGAGTGAGGGACCAAATATAGACGATTATTACAATTGTTTCCAAAGAGGATTACGACACTTGAGAGACCAAGCGTGAGTTGAGAGACAAAACTAGAGACATACTCCCTCCGTTCCAAATTAGATGTCATCCATTCAATGGATGACATCTAATTTGGAACGGAGGGAGTATATATGAGTGACCACTATTTCCAAAGGGAAAACATGTGAGATGGTATCTAGTTTTTGGTGATTGTGGGTACGCATGAGGTGATGGATGTGGCCGTTGTGGTGATGCGACATCGACTTGAGACGATCGATGGGTAGTGATGAACCGTGAAAAATAGTGTTTCACGGGTCTGCTAGGGTGAGGTGGGTGGTGCGGGCGGCCTAGGGAGTGTGTTTTGTGAAAGCCCTTCACAGACAGGTATTTGGTCGGTGTGGAGCTGGACATGATGCACCGACCGTCAAATTTGGTTTGGTGACGTGTCATCTGCGGTGCATCTACAAAAAGGCAAGCTGCCGATATATATAGCTCATGGCATTTATCACGTGTGCGAACAAAACAAATTCTCCACCAACCTTTTTTTTTAATGTCAAACCTGCGTATATTCATCGGAAGAGTACGTACAATATACGATACACAGGCAAGAACTGCCAGAGAAAGAAATCCAGCACAACAGCGCACACCGCTGAACCACCACGACGGCCGCCGCCGCTCTCCAGCACCGACAACGCCGGCGAAAGAGAAGAAACAACGCCGCACACCACACTGGAAGAAGGAGTGCCCCCACGCTTGTAGAATCCGCATGAGCCATCCGCCGTAAGACGCCAGAATTTGAGACGATGAACGAACCTCGGCCAAGATGCTCCGCCCTCCAGATCCAACGCGCCATCTCCCCTGCACTGGATCCACCTCCGACCGATGAAGCTCCTGTACAAGCAGCCACCGCACCCGACGAGCACCGCCAGAGCCAGGCCGCACAACCTCCAGATCCTCCGCAGCAGAGCCAGAGCACATCCTGCAACGACGAAGAGAAGACCAGAGGACAAAAGCTCGACGCGCAGATCGCCGTCTCCGCAGCAGCGAGCACGCAGAGAGCACCAAAGCCCATCGGATCCAAGGATCCAGGAGCACAAACCGCCGGAAGCTCGCCGACTCCGTCCCAGAGGAGCTCGCCGCGATGGGAAAAAGCTCCAGCCACACTCCCTTTATTCCACAGCACCGTCGCCACCACCACCTTGCCAATGCCGCTGGAGAGCCCTACTCTACTATCTACAGGCCATGAGCATAGATCGGAGGCCCCTCCACCCTCCCGCGCCACAAGGACGGCCGGAGATGGAGGAGACCGCCGATCCAGCCGCCGGCCGCGCGAGGAGAGAGAGTTCGTCCCCTTTCGCCAGTCGGTCGCCTCGAGGGGAGAGGGAAAAGACAGTACACGCTTACACTAGTAGAATCCTCCACCAACCTTTTCATTCAAGTACCTAATGTTTTCCGGCTACATATACTACTCAATATCACCGTAGTAGCTAGATAGGCGGATATCAATCTTTTTCGTTATTTGGTTTATCTCAGTTCGATACCATGACACATTGCATTCACCCTAGCACATTACATACTCACATAAGTGGATTTCTCGCGTGTAATAGGAACACGAGGGAATTGGAGACATCGAGAGAGAAGCTGTCATTGCTCATAGGATCCAGCTGCCTGTAGGTCTTGGTCTCCACACAATCCAACAGACATGCCTCCTAGTAGGAATAGTCTCGCTTATTAGGCAGTATTTATTTCCAATGTGGCGGTGCCTTGAGCGCATCAGAGCTAGTTTTTTTTCATGGTAAGAGCATCTACAACAGGATTAACATATTTGGCTAGGATTTGTAAAAACAGAAATAGCAATTTGCCCCAAAAACGGAGCTCCAACAGCCTTTATATAAGTGGTCCCACAACACCAACTCACCCCACCCCCTCCCCCAAATTTACAAAGCTTGCTATTGTTACCCCTCCCATGGTATATTTGCAAAGTGGAGATCCACTTTGTATACACAAAAATCAGCGCGGGAGAGGGCAACGACCGCGCGGGGGAATTTTCCGCCTCACTCCCGCGACCACGCCGCCGCCTCTCCAGACACTGCAGCAGCCATGGAGGCCACACACTGGAGTTTAATTTATACAAGAAATAACAAGGAATGAACGTACGCATAGCTCCATGAGACAAAATTTACGAACTGAATCTGTAAAAGAGCTGAATATAAACATCCACAGATTCTTCTTCAACTCTTGTCCAAAGCTCTACGCAAGCAAAGATAACCCACTAGTACCAGGTGGCATGTACCATGTATTAAGTGGCGATGATGTTGATAGCGAAAAGTTGTATGTTCATTGAATACAAATAGTTTATTTCCCAATGTCTCTAATTCCCACATGTTTATGTTTCTCTTCGGTTTTCTCTAGTCATCTGTGCTTCTGTGTGATTCGTACTTGCATTCTAACGTGTCAAATATATGGAGGCAAAGTTTAGATAAAGGCGCCGTATCCTATGAATCCGAGCGTTTTGTGCATCCGTGCATCCAAATCGTTTTGATCGTCAGATCTAAATCCTGCGTATCTACTCGCTCCAAACCAATTATGCACTAAAGCGCCCGCAGTTAGGCTCTTTTATTTTACAAAGTAACCCCTAAACACTTTTAAACATCATAATCTGAATCAGTTACCAAATCCTGTCTTCTCCCAAAGGGCGACAGCCATGGCGACTAGATCGGCACCGAGCGTGCGCGAGCGCGACGCGTCCCCAAAGAAAATCTGCCGCACTCGCCGTTGCCGGAGCTGAGATGCCATTCCACGGCCCCAGGCGCGACTGCCGTGCAGGTCCATGGCGCCTAGGCGCACGTCGTCCTCCTCGCCCGTCCCTCGTGCCAAGCCCGCCGGCGTCCACAACCTCCGCACGGTTGGCTTAAGCCGCGCCCTCGTCATGTGGGCTCCCCTCTTGACCTACTTCTTGAACGCCGGCCAGCTACAAACTCGACAGTCTCGCCGGGCTAAGAGCACAATAGTGATTCCTTGCAGAGCATCGACGGCCATATCTCTGAATTTCCTTGTACAGTACGTGTCTGATGTATGATGCAGCTTATGAATTTCTCTGCCTATAGCTAGAGAGTATAATGTGAATGTACATCGTTGGTGAATATTGGTTTCTCAGAGAGAATGTATAAATGGCTGTGAATGGAAATTCAGCAGGAACAATTTCTTCTTGCCATGTTTGTACTTGCAATTTGAGGTGTTCTTATGTGACTTAATATAACTGAATCTGGCCATAGATGATTCTGGTATGTTCAGAGAAAATTGGTTGCTACAAGGACAACGTCTCAAAGTAAAATTGAAAACGTATGGAAGAATTATTCAGATAAGTGACAACATTCAAACATTCTCATAATTCAAAGCTTTCCTGGAGCAATGCACGCTTTAAACCTAAATTGAACAATATAACTCGGAAAAGAAAACTTTATTCATGAATAGAAATAATGTGTTTACAATCAGCAGTTACATAGCATGAACAATTTCACTAAAGGCAAGCCATTCCTGACCTTGATCACTTGAACTTGGAAGTACATACAACGTAAGATAATCGATCTGAAAATTGCAGTACTGAATTTGATGGAATATATGGATTCTCGTATATCGAACCAAGCTTCCTGGCTGCGGGAGTAATTAGTAAACATCCACCATGTGGGTAAAGAATGTCAATGACCGCTTCTCCACTAGTTGGTTGAGTTGCAGTAGCCAGAATCATAGCACCAATTGCAAATTCAATGGGTCTTTTAGCTAGAAATGTCATCAGCCACTTTTCCTCTTCTTCTGCTCCCTCAGTACTGACTTTTTGGTTCTCTCATCTACAGCTTCTAGCGCAGAACCACACCCTCTTCAAAGCCGTCTTTTGCTTTTGGGCTTCCAACACAGCTCGAAAAGGCACCCTCTCCATGATCTGAATCTTGAGACACCACTTAACCACATTCAGACTTGTTGTTGTCCTAATCTCCTGGAAGAGATCGATGGATTCCTTCATGGAGACGCGGAGGTGCTTCTCGGTTGGGACGCGAAGGTAGCCATCCTGATCTGCGTGGTCGAGGATCCAGCGCATCCTCCGGTAGCAGCTCGCCGTCGTCGGCCGTGGTGGCGCCGACGATCTTCCGCTCCTTGCGCCGTTGCACCGCCAGAGGAGGTCTTCCGGACCATGTACGAGGCGGCGCCGGCCTTGATGTCTCTCGCGCGAAGGAACTATTAGGAGGACGACGGCCGTGTCTTCGTTGACCTTGCTCGTCGGGGAAGCCATGTTCTCGATCTGGTGCACGATGTGGGGTTTCGTGGATTAGAGTTAGGGGGTTTTCGCAAACATGCCATTGGTTTAGTTTAGAAGCGGGCATGTAATTGCAAATTTTGTGGCAAGTCCACGCGAGGCACACGATTCTGATCAAGTGATTGTACACGAAGGGATGCACGGATGCACCAAACCATCGGATTCACAGGATACGGCGCCATAAAGCGGATATTCGTGGATATTCGTGGTTGGTGGAGTATTTATTTATCTTTCATAGTTTATTGTGCCATCATTCCTCATTGGTCCAATGCATTTATGTATCATAATTAATCTTTTATATGATTACTAAAGATCGCCAAACTGTACCCCATCTTTTGTTCTCTTATTATGTTTGCCAACTTTTCGTCGTTGATAAGAGATTTTCCCCCTCCTCCGAGTTGATTAAATGTGAGACAATGAATATTGCTACAATACCATCTATCTCAACAGCTGCCCAAAATGTTTTCTCTCAGGTCTAAATGTCAACTGCAGGTGGGTAGTAATTTTTATTTCAATTGTGTCATTCATATATGAGAGTTGAGACCTCTTGGATGTCATACCATACAACCAAATTCAGTGTGTTTTCTTCCAAACCTCGTGGCGAGCATATATTGCATACATGTTTTGGATGACAAGAAGCCTCATTGACAGATAAATTAGGAAATGTATATGGATCCTATTATACCAAATACATTTATGCCAAATATACCCAAATATTTTGTTAGTCGATGTCCCCTTTACTTTTCTATTTTGCCGTAGGTAATCAATATTGTCAAATAACAATAGATTCTCCATTTTTATTAGTACTTTGCTTGCCAGTTCTTTGTTATTATACAATTTCGTTGACCGTTTTTATGAGAATTATATATGCTCAAGACTTGTTACATATTTTAGAATTTAGTATATTGTTGCTTAGAAAATCTGTAGAATGTCATAGTGCGTGGCAAAGTTCCCATTCTGCACTTGCTTGTTGTAGCTCCCCCCCCCCCCCTGCATGCAACTCCTCGTTGTGAGAGTTCGCAAAAATGGCAGCATCTCATCATAGAGGGAGATTGTACTTATAGGTTATAGCTGATAACTGAAAAGAGGAAATCTGAGTAAAAAATACGGACTTTGAGCTATGTGCATCCATTTGTTGGACGCTGAGTGAAAAAATACGATTTTGGCGGAGTCGAGCTATGCGTGGACGGCGTGGTGGTGCATAAGTGGTGCTACTTCGACGAATTAAGTGAAAAAATATGATTGAGAATCTGCCTGTGGTAGGATGGTTAGGAGTGTGGTTGTACCCCGGCCCACTAGAGTTCAAACCCAGGTTTGACACTGGTGTTTCTCATTTGGCGGAATATTCATCAGTGTGAGGCGACGCTCCCGTCGACAACGAGACGTCTGTGTTGACTTCGTCAATCTCAAGACTCAACCCGACGGTTTAGCCTTTCGGAGGTGCTCATAAGGATAGGATGTGCGTGTATGCGTTCATAGGTGTGAGTGTGTTCACGTGTATGTGAGTGTGTTTCGCAAAAAAAAAGAATTAAAAAATATGATGTTGATCTTTGTACACCCATTGGTTGGATGCTGGCTCCACCACTGGTGACGTGGTGCGACTACTCGATCCCGGAAAGGCCGAGCCACCAGGTCAGTCAAGGCTGCTCCACGGAAATAATGCACGCCTTTAGGGCATATATGTAACATCCCAAAATTTTGAAAAATTTAAGAATCACTAAAATTAAAACTTTTGTTTTGAATAAAATAAATTACTCAAAACTTGAAGATAAATATGAAAATATTAAAATTGCGAGTTTATGAAACCCTAAAACAATATTTACAAAGTATTTTTAAATTATTTAAATCATGTTCTATTTTCAAAATTGGTTTTGATTCAATATATATTTATTTGAAAAATAAGTTTAAAATAGCTAAATTTCAATATTTACATTTGTGGTATTTTATTTTTTTATTAAGCCACAATGATTTTACAAACTCTATTATTAAAATTATATATATAAAGGTTTTTTATAAAAATGAGTGTATTATGTTTTATATTAAATGATATTACTCATTTATTTTATGTATTTTATTTGATTTAAAAAGGGATTTAATTAAAACACTATTTTAATAAATTGACATAAAAGTGTCAATTAAGCAATTATGAAATATTTTATTTTCAAATTTGAAAATGTGTTTCAATATTTTAAATAACAGATATTATTTTTGAAAATTGGTTTGACTTCATTTGGACCTGTATTTCAAAAGTTATAAGAGATTTCAGAAAAATAGAAAAAAATGCTGACGTCAGCATGACGTCACCTGTTCTTCCCCAAATCGTGCCCTTGACCTAGCTCGAAAACGGCCGATTTTATTCGATTGATTGCGGGTGAATTACTTCCCCAAATTGCCCTATCTTTGCCTATAAAGATCCCTCCCTCTTCTCTCCATTTCACCTCTCTCTCCTCGTCGAATCGTGCCCCCCCAGGCCGCCGGATTTTCTCGCCGCAGTCGCACTGCCACCGCCGCCTTTCTCCTAATTCCGGTGAGCTCCGACGACCACGCACCTCAACATCGCTCTCTCTCTTTCTTTCTGTCGTGCACACTTTTTGACAAGGTTTGCCATTTTTTTCGTGGCCCAGCTTCCCAGTGCATCATCGACAGTCGCCGCCGTCCGCTGAGGCCTCTCCGGCAAACGATTGGACGAGAACCGGAGCACCCCGCCGCCAACAACCGCGCCACCGAGCTCGCCTCGATACGTCGCATCTCGTCGTCGACTCCTTCGTCTCTGGGGACCACGGGAGCGCCATCGACGTCCGAGCCGTCGCCGCCACATGTCGTCTTCTCCGACGACCTAGCACCGCCACGGTATGGTCAACGCGCCCAGATCCGTCCGATCTGAATCTAACGGTCTAGATTAGATCGAGCTTTCCGAACTGGTACGATTAGATCTAGACCATTAGATCGAGATCCACGGCCAGATCCAACCGAGCCCGAGCCCAGCCAATCACATGCATCCACGTGGCCATTTTTCTTTTAATCTTTTCTGTTATTTTGTTTTAGGCAGAATAACATTCAAACTTTGAAATTTAATATCTTTTGAACCACAACTCCAAATTTAGTGTTCTTGATGTCTATGTGTTGACACACGAACACGTCACGTGTACCCGCGGCGCCGAGGGAGATGCTCTGCAACTCACTCCGCGGGAGGCTCGCCGGAAGCGCGATACTCAAGACAGTCCGGTGGGCGCTTTTGTAGACCCGAAACCCCGCTCGCCCGGGAGGGACCCGTCAGGGCTCACGGCGGCTATGGGCTACCCTAGGTCGGCCTGACCGCCCCTAGAGCCTCGTGGATTCGCAGCCTGCAATCTTGAAGAACGGCGAAGAATGAGAAGAAAGATGCAAGGGAGAGGGATAAAAAGTAGATGAACACGAAAAAGTAGTAGATGTGTTTGTTCGATTGGTGTTGGTTCAATCGGCCGTCACCCTCATGTATATAAGAGGCGGCTGGACTTCCCGTGCAAGAAAACGACTTGGATCCACGTCCAAAACCCTAATTTGGGTCCAATTCGGATGGCTGACCCGAACTTTCCAAAACTGTTCGGTCTAAAATCGGGCTGCACCTTGCGGGTCATTTTTTAGTCGTTACCCACCTCGGATCGAAATCTTGTAAAAAGAGAAGTTGTTTGTCTCAAAAAACGAAGAACTTTCTTTTTATACGTTTTTCCATTTGACGTCATCTAGACTCTTTAAATTCAACCGGAAGCAATTCGATTCGTTTTTAGGCTTTCCGGGTTGTTCGCACCGAGGGCAGACAGTGGTCTATGGTAGGGCGACCTGCCTGCACCCTTGCATGCGCGCCCGAGGGCAGACCATGTCTAGGGTAAGGTGACCACAGTATTTTGGTTCACAAGTTGTATATGACCTCGGATGAAGACGACTCCAAAACCAATTTTGTACGTCGTGAGAATACGCAAAACTTCCGTGTTAGGCACTTTTCATACGAGGTCATCTTCACGGTGATATCGTGCAATTATCTGTATGTTGTCATCTGGCTCATCTTTGAGTCATTTTGGCGCACCGCACTGCTGCCCTGCTGCACCGTATTGTCGTTGCGCCTTCTTGTTACCGAGCTGCCACGGTAGCGTTCTTGCCCATTTTCATGCCGCGACTCCGATCCGGGTCCTTGCTGTGTACCTGCTGCCGTTAGCCGCTGCCGCGGCAGCATTTTCCTTGATTTCTCTGCCGCGAACCTGAAGGAACGAGGTTCTCCGCCATGCGCTCGCCGCTGCCACGACAACTGGTGGCTCTAGGTTATAGTGCCAGAAACAATGCTTGTACGTCACACGTCAGTTGGGAACCCCAAGAGGAAGGTATGATGAGTGCAGCAGTAAGTTTTCCCTCAGTATGAAACCAAGGTTTAATCGACCAGTAGGAAAACGAGGTTTGCTTCGAAGGTGTTGGTGAAGGAGTGTAGTGCGGCGCAACACCAGGGATTCCGGTGCCAACGTGGAACCTGCACAACACAATCAAATTACTTTGCCCCAACTTAACAGTGAGGTTGTCAATCTCACCGGCTTGCTGAAAACAAAGGGTTAAACGTATCGAATGGAAAATGATGTTTGTTTGCATAAAACAGTAGAGAACAATGATTGCAGTAGATTGTATTTCAGATGTAAAAGAATGGACCGGGGTCCACAGTTCACTAGTGGTGTCTCTCCAATAAGATAACTAACATGCTGGGTAAACAAATTACAGCTGGGCAATTGACAATTGATAAGTGCATATAACATGCATGTGTGAGCTGTGGTGTCTACTATGAGATTCATTTGGGCATTACGACAAAGTACATAGACCGCTATCCAGCATGCATCTATGCCTAAATAGTCCACTTTCCGGTTAACATCCGTACCCCTTCCAGTATTAAGTTGCAAGCAACAGACAATTGCATTAAGTAATGTGCGTAATGTAAACAATACATTCATCCTTGAATAAAGCATTGCTGTTTTACCCCTAGTGGCAACAACACATCTACAACCTTAGAACTTGCTGTCACTATCCCAGGTTAAATAGAGGTTGAACCCAACTATCATGCATAAATACCCCCTCTTGGAGTTACAAGTATTCACTTGGCCAAGGCTTCAACAAGTAACGGAGAGCATGCAAGATCACAAATGACATAGACATGATAATATAATATTCAGCTCCACATAGGTATCAATATAAGTCAGATCCCAGCAAACACAACATGTAGCATTACAATAAGATGATCTTGATCATGATAGGCAGCTCACAAGATCTAAACATGATGGCACAAGTGGAGAAGACAACCATCTAGCTACTGCTATGGACCCATAGTCCAAGGATGAACTACTCACGCATCACTCCGGAGGCGGGCATGGCGATGTAGAGCCCTCCGGTGATGATTCCCCTCTCCGGCAGGGTGCCGGGAAGAGCTTCAGAACCCCCCGAGTTAGGGTTGACGACGGCGGCGGCAGCGAATATGTTCTGGATGAAAGGCTCGGTGTTTTAGGGTTTTCGCGTCTCGGGGAATAAATAGGCGAAGGGGCGATGTCGGCGGACCCCCGAGGGGCCCAAACCACCAGGCGCGGGGGCCCACCCGCGCCAGGTGGTTTGGCCACCTCGTGGCTCCTTCGTCTCTCCTTCGGACTCCGTGTACGTGCTGGAAAAATAGGGACTGGCCTTTTGTTTCGTGCAATTCCGAGAATATTTCCAGAAGTAACTTTCTGAAACCAAAAACAGCAGAAAACAGGGAACTGGCACTGTGGCATCTTGTTAATAGGTTAGTCCCAGAAAATGCATAAAAGTGATACGAAGTGTATATAAAACATGTAGCAAATGGTATAATATAAGCATGGAACAGCAGAAATTATGGATACGTTGGAGACGTATCAAGCATCCCCAAGCTTAGTTCTACTCGTCCTCGAGTAGGTAAAACGATAACAACAAATAATTTCTGAGGAGACATGCTTTCACACAATCTTGATCAATATATTGCAAGGCTCATGTCATGAATGAAGTGACTCAAAGCAATGATCTATAGTTTGCTAACAAATAGATAAAGAGTAAACAATGAATCATATAAGCAAAAACTTTTCATGAATAGTACTTTCAAGACAAGCATCAAAAAGTTTTGCATAAGAGGTAACTCATAAAGCAATAGATTCAAAGTAAAAGGCATTGAAGCAACACAAAGGATGATTAAGTTTCAGCATTTGCTTTCAACTTGTAACATGTATATCTCATGGATAGTTGTCAACATAAAGCAATATAACAAGTGCAATAAGTAAATATGTAAGAATCAATGCACACAAAGTTGACACAAGTGTTTGCTTCTAAGATAGAAAGGAGTAGGTAAACTGACTCAACATAAAGTAAAAGATAGGCCCTTCGCAGAGGGAAGCAGGGATTAAATCATGTGCTAGAGCTTTTTAAGTTTTCGAAAGCATATAGAGAGCACAAAATAAGTATTTGAGAGGTGTTTGTTGTTGTCAACGAATGGTAGTGGGCACTCTAACCCCCTTGTCAACCAGACTTTCAAGAGCGGCTCCCATGAAGGACGTTATCTCTACCAGCAAGGTAGATCATCCCTCTTCTCTTTTGTTTACACATGTATTTTAGTTTCTTTATAGATGACACTCCTCCCAACCTTTTGCTTACACAAGCCATGGCTAACCGAATCCTCGGGTGCCTTCCAACATTCACATACCATGGAGGAGTGTCTATTTGCAAAATTAAGTTGCTTACTGATAAATCAGGGCAAAACATGTGAAGAGAATTATTAATGAAAGTTGTAATTAATTGGGGCTGGGCACCCCGTTGCCAGCTCTTTTTGCAAATTATTGGATAAGCGGATGTATATGCCACTAGTCCAGGTGAAAGTCTGTCAGAAGTAAATGACAAGATTGAAAGATAAAACACCACATACTTCCTCATGAGCTATAAAACATTGACACAAATAAGGAGTAATAAAGTTTTGAATAGTTTAAAGGTAGCACATGAAATATTTACTTGGAATGGCAGGAAATACCACATAGTAGGTAGGTATGGTGGACACAAATGGCATGGGTTTTGGCTCAAGTTTTGGATGCACGAGAAGCATTCCCTCTCAGTACAGAGTTTAGGCTAGCAAGGTTGTTTGAAGCAAACACAAGTATAAACCGGTACAGCAAGAATCACATAAAAACATATTGCAAGTATTATAAGACTCTACACTGTCTTCCTTGTTGCTCAAACATTTTACCAGAAAATATCTAGACCTTAGAGAGAACAAATATGCATCCCAAGTCTCAACAAGCTCTACGGTAGTTCTCCACTACTAGGCTTTAACTACATGATGCAAGAGCTTAAACATGATCTACTTGAGAGCTCAAAACAATTGCAAAGCATCAAATCAAAACAAGACAATGATCTACAAGAATGCATATGTCTTTTCCAATACCAACTACTACATGTAGCATTTTCTTTCTTCCAAACAAACACCAATAAATTTAAACATAAACTCTCCAAATGATAATATAATGCAGCAAGAGAGTATTTATAAACAAGTGCTAACAGCTCGAAGAGATGCATGAAAAACAGGAGCTAAAAGCACTGCAGTAGCTAGTTAAGAATACTCAACAAATATAAGTGAAGAACATGAGTATTCACATGAAAAAGCGGAGCGTGTCTCTCTCCCACACAAGGATTGCTAGGATCCGAATTTATTCAAACAAAAAAAAAATAAAAACACACAGACGCTCCAAGTAAAGCGCATAAGATGTGAAAGAATTAAAATATAGTTTCACTAGAGATGACCTGATAAGTTTGTTGATGAAGAAGGGGATGCCTTGGGCATCCCCAAGCTTAGACGCTTGAGTCTCTCTGAATATGGTTGGGATGAACCACGGGGGCATCCCCAAGCTTAGGCTTTTCACTCTTCTTGATCACATAATATCACCCTTCTCGCTTGATCCTTGAAAACTTCCTTCACACCAAACTCAAGACAGTTCTCATTAGAGGGTTAGTGCATAATCAAAAATTCTCATATTCTGTAATGATACAATCAATCCCAAAGCTTCTGGACATTAGCTACAGCCACCAATGCTTTGTGGAGCAAAGAAATCCACACAAACACAGTAAAAGAGCGAATGCAAAACAAAAGGCAGAATCTGTCAAAAACAGAACAGTCTGGAATGACGAATTTTTTCGAGGCACTTAAGTTGCTCAGATGGATCTGGCCTAAAATAATGAAAGTTGCGTACATATCTCAGGAATATGCGTGATTTTTCTCAGAATTTTTTGAATTTTCTACAGGGAGATAAGCTCAAATCCGTGACAGCTAAAAATCTGTCACTGCGCAGAAATCCAAATCTTGCATCAACTTTCAATATAGAACTTTACTTGGCACAACATTGCGATAAAATAAAGATACAAAGGAGTTGCTACAGAAGTAACAAAACTCCTTGACTCAAAGAAAACAAAAATAACAGCAAATAAAAACGATGGGTTGTCTCCCATAAGCGCTTTTCTTTAACGCCTTTCAGCTAGGCGCAGAAAGTGAAAATCAAGTGTTGTCAAGTGGCAAATCATTCAAATCATCAAAAGCTTCTTCCAACACACAGCTTGTAACAATGGGTATCTTAGATGTTCCTGGAGGTGTTTCATTACCTTTAACCGTACTAAAAGTTTTATCAATTTTAAGCTCATAATGAGTCTTTGGTTTTGGCACTTTAGGAACATACATAAACTTTTGCTCTCTACCCACATAAACTTTCTCCTTTTTAGACTTAAGAGAAGTAAAGGTTGAACTTAAGGTTTCAATAGCTTCCTCTAACTCATCAATTCTATGATTTTGGGTGTCATGGATATTATTATCCTCAAGAACAGTGATTCTTTCATTGATGGTGGCTATTGATTCATTAGTCTTACCAATACAATCAAGAAAATTTGGAAAAAAATTCTCCATAGAGTCTAACTTATTTATAACATCCTCCAAGGTGATCTCAACTTTAATATCTTTAGTGGGTGGTGTTCCTACCAAACTTTCAATAATATTACAGGCTTCTAAAGCAGGAGTACCCAAGAAATTTCCACCTGTAAGAGTGTCTAGAACATACCTATACCAACTAGAGATACCAACATAAAAGTTCCTAAGGAGGATAGTGGTAGAGTGTTTCTTAGTACATCTATGATGAGCATCACTAATTCTATACCAAGCATCTTTCAAATTTTCACCTCCTAGTTGCCTAAAAGAACGAACTTCAACTTCAGGAGCATTCATTTTGAAAAACAAAATCAAACTGAATTAAACAAGTAACTAATTTTTTTGTGTTTTTGATAAAGAGAGCAAACAAGACTAAATAAAAATAAACTAAGCAAGACAAATAACAAAGTAAAGAGATTGGGTGTGAGAGACTCCCCTTGCAGAAGCAATTGTTTTCCCCGGCAACGGCGCCAGAAAACGTGTTGGTGGCTCTAGGTTGATAGTGCCAGAAACAATGCTTGTACGTCACACGTCAGTTGGGAACCCCAAGAGGAAGGTATGATGAGTGCAGCAGTAAGTTTTCCCTCAGTATGAAACCAAGGTTTAATCGAACCAGTAGGAAAACGAGGTTTGCTTCGAAGGTGTTGGTGAAGGAGTGTAGTGCGGCGCAACACCAGGGATTCCGGTGCCAACGTGGAACCTGCACAACACAATCAAATTACTTTGCCCCAACTTAACAGTGAGGTTGTCAATCTCACCGGCTTGCTGAAAACAAAGGGTTAAACGTATCGAATGGAAAATGATGTTTGTTTGCATAAAACAGTAGAGAACAATGATTGCAGTAGATTGTATTTCAGATGTAAAAGAATGGACCGGGGTCCACAGTTCACTAGTGGTGTCTCTCCAATAAGATAACTAACATGCTGGGTAAACAAATTACAGCTGGGCAATTGACAATTGATAAGTGCATATAACATGCATGTGTGAGCTGTGGTGTCTACTATGAGATTCATTTGGGCATTACGACAAAGTACATAGACCGCTATCCAGCATGCATCTATGCCTAAATAGTCCACTTTCCGGTTAACATCCGTACCCCTTCCAGTATTAAGTTGCAAGCAACAGACAATTGCATTAAGTAATGTGCGTAATGTAAACAATACATTCATCCTTGAATAAAGCATTGCTGTTTTACCCCTAGTGGCAACAACACATCTACAACCTTAGAACTTGCTGTCACTATCCCAGGTTAAATAGAGGTTGAACCCAACTATCATGCATAAATACCCCCTCTTGGAGTTACAAGTATTCACTTGGCCAAGGCTTCAACAAGTAACGGAGAGCATGCAAGATCACAAATGACATAGACATGATAATATAATATTCAGCTCCACATAGGTATCAATATAAGTCAGATCCCAGCAAACACAACATGTAGCATTACAATAAGATGATCTTGATCATGATAGGCAGCTCACAAGATCTAAACATGATGGCACAAGTGGAGAAGACAACCATCTAGCTACTGCTATGGACCCATAGTCCAAGGATGAACTACTCACGCATCACTCCGGAGGCGGGCATGGCGATGTAGAGCCCTCCGGTGATGATTCCCCTCTCCGGCAGGGTGCCGGGAAGAGCTTCAGAAACCCCCCGAGTTAGGGTTGACGACGGCGGCGGCAGCGAATATGTTCTGGATGAAAGGCTCGGTGTTTTAGGGTTTTCGCGTCTCGGGGAATAAATAGGCGAAGGGGCGATGTCGGCGGACCCCCGAGGGGCCCAAACCACCAGGTGGCGCGGTGGGCCCACCCGCGCCGGTGTGGTTTGGCCACCTCGGGCCTCCTTCGTCTCTCCTTCGGACTCCGTGTACGTGCTGGAAAAATAGGGACTGGCCTTTTGTTTCGTGCAATTCCGAGAATATTTCCAGAAGTAACTTTCTGAAACCAAAAACAGCAGAAAACAGGGAACTGGCACTGTGGCATCTTGTTAATAGGTTAGTCCCAGAAAATGCATAAAAGTGATACGAAGTGTATATAAAACATGTAGCAAATGGTATAATATAAGCATGGAACAGCAGAAATTATGGATACGTTGGAGACGTATCAACAACCACTCCCACCGTTTTCTCTGTCGCCGCTTCGATACATTTGCATCCCAGGACCGAAACTCCGACAATGAGCCAAATTTGACCGTCAACATATGCCCCCCTATTTTTTGGTAAAGCTTGCGTGCCAAAAAATAACTTGCACCATCACGCTGCTAAGGACGATGCCAACACTCAATCGGCCATGTGTTCTCAGGGCAATAATACTTTATTGTATGATTGGGATGTACGTCACCTGAACTTTTGACTCGGATCCAGCCAGTCATCCGGCTTGCACTAGATCTTCCGTCAGTGGCCGACTCAATAAACAAGTCGTCCTTATAGGTGTTGGCAAAACTGAGCACTGGCTTCCAGGAATCAAATAAATCATGAAGAATGCTCCTAGCCAGATGCCGGCTTCGCCAACACAATGCATTCTTAGGGCGATATGCAAATATCGGCCGTGCGTCCTTATCTTAAAGGACCTGGAGAACCCGTCCACCAAAGTGTGAATAGCCGAAATAAATCAGATGTTTCGGCTGGGATAAATCACAAGGTGCCGGCTTTGATGGTACGTTGAAGAACATGAATGACACACCGTATGAGGCCTCCTATAGCGAGATGAAGATCGCAGGCTTCGCCTGTCGACTCCTTGCTTGTCCTCCTTTACTCCTATCGGCTTTGCAACAGAAGCTGGTGCACCATTTTTTATTTGAGGGCTTCTTTTAGGAACCCACGCCATGTTCAACTTCTCCAACTCTTCGGCTCTGAATCGCTTGAGCTGTCACTCTTGCCAATGTGATAAACCGAGTGGGCATCCCGGCTGTGATTTTATTTTTTGCACTGGCAGTCCTTTCTTGGCTTTGGGCACTTCTCGCTTGGCCCGTCCGGATTCGACGACTGGGTCTTTGAAAGTTACTTGCTTCACTTCCTTGCCCTTTGCAGCCAACATTGACTCAGCTGGCTTTTGGTTACTTGGAGTCAGGTCTGAAACCGCATCCTTGCGGCCATCTCTTTTTACTTGATAGACATGCTTAATCACCTCCTTCCTCCTCCACGCGCTCCTGGCGGACTCTTGATTAAGTCGGTTCTTGACATATGGTTGCCGGCTTGATTCCCTTGGAGCTACATAAACTTGGCGAGGTGATTTAGCATAAGATGAATGGTGTGCCCGTGAATCATACATGTCCCGTGATTGATATGAATAGAAGCCGGCATGGAAGGCATGGACGACTTTGGCATTGGCGGCCCAAAAGAAGCTTGCGTAGTTGGCGCGTCAGGCTTCTTCTTTTGTCAATACTGGTCCTCAGATTTACGCGTCGGGGGTGACTTGAATGCCTTTGCTTTAGTTGGCCGATAAGCACTTTTTGCTTCGCTCATCTTCTGATACTTCTCCAATAATTGAGCGAAGGTCACTTTAGATTTCCTTCTTCTATGCTTATAGTTGCCTTTGTCCCTTCTACCATTGCAGGCATCGGTCTTTGAATATGCTTGTTGCCCCCCAGTGTTAGGCGTCCTTGCTGGAGCTTTGATGGAACGTTCATCTTCAGGATTGCCGTCTTGGGAAATTTCTTTGCTTGACGAATCGATCCCATCATCTTCAGCATATACCCGTCCGTCTTGGGATGAACCGGCTTGAGGCAGCCGAGTCAACACGTGATCACCGTCAAGATTAATATTAGCCGGCTGGCTATCAGCTTGTCCTTCAACAAATTCCAATCGTCCTTCGAAGGCCGATTGTGCATCATGAAACACATCGCAGTCTTTGATGTGCTGCGCATACGAATTAAGCATTCGCTCTTATCTTGGCAGCTCGACATGGTCATCTTCTATGATAATTGGATTAGTCGGCGATGCACCGACACTGTGATCACGCATGCCCAGACTGGAGGTACATTGTTCATCCTTTAGCTGATATTGGAATACCGGCTTTGAAATTAGGCAACCGAGTGGTGCCGGCTTATCGTGGTCCAACCCGGCTATGTATTGTCTTCCGCCCTCCATTCCCGATTCTTCTGAATCGGCTATCTCAAAGGACTTTGAACCTGGCTTTATGTTCCTGCAACCAAAATGATTACAAAATATACGTCTCATCTGAGACCAAATGTTAGCCAGGCATGAAATAAGCGACGTTGCCCATATGAATATAACGCTTAGCCGGCATAATGGGAACAACATTGGTTGCGATAAATTGTCACTATTAGCCTCTGCGAATGATACGATATGTTGATCGGCATAATTAGTGACAAGACTATTCTTAGCAAACAAGTTACTCATCCCGATTGGTCTTTCAACATTAATTAAAATCGTGTTGGAAAATGCATCAACAATATGATTATGACCAATCTAAATATAAGTAAATTGTCGGCTAGGCGTACCTCTCCGAAGACGCTGGGAGAATGTGATGCTGGCATAACAGGAACAATGCTTTGCTCCACCTCTGAATAACTCTCCAACGCCTCGTCTTCCTCTTCTGGATCTCGTGCCGCGTCTCCTGGACGCTCCTTGCCAACCGAACATTGTTCGGCTTCGCTTTCTGGCTCTTGATGTTCATCATTAACCGAACTTTGTTCGGCTGTGTCTTCTTGTTCTTGATGCTCATCATCTTTGGCATGGAACCTGCTGGGTAGTATGTAAACTCCTTTACACCCAGAAAAACCAATCACGACTGTTTTGCTAGCCATGACATGCTCTCGATCAATGAAGCTTGCTTCTTTTGATTCAGTAGATTCGGCACATGTACTGTCTATTTCGGCTTCAACAGCCGAAGTAACCATACTTTCCGAATCATTCATCTTTTCTCCATGGCTTCCATCAACTTGCAAAGCTTCTTCTTGCCTTGGTTTAACATGGGGTTTGACTTGATTGCAGCACATAAGAGAGGATTTAATTTCTCCTATTGGAGTAATATTTTCTTGAGGGTCCTTCTTGAGCTTTGCATGGAACATGTGCAGACCTTCCTCTTCAAGCTTTCTCCTGTATACTTCATGTTCCTCCTTGAGTTTCTTTTCAAGCGCCTCAAATTCCTCAGCATGCTTTTTCTTGAGTGCTTCATAAGCTTGTCGATACTCGGTCGGTAATTCCTCAAGAGTCGGCGTAGTGAAGTCATTGGTGCTATCCTCTACAGGGCATGATTGTCCCCCGATACTTCTGGTTTCTTTCGGCAGTGTGTTGCCAAAACTTTGTAATTGTGAGGGATAAAACTTGATCTTGAATTGTTCACGCTCCTCTTCACGCCTCTTCTGATATGCCTCATAAGCTTGTATTGCAGCGGGGTCATGCGGATTTTATTTTAATGCCAGATAAACATCACTGGCCCTTTTGAGTTTCGCTGCAAATTTTTCCTTCCAACCATCTAATCCATATGCGTCGGTAGAAGATGAAGGCACATGTGCCCCTGTTAAATTTTCACTTATTCGGCCGTGAACACCGTGAAAGTGCAAAGCCGAATTATGTGTCTCACTAGGTCCACATGAAGCTGAAACGTTAGTAACATAAGGTGCCGATTGAGTAATCATATAAGACGCAGTATATGTCGGTTGGGAGTAACCGGCCAAATCGCTGGTGCCAGCATAGTCGATTCCCTCATCCATCGGCCTGTTTGGGGACTGATGTCTACGTGTGCTTCTATTCTTGTAGACAGTGTTGGGCCTCCAAGAGCAGAGGTTTGTAGAACAGCAGCAAGTTTCCCTTAAGTGAATCACCCAAGGTTTATCGAACTCAGGGAGGTAGAGGTCAAAGATATCCCTCTCAAGCAACCCTGCAATTAATATACAAGAAGTCTCTTGTGTCCCCAACACACCCAATACACTTGTCAGATGTATAGGTGCACTAGTTCGGCGAAGAGATAGTGAAATACAAGTAATATGGATGATTATAAGTAGTAACTGCAATCTGAAATAAAGATGGCAGCAAGCAAACATGCAGCAGAACTTGATGTAAATGGTGTTTCAATGCTTAGAAACAAGGCCTAGGGATCATACTTTCACTAGTGGTACCTCTCAACATGTTAGCACAACTGAATGCAAGTAAATGATACTCGGGATTATTCTCCTTCTTGATAACACAAGAGTACTATGTGTAGGGCTGCAAAAGCACTCCTCAAAGTCTGAGTAAACAAACACCACAATTCCCAAGAATAAACTATGATAAATGTCTAAATTATTCATAGACTCACACAAGTACCCACACTGTCACCTTGATACCGTGTTGTCACAATGACTCCAGAAACTAGATACAATCACTTGAGTAGCATAAACATTACATATGAATTCAGCGATACTAGCAATACTCATGATCACATAAAGATCACACCATGGGAGAGAGAGATAAACCACATAGCTACCGGTAGAGCCCTCAGCCTCGGGGGAGAACTACTCCCTCCTCATCATGGGAGTCAGCAACGGCGATGAAGATGGCGGTGGAGTTGATGGAGATGACTCCAGGGGCAATTCCCCGTCCCGGCAGCGTGCCAGAACAGGAACTTCTGACCCCCGAAACGAGGTCTCACGATGGCGACGGCGCTGCGGAAGTCTTTCGGAGTATTAGATATATCTTTAGGGTTTTCACGCCTCGGGGAATAAATAGGCGAAGGGGCGATGTCGGCGGACCCCCGAGGGACCCAAACCACAGGCTGGCGCGGCTGGGCCCACTGCGCGCCGCCAGGTGGTTTGGCCACCTCGTGGCTCTCCTTCGTCTCTCCTTCGGACTCCGTGTACGTGTTGGAAAAATAGGGACTTGGCCTTTTGTTTCGTGCAATTCCGAGAATATTTCCAGAAGTAACTTTCTGAAACCAAAAACAGCAGAAAACAGGGAACTGGCACTGTGGCATCTTGTTAATAGGTTAGTCCCAGAAAATGCATAAAAGTGATATGAAGTGTATATAAAACATGTAGCAAATGGTATAATATAAGCATGGAACAGCAGAAATTATGGATACGTTGGAGACGTATCAAGCATCCCCAAGCTTAGTTCTACTCGTCCTCGAGTAGGTAAAACGATAACAACAAATAATTTCTGAGGAGACATGCTTTCACACAATCTTGATCATATATTGCAAGGCTCATGTCATGAATGAAGTGACTCAAAGCAATGGTCTATAGTTTGCTAACATAGATAAAGAGTAAACAATGAATCATATAAGCAAAAACTTTTCATGAATAGTACTTTCAAGACAAGCATCAAAAAGTTTTGCATAAGAGGTAACTCATAAAGCAATAGATTCAAAGTAAAAGGCATTGAAGCAACACAAAGGATGATTAAGTTTCAGCAATTGCTTTCAACTTGTAACATGTATATCTCATGGATAGTTGTCAACATAAAGCAATATAACAAGTGCAATAAGTAAACATGTAAGAATCAATGCACACAAAGTTGACACTAGTGTTTGCTTCTAAGATAGAAAGGAGTAGGTAAACTGACTCAACATAAAGTAAAAGATAGGCCCTTCGCAGAGGGAAGCAGGGATTAAATCATGTGCTAGAGCTTTTTAAGTTTTCGAAAGCATATAGAGAGCACAAAATAAGTATTTGAGAGGTGTTTGTTGTTGTCAACGAATGGTAGTGGGCACTCTAACCCCCTTGTCAACCAGACTTTCAAGAGCGGCTCCCATGAAGGACGTTATCTCTACCAGCAAGGTAGATCATCCCTCTTCTCTTTTGTTTACACATGTATTTTAGTTTCTTTATAGATGACACTCCTCCCAACCTTTTGCTTACACAAGCCATGGCTAACCGAATCCTCGGGTGCCTTCCAACATTCACATACCATGGAGGAGTGTCTATTTGCAAATTAAGTTGCTTACTGATAAATCAGGGCAAAACATGTGAAGAGAATTATTAATGAAAGTTGTAATTAATTGGGGCTGGGCACCCCGTTGCCAGCTCTTTTTGCAAATTATTGGATAAGCGGATGTATATGCCACTAGTCCATTGGTGAAAGTCTGTCAGAAGTAAATGACAAGATTGAAAGATAAAACACCACATACTTCCTCATGAGCTATAAAACATTGACACAAATAAGGAGTAATAAAGTTTTGAATAGTTTAAAGGTAGCACATGAAATATTTACTTGGAATGGCAGGAAATACCACATAGTAGGTAGGTATGGTGGACACAAATGGCATGGGTTTTGGCTCAAGTTTTGGATGCACGAGAAGCATTCCCTCTCAGTACAGAGTTTAGGCTAGCAAGGTTGTTTGAAGCAAACACAAGTATAAACCGGTACAGCAAGAATCACATAAAAACATATTGCAAGTATTATAAGACTCTACACTGTCTTCCTTGTTGCTCAAACATTTTACCAGAAAATATCTAGACCTTAGAGAGAACAAATATGCATCCCAAGTCTCAACAAGCTCTACGGTAGTTCTCCACTACTAGGCTTTAACTACATGATGCAAGAGCTTAAACATGATCTACTTGAGAGCTCAAAACAATTGCAAAGTATCAAATCGAAACAAGACAATGATCTACAAGAATGCATATGTCTTTTCCAATACCAACTACTACATGTAGCATTTTCTTTCTTCCAAACAAACACCAATCAATTTATTTAAACATAAACTCTCCAAATGATAATATAATGCAGCAAGAGAGTATTTATAAACAAGTGCTAACAGCTCGAAGAGATGCATGAAAAACAGGAGCTAAAAGCACTGCAGTAGCTAGTTAAGAATACTCAACAAATATAAGTGAAGAACATGAGTATTCACATGAAAAAGCGGAGCGTGTCTCTCTCCCACACAAGGATTGCTAGGATCCGAATTTATTCAAACAAACAAACAAAAAAATAAAAGCACACAGACGCTCCAAGTAAAGCGCATAAGATGTGAAAGAATTAAAATATAGTTTCACTAGAGATGACCTGATAAGTTGTTGATGAAGAAGGGGATGCCTTGGGCATCCCCAAGCTTAGACGCTTGAGTCTCTCTGAATATGGTTGGGATGAACCACGGGGGCATCCCCAAGCTTAGGCTTTTCACTCTTCTTGATCACATAATATCACCCTTCTCGCTTGATCCTTGAAAACTTCCTTCACACCAAACTCAAGACAGTTCTCATTAGAGGGTTAGTGCATAATCAAAAATTCTCATATTCTGTAATGATACAATCATTCCCAAAGCTTCTGGACATTAGCTACAGCCACCAATGCTTTGTGGAGCAAAGAAATCCACACAAACATCGTAAAAGAGCGAATGCAAAACAAAAGGCAGAATCTGTCAAAAACAGAACAGTCTGGAATGACGAATTTTTTCGAGGCACTTAAGTTGCTCAGATGGATCTGGCCAAAATAATGAAAGTTGCGTACATATCTCAGGAAGATGCGTGATTTTTCAGAATTTTTGAATTTTCTACAGGGAGAAAAGCTCAAATTCGTGACAGCTAAAAATCTGTTACTGCGCAGAAATCCAAATCTTGCATCAACTTTCAATATAGAACTTTACTTGGCACAACAATGCGATAAAATAAAGATACAAAGGAGTTGCTACAGAAGTAACAAAACTCCTTGACTCAAAGAAAAAAAAATAACAGAAAATAAAAACAATGGGTTGTCTCCCATAAGCGCTTTTCTTTAAAGCCTTTTAGCTAGGCATAGTGATTTTGATAATGCTCTCATATGTATAAGAGTTGAATATAAGAGAGCATCAAAAAGCAAATACCAAACACATTTAAGTCTAACCCACTTCCTATGCAAAGGAATCTTGTAAGAAAACAAATTATTGATGCATGAAGCTACTAGCATAGAAAGACAAAACAAGTGCAACTTCAAAAATTTCAACAAAAAGAGAGGAGACTTGATATTATTGAGATATATGAATCCATGTCTCCCTCTCTCATAAAAACTTTCAGTAGCATCATTGATAAAATCCACAATATAACCATCACATGAAACATTCTTACCATGATCCATATGCACAAAAGTATCAATATTTTCCACACAAGAAAAGTTCTTCTCATTAATAACAATGGGAGCAGGATCATCATAAAGAACTCGAACATGATAGACAAGTTGTATATTAAAGGGATGGTTTTGGGTAATCTCTCCATAACTATGACAAGTTTCATGAGGATGACTGTAATTATAACCTATGTCATAGTATTCTTTATAATAATTATCAAAGACTGGAGGCATAGTATCATCATAAGCAATAGAATAGTTATCTTCCAAAGTGTGTTCATCTGTAAACATATCATCATTTTTACTAGAAGGAGATGTATCAAACATATAATCAGCAGTAGCAAAAGAATTTTCAAACACATCACTAGGAGAAGAGGTCTCATAATTATTACTAGCAAAAGGATTTTCAAACACCTCATCCCCAAGCTTAGAGCTTTTCATATCATCATTGGAAGAAACATGGATAGTACTAATAGTATGGCAATCATTAATATCATCATTTTCAGAATTGGTACCCCAAAGATTTTCAATATCAAAAGTAGTTTCATTTTCCCAATCATGATCACTAATATAAGTAACAGGCATAGGTTCATCATCAAGTTCAGAATCATCGAATTCAGAATTATAAGTATCAATTGTAACAGGAGCAACAAGTTTGGGAGAAGATACCGTTTCCTCTCTCCTTTTACTTCTTCTTCTTTCCCCTCTTCTTTTTATCTTTAGGAGGGAGAGGTTTGAAAGGAAGCTCCTCCACATAACCTGGTTTAGTATTAGAGACAATGGAAGAAACTTGGGGGGACTCCTCTCTTTCATTAATGAGAACAAAACACATATTAGTCCTGTCATACTTTGGTAAAGTCTCATCCTTTATAATATTTTGTATGTAGGTGTTAGCATGGCAATTATTAACACAATAGAGATAACATCCATGCAACACACTATTCATATCAAGATCACTCATATCTAACAAGGAAGTTTTTCTTGATAACTCTTCACACCCCAAAAATAATGTAAGTTCATCATGTTGATTAGGAGTGATCATGTTATCACAATACAAATTTGCAGTAATTGGATTCGAAAGGCTATTATCATGACCTGAACATTGAAAATTAAAATGACCCACTTCATAGCAAAGTTCACAAATAAAAGGATGGAGGTCACAAACTTTTTCACCAAGATCTCTTAGAGCCTTGTACCATGTTCTAGTTTTTTCATTCCTATGATGGATACAATATTCATCTTCGATTTGATTAATTCCACAAGGTCTATGCATTCCACAAAAATTAACATGCTTATAAGAAATAGTATTTTCAGAAGTTTGAGCATGTTTATTGCAATCATTAACAACAATTTCATTTTCCATGCAAGTGTCTTTGAAAGGTTCATGATACACGTCCCAATTTTCTTTAGGAACATTAATATGAGAAGCAAAGGTTCTAAAACAATCAACAATAATTTGAGAATCAAGACCATATTTAGCACTAAGCTCTTGAAAACTAGCAGTTTCAACGAAAGACTTAATGCAATCATATTCATAGTTTATACCTGATTCTTTACCTTTGTCATTCTCCCAATCCTCAGCATTGTTTTGAATTCTTTCAAGAATATCCCATCTAGCTTCAACCTTCTTGCTTGTGAAAGAACCATGTGAACATGCATCTACATAATCCTTGTAATGACCTGAAAGCCTTGCATAAAAATTAGTAACAATTATTTCCTCAGAAAGCTCATGGTTAGGACATTTGAGTATTAATGTTTTCAGCCTTCCCCAAGCTTGAGCAATGCTTTCTCCATCATGAGGGTAAAAATTATAAATGTAATTCCTATCTAGATGCACTTCATGAAGAGGATAAAATTTAGAGTAAAAGAGAGATTCAAGCTGTTTCCAATTCGAAGGTTGTTCATCCAGCAGCCTATACCATTCCTTTGCTTTGTCCTTAAGTGACAATGGAAATAGTTTCCTCATGACATTTTCTCTTGATAAACCTGCAACCTTAAATAACTCACAAAGTTCTGTAAGTTTCGACAAGTGAGCACTTGGATGGATTGATCCATCCCCTGCATACTGATCATTCATAACCCTTTCAACAATTTTCATAGGTATTTTAAAAGAAATACTTTCAACAGGTGGATTTGGAATATCACAAACATCATTAGAATTATCACATATTGGAGACAAAGCATTATCAAGGCAAAATAATTCCTCCATAGCTGAGGAGCAAAAAAGATTATTTTCATATAAACTAGCTTCCCCAAGCTTAGGCTTTTCCACAGCCTTAGCAATAATGGTGTCCAAAGAATTTATACTAATAACATTACTACCACTATTATGCAAACAAGCCTCCATAGGTTTTTTAATTTTCTCTTCAAAAGCATCATGTCCTAATTCCATATAAAGTTCATAAGATCTCTAATTTTTTTGTTGTTTTCCATTAAGCCTAACTAGTGAAAATAAAAACAAGAAACAAAAAGAAATAATTGCAGAATCTAAAGGAGATACCTTCCAACGCTTACCTCCCCGGCAACGGCGCCAGAAAATAGCTTGATGTCTACGTGTGCTTCTATTCTTGTAGACAGTGTTGGGCCTCCAAGAGCAGAGGTTTGTAGAACAGCAGCAAGTTTCCCTTAAGTGAATCACCCAAGGTTTATCGAACTCAGGGAGGTAGAGGTCAAAGATATCCCTCTCAAGCAACCCTGCAATTAATATACAAGAAGTCTCTTGTGTCCCCAACACACCCAATACACTTGTCAGATGTATAGGTGCACTAGTTCGGCGAAGAGATAGTGAAATACAAGTAATATGGATGATTATAAGTAGTAACTGCAATCTGAAATAAAGATGGCAGCAAGCAAACATGTAGCAGAACTTGTTGTAAACGGTGTTTCAATGCTTAGAAACAAGGCCTAGGATCATACTTTCACTAGTGGTACCTCTCAACATGTTAGCACAACTGAATGCAAGTAAATGATACTCGGGATTATTCTCCTTCTTGATAACACAAGAGTACTATGTGTAGGGCTGCAAAAGCACTCCTCAAAGTCTGAGTAAACAAACACCACAATTCCCAAGAATAAACCATGATAAATGTCTAAATTATTCATAGAGTCACACAAGTACCCACACTGTCACCTTGATACCGTGTTGTCACAATGACTCCAGAAACTAGATACAATCACTTGAGTAGCATAAACATTACATATGAATTCAGCGATACTAGCAATACTCATGATCACATAAAGATCACACCATGGGAGAGAGAGATAAACCACATAGCTACCGGTAGAGCCCTCAGCCTCGGGGAGAACTACTCCCTCCTCATCATGGGAGTCAGCAGCGGCGATGAAGATGGCGGTGGAGTTGATGGAGATGACTCCGGGGGCAATTCCCCGTCCCGGCAGGGTGCCAGAACAGGAACTTCTGACCCCCGAAACGAGGTCTCGCGATGGCGACGGCGCTGCGGAAGTCTTTCCAGAGTATTAGATATATCTTTAGGGTTTTCACGCCTCGGGGAATAAATAGGCGAATAGGCGATGTCGGCGGACCCCCGAGGGGCCCAAACCACAGGCTGGCGCGGCTGGGCCCACTGCCGCGCCGCCAGGTGGTTTAGCCACCTCGTGGCTCTCCTTTGTCTCTCCTTCGGACTCCGTGTACATGTTGGAAAAATAGGGACTTGGCCTTTTGTTTCGTGCAATTCTGAGAATATTTCCAGAAGTAACTTTCTGAAACCAAAAACAGCAGAAAACAGGGAACTGGCACTGTGGCATCTTGTTAATAGGTTAGTCCCAGAAAATACATAAAAGTGATATGAAGTGTATACAAAACATGTAGCAAATGGTATAATATAAGCATGGAACAGCAGAAATTATGGATACGTTGGAGACGTATCAGGGACGACCCCGCATATTGCGAGTCGGTAGCCGATGGATAAAACCGTGAGACATCCTCATGCCCGTGAGGTGTCTCATATTGATCTGTCGAGTAACCTATGGTACTCATCGGCCAATGATATGCGGCAGTCGATGCATGAGAACTCGAATATATATGTTGCACGTTGCTAATATTATAAGGATTTGAAGCAAAGAGATTATTTTACATCGGCTTTTGCGCATAGTGTAAACTAGGGTTAGCCGATACAACACTCATATCAAAAGATCTACTAACGTCAATATAAGAGTAATTTGCATCTACACAAGGAGATTGTGAATTCATGTTACCGATGTAGACTGCAGTCTCTTGATGCGCTCCTCGTAGCAAGAACGGACTGGAGACCGCCGTTCGCTTCGTCCCCATCGGAGTCGCCAAAAAGTGTGTTGACACACGAACACGTCACGTGTACTCGGGGCACCGAGGGAGATGCTCTGCAACTCACTCCGCGGGAGGCTCGCCGGAAGCGTGATACACAAGACAGTCCGGCAGGCGCTTTTGTAGACCCGAAACCCCGCTCGCCCGGGAGGGACCCCGTCAGGGCTCGCGGCGGCTATGGGCTGACCTAGGTCGGCCTGACCGCCCCTAGAGCCTCGTGGATTCGCAGCCTCCAATCTTGAAGAACGGCGAAGAACGAGAAGAAAGATACAAGGGAGAGGGATAAAAAGTAGATGAACACGAAAAAGTAGTAAATATGTTTGTTCGATTGGTGTTGGTTCAATCGGCCATCACCCCTCATGTATATAAGAGGCGGAAGGACTTCCCGTGCAAGAAAACGACTTGGATCCATGTCCAAAACCCTAATTTAGGTCCATTTCGTATGGCTGACCCGAACTTTCCAAAACTGTTCGGTCTAAAATCGGGCTGCACCTTGCGGGTAGTTTTTTAGGCCGTTACCGACATCGGATCAAAATTTCTAAAAAGAGGAGTTGTTCGTTTCGAAAAAACGAAAAACTTTCCTTTTATACGTTTTTCCATTTGACTTCCTCTAGACCCTTTAAACTCAGTCGGAAGCACTTCGATTCGTTTTTAGGCTTTCCGGGTTGTTCGCACCCGAGGGCAGACAATGTGGGACGACCTGCCTGCACCCTTGCATGCGCGCCCGAGGGCAGACCATGTCTAGGGTAAGGCGACCACTGTATTTTGACTCTACAAGTTGCATACGACCTCGGATGAAGACGACTCCAAAACCAATTTTGTACGTCGTGAGAATACGCAAAACTTCCGTGTTAGGCACTTTTTCATACGAGGTCATCTTCACGGTGATATCGTGCAATTCTCTGTATGTTGTCATCCGGCTCATCTTTGAGTCGTTTTGGCGCACCGCACCGCTGCCCTGCTGCACCGCATTGTCGTCGCGCCTTCTTGTTACCGAGCTGCCACGTCAGCGTTCTTGCCCATTTTCATGCCGCGACTCCGATCCGGGTCCTTGCCGTGTACCTGCTGCCGTTAGCCGCTTCCGCGGCAGCGTTTTCCTTGATTTCTCTGCCGCGAACCTGAAGGAACGAGGTTCTCCACCATGCGCTCGCCGCTGCCACGACAACCACTCCCACCGTTTTCTCTGTCGTGGCTTGCCCATGCACCCGATGTTGCCGAGTTGTCGTGGCACCGCTTCAGTCCATTCTTCCGCTTCGATACATTTGCATCCCAGGACCGAAACTCCGACAATGAGCCAAATTTGACCGTCAACACTATGGATTCAGAAAAATATGAAGAACACAGTAGTGTATTAAAATTGTTACGTGCATAAACTTGTAAAATGCAGAACCTTTTATTATTTGTTTTGGCCATAAAATGAGTTTGACAAATCCTTTTTGAATGTTTCAAAATATAGAAACTTTGTTTAGTTGTCCTCTATCCAGAAGTACCGTTTATAAAAAATTTATAAAGTGTTTACCTAGAGAAACTTTTAAACTCATGTTATTACCTTTTGGGTGACTTAAAATGCTTTTAATTTTTTAAATTGCATAAAACTTGTTAATTCCATAACTTTAGTTCTGTTTGGCCAAATTTTACAAACTTTATATTTTTGAAATCCTTTAGATCTGTAGAATATTATGGCTCTGTTAGTTTTCTGTTTTGCCTTAGTTTAAATTATTCAAATTTCAAATGAGTGATTTTAGTAATTTTGGCATATCTTTAAATCTATAAGTCCACAAATTTCATATAAAATAGTTTTAAAAACCTTAGATTATGTGTAATATTATTCCTCTGTTATAAAATATTTTTGAGCATTATTTTGATGATTTAAAAATTAGAGACTCAATTTAAATATTTTTATATAGTTTAAATTCTATAAATCATTTTAACTTCTTTTCTTAATAGAAAAACTAACATAAATACTTGCTTCTGTCCAGGGACACAAAACCATCTTTGTTAAGTTATTTTATATTTTATATATTTAAGTTTGTGCTAAAAGTCTTTTAAAATGGTTTGTTTTGCAAACCTTGGTTTTAAAATGTGTTAAGCCATTTTACCAAATCCTTGTGTGATTATTTTGATCAAGACCAACCCATTAGAACCTTGGAACACCACTTTGAAAGTGCATGTGTTGCATCATGCGTGGTTTTGATAATTAATGACAATCCTTATGGACTAATGTTTGCATTGAGATATCTTTATAGATCTTGTCCATGAAGAAGATTGGAGTTTATGTGTTGGACTCTGTGAAAAAGAGAGAACCAGTAGACAACCATACGAAATGCTATATGGTGTGAAATCATATAGCAGGTAAACTATGGAAGGCATGTTTTATGATTAGCAGGTAAATTGCGGAAGGCATGTTTTATGGTTAGCAGGTAAATTGCAAGTTGTCTTACACAAGTCAGGGTTGGGACTTGGATGAACATTTGTGAAGGGTCGTCTTACTAAACTTGGCAGAATAAACAAAGTATCAAGTCCACAAATACAAATGCCATATATATACTACTAGTGGGTGTATCGAAATCTGCAACCAAAAAAATACAGAGAAGTTTCACTGAAACTTGAAGGTCTCATTGAGTTGCCTTTGGCCGGCTAGCAGCAGGACGCGAGGAAGGTGGACACCAGCAGCAGCATCGGTCAAGCAGCGAGCGACGAGGAGAGTCCTCTCAGCCTGCGAAATCGGAAATCGGCTGGTGGTTAAGTGCAACAAACAAACAAAGAAAGAAGACACCACCAGTGGGTAGAATGCAAGCAAAAGATGGACCTTGGCGCTTCATATCGCCCATCCTGCGTCGGGCGAGCGCTGTGCCGGATATCGTGTCCATCGTCGCGGGCAGGATCTGGTGGGGCGATGCGGTTTTGAATGAGGAGCGACATGTGAGGAGAGAGAGTGGCGGCGGCGTGGAGGGAGTTGGGGTGGATGAGGTGGCCGGAAAGGTGGGAGGGGGTGGCCGGCCGGCGAGGAGCACCTAGCGGCGGCGGAAGAAAGGGGGAGGCGGTGGCGATGCAGTTTTGAATCATGAGAGCGGAGGGAGGGAAGAAGGGCGGCGGCGGAAGGAAGAGAGAGAGGGGATCGAGGAGCCGGCGGTCAGCACGGGCGGCGGAGCGGGGCGGCCATGGAGAGGAGGATGTGCAGCGGAGGACGGGCGACGGAGGGGGCAGCCGTGGGAAGGCGAGATGCGGCCGAGCGGTGGCGGCGGGATGAGCACGGGCGCGCGCGAGGTCGAGAGGAGAGAAGGGGATTGAGGGATTTCGGGTTTCGCTACTGCGGGCGGCAGGATATTTTCGCTCGCGCGCCTAACTTTTCACTCCAACTACCAATTTAACGCGCGCTTTTTTCGTTACCCCGCCAAATTGATGTGTCGGCAGTTGATTGCCGTTGTTTCTTATCTTTCCCGGCAGTTTTCGTGTTTTAACCGGTAGTTAACATGTCCCGGCAGTACAATTGTCTGCTTAGGTAGACTTTTGCCGGCAGTTCTATGCCCTCTCGTTTGGTCCATCGTGTAGTGTTTGGTTCGACAACCAAGCGCCTGTATCACCCCAAGTGGTCACGTCCCGGCGACGACATAGGCGGCCTGGAGGTTGTTCTTCCTCGGCAGAGTTCTTAGACTTGATCGCGTTTTTGCGGTATCGTTTTGTGTGTTTTCTGTAAAAGTAGAGGGTCTGGTTGTAGTTTTAGTTTGTTGTCAGCTCCTTTATTTTTCTTATTGTACACCCACCGCCCGCTATGTAGATTGAAATTTAGAAATAATAAGGGGTTTACATAAATCAGGAAAAAAAATGTATGGAGGATTTCGAAATCTCACATACTCCGTCCGATTCATATTAGTGGGCATAGATTTGTCTAAATTCATATTATCTAGTTAATTATTTAGACAAGATATATGTATATCTAGATAAAGTTGTGCCCACTAATATGAATCGGAGGGAGTATCAGTTTTGACAGCAGTGTTTTCTGTGGAGATAAACTCCAAAACCTAGAAAAAGGAACTCAAACGAGTTCGCGAACTATCCCAAAAAAGCCGCAAGACCGAGCGAGAGAGAGAGAAAAAATGGCATCATCGGCACGCGCCGCGGCCACCGCCGCTAGATCGGCGCTACGCCGGGCGCCCCTCGCCGGATCGTCGCTCCCGCATCTAGCGTCCTCTTCCCCTGCCCGAGCCGCCGGGATCCTCCGCAGGTAGGTTTCTACCTCGCGGTCCAATAGATCGATCGATGGATCGTGGATGCGCGTGGGGTGCGTGCTTACGTTGAGATTCCCTGCAGATCGGCGGCGGCGGCGCTGGAGACGCGGGTGTCCCTGCACAGCGCGGCGGCATCGGCGCGCCTGGGCTCCTCCATCACCCGAGGTAAACCTGCCGCAGGAGCTCTATTCCTTTTCCCCTTCTGTTCTTGTGGTTATTACTTTAATAGCACTTGATAGAGATACTATCATGCTACAGTTGTCTTGGATCTGTAATTGATTTCCCTTGTGACTTGGTTGTGCACTTGAAATTTCGTGTGATTGGTTGTGCATTACCGAGACTTCGATGGTCCGTTTGGCACGAGCTCTATTTATCTCGAACGCGATGAACGTTTTCTCAAATTGATTACCCTACCAAGAACAAACCCAATCGGCAATACACAATGGGTGCTTGTTGGGCTCTGTAGTCTGCACAGTTTTGTGGTGAGGGGAGTAGTTGGTGATACTGTCATTGCATATGGCTTTATTGTTGTGATCAACTGCTCATGCAACATATGAATCTAGAAATAAAAGCGTGAATCATGCTGAACCTGCAGGATGGATGGGCATTTTCATGAGGAAACGTCTAGTAGTTTGAAGAGAATCGGTGATAAACACACAAGTTCTTGACTAACTGAGTTACTGTTTATGCACCTGTTGTCAAACACTCGATTCATCATACTACAAAACACTTCCTTGTGTAGTTTATTGACATTCGTATCTGTGAGTATATTATGACCCCATATACTGGAACTATGACAGAACACCTTGAGGGCTGCTATTCGCTGTTACTATTGATATCCATTGTTTAAGCACCAAGCTATTAAATGGTCTTCTTGTTTTAGTGAACTTGGGAAATTTATATCCATTGTCGTCCCCAACTAAGTCATCATATTAGTTCTTGGTCGAGGTTAATAATCTTATCTAGAACCATATACAAACCATTTGACAATTTCCATAGTAGCTTATTTATTTGAAGATATTTTATTTCTTGGTATTCAACTCTTTATAATGTCTGATCAATTAAGTATCGTCCTGTCATAATAAAGATTAACTTGATCAGCATAGTTTTCAGAGTTGCGCCGTATTGTACAGAGAGAAGATTAAGTTTTAATTTTGCTGCAATCCTAATGTCGCACCACAGTTCAAAATTTGTACATTATCCACGTTGTTCTTTTCTCTATGCTCATTGTTGATTAACCTTTTCATGTTTAAACTCAGATGACAACAATGCTTTCTCATGGAACTCTAGGCGCATGTTCAGTTCAAATGAAAAACATCTTCCTACAATATCTGACCCAGAAATTGAGTCTGCATTTAAGGATTTGATGGCTGCTAGCTGGAATGAGCTTCCAGGTTCTCTTGTTGAGGAAGCAAAGAAAGCAGTATCTAAAGCTACTGATGATAAGGCTGGTCAAGAGGTTTTGGAAAACGTATTTCGTGCAGCTGAAGCATGTGAAGAGTTTGGTGGAGTTTTAGTTACCCTGAGAATGGCTCTTGATGATCTTTGCGGCCTGACCGGAGAGGTCAGTATTTAATCGTCTATATCCCCTTATTTTATGTTACTGATCTTTGCAGAGTTCGTGCTCATTTTATCCTTCTGCTTTATATATGTCTTACCAACCCTAACTCCTGCAGAACGTGGGCACCTTGCCTGGTTATATAGAAGAAGCTGTTAAATCCGCATATAGGCGATACACGACATATCTGGAATCCTTTGGTCCTGAAGAGCACCATCTGCGAAAAAAGGTGGAGACTGAGTTGGGGACAAAAATGATTCACCTGAAAATGAGATGCAGCGGCATAGGGTCTGAGTGGGGAAAGGTACGTTTCTTTCAAAAGCTACTTGTCTCTACAGTACAGTTTACATCTATGCCAGCTTCTGTTGTAGAACTCATGCTGATACATCCATGTTGTGTGGTTGTAATGGATCATAGATCTTCTTGTAATTACTTATTCCACTTATGATGATGTTAGCCTGTTGCTTTTTTACATAAGTTGTTTGTCTATATGCTTATCACAATACTTTTTGGCTGAATTGGTTTCTTCAATATCTGCTGGCACAGTTGTTGCTTTTTTTTCTTTCTATATCATCATTTTATCCCAATCTCTTGCTGAGGGGCAAAATATCAAAAAACATCCCGAGCCAGTCACATGTTATTGGATTAGGTTGTATATGAGGGGATTAGGCTGTATTGCTAATATAGGCCAAGGCATGGGATAGCGTATGGCTATGAACACTTCAACTCTGCCTAGCAAACCCTTAAATTCAACTATGATCATTGTCTAGTTTACCTTATCATTTTATTTGTTAAGCGTAACAAGCTGTGTGTGTTCTTTTGGGAAGTGTTATGCTAGCTATTCTAGGTATAAACCATAGAAAACTTGGTTGAAAAATGCTCTCTGTCTTATTTGTAAGTACTGACAGATAACCCTGATCACTTGTCACCTCCGATTCGTAAATCGTAACGACTAAGAACGATTTCCTTTTGTCTATAACGAGTAACCAAACGGACTATCTGTTTCGTTACCACGAAGGCACCACCTGCTGTAAAGTCTGCCTGAGGTTCCATCTTTTTCTCAGGCTACTAGGCAATTCAGAATTAGTCTACGTTCTGATTGCTGAGTTAAACCGATTATTAGTAGTTCAGTCTAGCTTGAAGTAGCTTTCAAATTGGTGACTAGTTTCCCTTTTCCGAAGTTTCACCATAAACAAGCAAAGCACACCTATTTTCTGGTAATTCCTGGCCAAATGGTTTTCCCTGTACCCAGTACCTCTAGAACCTGGGCTGTGCTGCTAGCTCTGTAAGAACCTTAGGAGTAAGGCTCTTCAAACCTCGCCAGCTTATTCTGGAGTACCGGTCATGGTCTCACAGGCCATTGTTGCAACATGTTCCTTCTCAATTCCATAACATGTTAGCATTCATGCTTTCATGTTGGTCTTCTGCTAATTTACTCTTGTTGCCTGATCTGAAATTAGTACTGCTTATATTTAGCACTCCATACTCATGAACTAATTATTGTCCTCGCAGATCACACTGATTGGCACCTCAGGGATCTCGGGGTCCTATGTTGAGCTAAGGGCATGAGGGAAGTCTGCAGATCAGAACAGTGGCCGAACACTGATGGGCTGACCGAAAACTGCATATCAGAACACCAGGTGTTCTGTTTTCTTTTAGTTTTCCTCCGTAGCTACCATGCCAATACAAAGAGATTGTCAAAACTCAAAAGGGACGTGCTCTAGTAACTCTTTGCTGCTGTAATAAGAACGAATTCCTGGAGTTTTGATTTTGTTTTGCTGCTCAACATATGATGGATGATCTTTACTTCTTGTTGTGGGTTGGTCTTACAACTTGAGAAACATTATGTCTGAATAGGATTTTTCTGTTTTGTTCAGAAGTTATGTGCTCTTGTTCTGTTTCATGCATTGTTGAGACTTGGGTTGAGGTTACACTGAATCCTTATGTGTCAGTAAAACATGTGCCGGTAACGTTGCTGAAAAGCAGAGCAGATATCCATCATGTAGCAACCGTTGTATTTTAGGAATCATTTAGGTTATAATCAATATGCCAACTTTTGTACAAACTAATACATTAGTTTAATGCATTTGTTCAACAACAGACTGAACCTAGGTAACATTCTTGATTTCAAAACAATAGAAAGGCATATGCCATCTTGCTGTTCGAAACAAACTTGCTTATTTTCGATTCCTATCATCCAGATCTGTCCTAGTCATGAGTCATGGTTGCCACGGTCTTGACGCTTGTGTTCCCCCTTTATCGTGTCACATGTTGTCTTAGAAGTTCCCCCTTTATCGTGTCACATGTTGTCCCCCTTTAGGCTATGTTTGTTTCTAGAGTTTTTTTTGGGATTGGTGGAGATAATCCTCTAGTGTATTGGGTGAAACCTCAAACTTCACCCAATCCGCTAGGGGATTGGTGGGGATAATCCACTAGGGATTGAGAAAAATGAACTAGAGTTTGGTGATTTGTGGAGAAAGGTGGGGATAAAACATGTCCAATACTCTAGAAACAAACGATGTTTTAATATATATGGTGATTTGGGGGTTTGACCGGGATAATCCCCACCAATCGCTAAAAAAACTCTAGAAACAAACATAGCCTTATCGTGTTACATGTTGTCTTAGAAGGTCAATACACCATGAGCGGGGATTTATTATGTCACAATGAGCTGGGATCCTATCGCTGTTACACCCAACAAAATAACTCGATTGCAAATCAAACACAGAGATTAGCAAACACTAAAAAACGAAGAGAAACATGATAACATCCTTTAGTTATTCCCAATATACCACACGAAAATGCAAGCACGGTTGGTTCAACACACACGCTCACAAGCACAACCTTAAACTTTTTGTAAAGAGTCAAGCAGCACAACAAAACTTATTGCACTGGCTATATTATGTCGTTCACTACAACAAGCGGCAGTCTCATCATATACGAGAACCCTGCAGATCGATGCTCCATTCTGCAGCCATGCTGGATTTGGCAGGATCTCTTCAGGGAGCGGCGACGTTCTCCATGGCGAGCGGTGCGATCTCCTCGCCGACGATCCCCGGCTCGCTCCCGGCGACCCCCAGACCCAGCAGCACGTCCTCCCAGTTCTTTGCAGGCCCCTGCGAAGCACCATTTATCGATTTTTGAGCACCAACACGATCACCGTACGCGGTAGCGAATAATTTAGCTACAATTTACTCTTAGCTGTGCTGTGAAGTGTTGCTAGGTTGGTTACGTACCTTCCAGGAGAGATCCTGGGCCATGCAGTTCTTGACCATCTCTTCGTACGCCGGCGTGCCGACGACCTTGATGGCGCGCTTCAGGGTGGTCGCCACCTTCTTCACATCTGAAGGCTCCACGACGTCGCACTGTCCACGAAGAAGAAAAAACGAGAATCAATTGATCAGAAAATTTCATGATCTGAGCTGCCAGGATGAACGAGATGGATTTAGACAAGAGTGGATGAGCCTACATCAACGCTGAGGCGGCCCATGTGGAATCCAGTCTTCCCCTCCACGATCGTGTCGACGAGTCCACCAGTCGAGGCGCACGCGCATGGCTGAAATTCAGGTAGAAATTTCGATCATGGCTATGGAATCGTTTCAGGACATGCAGCAGGTGAGAAACTGGAAAGAAGAAGTTTACCGTTCCGTAGCGCATCCCCTGGAGCTGAATGAGGCCACAGGGCTCGAAGCGGCTGGTGACGGCGAGCACGTCGGCGCCGGCCATGATCTGGTGAGCCAGCGGCGTGTTGAACTTGACCACGGACCTCACCTTATCCGGGAACTTCTCCTCCACGCTCTTGAGCATGCGCTCGAACTTCTTCTTCCCGGTGCCCAGGAGCACGATCTGAACGTCGTCCTCCTCTTTCAGGAGCTCCTTGATGGCGGTGACCATCACGTCGGGGCCCTTCTGCTCCTCTAGCCTGCCGATGAACGCCACCAGCGGCACCTTCCTGTCCACCGGCAGCCCCACCTCCGCCTGCAGCGCCTCCTTGTTCAGCGCCTTCGCCTCCACCGCCTGTCAGTCACAGTGCGCCAGTGATCGCGATCACACTTTGCCTCGTCAGGCAGAACCAGAGAAAGACAGAAAGAAGAAAAGAGCCTTGTGGATTGGTGCTCACGGTGGTGGCATCGTAGTTGACCGCAATGTACTTATCCTTGCTGGGATCCCACTCGCTGACGTCCATGCCGTTGACGATGCCGGTGATGCCGGTGAGACGCATGATGTTGTCCAGCTCGCAGCCCCTAGCTTCGCCAGAGATGAGCTCCTCCGCGTAATATGGGCTCACCGTCAGCACCCTGTCAGATTCAAGGATCCCGGACTTCATCCAGTTGATCTTCCGCCCCTCCACCGGCTTGTCGTACCTACACCAAATTGATTAACCCTAATCCAACTCAATTCATCAAATTCAAGCTCAACTTTAGGTTCAGACTTCAGGCATTGGAATTTTCACTGTTAACCGAGGCTTACCCGTCGATGAAATCAAAGGACGACTTGAACCTGTCGGGGAGGTTGAGGAGCTCGAAGTTGTCGAAGGAGAAGCGGCCCTGGTAGGAGATGTTGTGGATGCAGAAAGCCACCTAGCCAATTTGCAAATATTAGATTCAGGTCATGAGTTAGGAGTGAACAGTTTCAGAAGATGCAAAACCTTTGCAGTTTGTAGATGCCGTTGGACTGGTAGTTGCTCTTGAGGTAACAAGCCAGAGGGCCCGTGTGCCAGTCGTTGCAGACAAACAACACCTCTTCCCCTACATGACAGACATCATCCAAATACAACAAATGTACAATACAGCCTGATGATCACCATGCAGTGCTTATGAAAGAAAATCTTCAGATACACTCTGGCGTGTGTTGATCATACATACCGTAAGGCCCAGAGTAGTAGGGGTTGTTGTCGAGGTTTAGGATCCTAGGCGCCTCAAGTGCTGCCTGGCAGAGAAGGCTGAAGCGTAGCTGGTTGTCCTTGTAATCCGTGCCGGTGTCAGGCCCGTAGATCTTTTCTTTGGTCTTGCCCCAAACCTGAAAGCAGAAACAAAGGATTCACTAAGAAACACTTCACTTCGATTCGTTCACAAAGTTCAGTGTAGATGGCGAAGGGCTTTGTCACCTTCTCAAGGAAGGACGGGTGGTCGATGAACACACGGTCCACTCCGCGCTTGTAGCAATGGAAGAACCTCACAGTCTCGTACTTATCCCCCATCTTGATCTGCAAAAACCAAGTTAATTAATACTCGCAAACATGTGCAACATCTTCAGAATTCAAGAATGTTTACTGATCTTGCTGCGCACCTCGGCGACGACGCTAGTGTCCCAGGCGTCCTTGTACTGGTCGTAGCGCGGGGAGATCACCATCACCCGGTGCCCGTTCGCCTGCACAGCAAAAAAGCAGAGCACGGAATTAACCCGCTGCAACGACGGCACGCAACGAACGCATGGCGGCATGAAGAAGGGAATGGTGCTAGCTAGCTTACGGCCATGGCGGGCGGGAGGCCGCCGAGGACGTCCCCAAGGCCGCCGGTCTTGCTCCAGGGCGCCATCTCGGCACCTACAAAGACGATGTTCATGCCGCTGCCCTGGCTGCCCGTGGCGCAGACCACGACCGAGGGGCAACGCCTGTTCCCGCGTTGCTGTGTCGTTCTTCGCGTCTGCTTGGGGCTCGCCGGACGCGCGCTGGTCCTCATGCCGAGCGCGGCGTCCGCCGGGTTCCAGGGCCTCGGGCCCTGGAAGCCACCGCGCAGGAACGTGGACGGCGCCGACCTGTCGGTGATGCCGAGGACGGCGCCCGAGGTGGCGAGCTGCGATGTGGCCAGAGCCGCCATGGCGCGCGCAGGGGTGGGCGGCTAGCTGCTGTGAGAGAGGACTTCAGTGAATCAGCGAGTGTTTGAGTGAACTAAACAGATGACTTCAGTCAAGTTTTCTGGACAGGTGAACGGCACTTGTCTGAATATTGAACTCCAAAAATCAAACATGAATTTAAATACCATTTATAAATCCAGACACCCCCAAAGTCCTAGTAATACTTTGGTATTATTAATTTGTTAAAGCGCCTGTGCTAGGGGAAAACCAAACGATCGATCTTTCTAGTGTTCAGTAGTACTCAGAAGATAGTAAACCCTCACTTGATCCACGCCACAAAACATATCTGCGCCTTTATTTTACTTATTATTACATACTGTATGTCTGTATCCAATTCCGCAAGAAAGTAGAAACAGTTGCGCATTTTATCTGCTGGTTGGCACCCACGGGGGATCATTCTCTGAATCATAAACCTTGAATCCATCCAATACGTAAATTAATTTCTCTAGCTAGCTTTTCAGGCATGATCATTCACGAGAGCGAGAGATCCTACACAACTTAAATCTAGGAATATACAAGATCCTGAACGATAAGAAACGAAACAGTAGAGTGAATCCAACAGGGTGACTCGGATCCACAACGGCTGATATGGTAACTAATCAAAGTCGACGAGTGCGCGTGTTCTACCTGATCTCCTCTTCTTGGACGGTCGATCGATCGATGCACCTCTCGCGTTCTCCTTCACTCGTAGAGGAGGTAGTGTTCTTGTTCCACTCGACCTCCTCCTTCTCCTTGGACTCTGCGATCAATGGCCGGCGATCTGGCCTGGGGTGGGAGGAAAACGAAGGGTGGGCGCAGGAGCCGGAGCCGGGGACGGGGGTTATTTGTACCGCGGGCGGGCGGCGTTTCGTTGCGTTCACTCAATCAGAACCACGCTGACACACACTCCGATCTCCCCATTACCCGCTCCGTTCCTCGTGCATGCTGGGGCGGCCAGGGGACGGTGGAGATAGCTTCGGGCCCGCGTGCAGTGCATGGCTCGCGTGACGTTACCGACGTCCGTCCTCGCGATCTCCGCTTCTCTGTTTGTTTCTGCAGCCAGTGGGTGACTGGCAGTGTGGCGCCTGGCCGGGGAGGTGAAAGCCGATTGTCGTCGAGCTTTCCAGCTGATCGGTTGCCTTTGCTTCTGCTCCGTCTCGACCTGGCCCGTGGGCCACGCTGACGCTCCGTGCCCGTGAACTGACGCGTGGTGCGGGTTCTGGCCGTCCATGTGTCTGACTCTGGACCCGTGGGCTTCTCATCTTTCTGTTCTGGGGCCTGGTGGCAGCGCATGTTCCTTCCGCTGCCGTTTCTCTGCTCCGATCTCTGCTTTCGGTACGTTGCCGGAAATGTGACGCAGCCCGGCGACAAGGGCTCGTGCTCCGCGGGACGACGACGCGGATGGGACGCCGGGTTACAGTGGGTGGTGAACTTTCTGCGTCGGGCTTTGTACATGCTGCCAAGCTGCCGTGATGTGAATGATTGATGCTCAGCACCGGTGGATGGCCCGTTGTCGAGCTTGTTCGCTTGCCGTCGGTAGTACCGGATATTTTCACCGTGGCTCGGGGTGACTAACAGCATCTCCATTCGGCGCCCCCCCCCAATTGACCCCCAAAGGTCCAACGGGTCCAGACGCAAAAATCACATATAGTGTCACCCCAAGTGTTCGGGCCGAGCCATTTTGTGTCCGGCACCTCCGAAAGGGCCCCCCAAGTTTGGAGGTTCTCTCGGGGGTGTCGCACACTGGCCGGACACGCCCTCCGACAGGCATGTCCCGCTCGTCATACACACAGTGCCGACGCGACCTGCTTCATTTGCCCCCAACTTCGTCCTTCTGTTTCCTCTCGGCGACGAATCGCACGTCGCCGCCCGTCATACACACAGGGCCGCAGCTACCGCGCATGCCTGCTTGCTGCCGCTCTCCGCGGTCTCCGCCCTCGTTTTGCGACAACACAATCAATTCAGCCGGTTCCGCCTCTTCCTCCCTCCCGCCCCGCACGCAAGGTGTTCGACCATTCACCAATAGGCTCATTTGATTGATTTTTGATTTGTGGGCTAGTTTCATTCATTTTGTCCAATAGGCAATGGATAGCGACGATGAGTTCATGTTTTTCCAAATGATGGGGGAGACTGCCGACGACGAAGAGAACGAGATGCTCATGGCCGCTCTTCTAGATGCGCAAGCGGCCGAGATTGACGCCGTGCTGAAGCGTGGAGGATTAGCGAAAGGGCGCTGGACAATAAGAACCGTTATAGGGCAACTGGTCACATCCTCTTGTTCAGCGACTACATTGCGAGAACCCGGGAACTTCCCTCATGAATTTCGCCGACGATTTAGGATGAATAGGGATGTGTTCATGAGAATTGTGCATGGCGTTCGGGAATATGATGACTAAGTCGAGCTGAAGAGAGATTGCACCGGGCTTCTCGGATTTTCATCTGTTTAGAAATGCACGGCTACCGTACGAAGTCTTGCATATGAAGTTCCCGCAGATTCATTGGATGACTATCTCCATATGTATGAGTCCACCGTCGTTGAAGCCACCTACAGGTTTTGCAGGGCAGTGGTGAACGTGATTGGAGAGGAATCTATGAGAGCACCAAATGCGGCACACACAGCTCGTCTCTTATCACAAGGCCAAGTAACAGGATTTCAAGGGATGCTTGGAATCATCGATTGCATGCATTGGAATTGGAAGAACTGCCCATTCGCTTGGCAGGGGATGTAAAAGTCAAGATATTATGGATCGTGCAGTGTCATATTTGAGCCTGTGGCAGATTATGATCTTTGAATTTGGCACACATTTTTCGGCATGCCCGGTACTCACAATGATCTCAATGTGCTCCAACGCTTTTCGGTGTTTCTCAGACTTTGTCAAGGCCAAGTTCCGAGTGTAGTATGTGGTCAATGGCCATCACTATGACAAGGGGTACTACCTTGACGATGACATCTATCCTAGTTGATCAACATTTGTGAAGACTATCCGTAACCGTGTCGGCTAGGCAAATTGGCATTTTGCAAAGAGGTAGAGGCTTTCCCCAAAGATGTGGAGCGGGCATTTGGTGTGCTCCAGGCTAGGTTTGCCGTTGTCCGGTACCCTTTTGTTTCTTGGTCGTTAGATCAAATGTGTGAGATCATGAATGCATGTGTTATCATGCACAACATGATCATCGAGAGTGAGCGAGATATGAGGAGGCCATTGATCATTGATCAAGGAGGTGTTTCATTAATAGGGGCCTATGGCCCAGCCACAGGCGGGCGTGCCGGCGCAGTTTTCTGAATTTCTTGCCATGTAACGTAAAATTCATGATGAAACAAGACACGTGCACCTACACAATGACGACCTCGTGGCGCACTTGTGAGCGATCAAAGCAAACCAAATAACTCAACCAGAGGCGGTTTGATATTTCCATGTCTTGTCACGATGCTCTAATCCTGGAGTCTCTGATGGCAATATCTCCGCTTCAGCCTGTGTGGTTGCAGGATATGGTCGACTTGTTTAAATGAAATGTTGAAGCACAAGCCTTACTGACCAGGTTGACTATTCAAACGAACCAAGATGGAGAATACACGTTCAGAGATGGGTTAGTCTGATACAAGAATCGTTTATGGTTACCTGCTGATCATGCTTTCACACAGAAGTTGATCGAAGGCTTTCATGCCAGCCCCATAGGTGGCCATTCCGGAGTGCCAGTGAATGTCAGCAAATTGAAAACCCTGTTTTTCTAGAAGGCAATGACACAACAAGTACACAAATACGTGCAAGAATGCCTGGTCTGCCAAAGGGCGAAACCTGAATGCGTGCGTTATCCAGGTTTGCTAGCACCTTTACCTGTTCCCACTCAGTTTTGACAGATGGTCACTATGGATTTCATTGAAGGGTTGTCGCGTTCGGGTCGTTTCAATTGCATCTTAGTGGTTGTCGACAAATTATCACGGTATGCTCACTTCATTGGACTTCATCATCCATTCACCGTTTCCGTAGTTGCTACAAACTACATGGACAATGTGCATAAACTCCATGGAATGCGAGAGTCCATCGTCTCCGATCGTGACCGTATTTTTACCAGCCGCTTCTGGAAAGACATGGTAGCACTGACTGGTACCAAACAGACGATACAACAGAGAGAATCAATCAACGTTTAGAGGCTTATCTGCGATGCTTTACTCATGCATGTCCGAGCAAATGGGCACAGTGGCTTGCAGTAGCTGATTATTGGTACAATACAAGCACTCCACTCGGCACTGGATGGGAAGTCTCCATTTCACGTTCTCTATGGCCATCCTCCTCGCCGTTTCGGGGTGTCACCAGTGGCGGAGCCACGTATAGACCTGTGTGGTCAATTGACCACACAGGTTTTGACCAAATCCTTTGTATACAACTACAAATCATAAAGAAAATTTTAAAAACTAGTAAAAGCATATGTATTTGACACCACAGATTTGAAATGACATCACAGGTTTTAGGTGCTGGCTCCGCCACTGGGTGTCACCAGCTGGCTTCAAGATCGTTCACTCATGTTGAGGTTGCTGCAGCAGCACCTGGAACACGTGCATGCGCGCATGAAGAGCGAAGCCGATAAGAAGCGAACTGACATACTCCTAGTGTTTTAGATGGGAGATTAAGTGTTTCTTAAGTTACAACCCTACATTCATTCGTCAGTTGCTCCTCAATCCTCATGCACACCACAAGCTCTTGTTCAAGTACTACGGTTCATACCTTGTGCTGGAACGCGTTGGGGAAGCAGCGTATTGTCCGCGTCTTCCTCCCGGGAGCCGTATTCATGATGTTTTGCACGTCTCGCAGCTGAAAGAGGCTTTCGGAGCTCACTGTCAGGTACAACCGGTCCTTCCTTCGCCTGATGATCAATTTGGTATCCTTGCTCGTGTACTGGAGCGCCGCTTCCAACCAGAAAGGACCAGTGGCGGTTCCACAAGGTTTAATCCAGTGGTCAGACCAGCCTGATTCCTTGGCCACTTGGGAAGACTTGGACGAGATTCGACAATGTTTTCCTCGGGCACCAGCTTGGGGACAAGCTGTGTTTCGAGGAAGGGTAGTGTCATCTGGGCCACCTCTATGAGTGCGCGACCCATTGTTGACAAGACGACGGACACAAGGGCTGCAAGTGGAGTGGAGGCCCAACCCAAGACTCGAGCCCGACGTCCATCGACGCGCTACGATCGATATGAGTGGAGTATAAGTAAGAGAGTGTGTGTAACATGAGTGGTGGGCTTGAAGGAACATATCTCACCTGCTCGTAACAATTCCCCGAGAAGGAACCATCCCTCTATAATTGACGTGATCCGAGACAATTGATCAATCCTAGAGCCTAACAAAAACTTAGACATATGACCATGCACAAAAAGAAAGGAGAAGCTCTGATCAAGTCGAGTAACAGCATCAACTTGGTATATATCGTTGTATCAACTACATCTCTTTTTCTGAACAACTAGAACACGTACAGGCGAATCACACGAACTGGACGCCCCAAAAAATAAAAGATCAATGAATCAATAGCCTGTGTGCGATCTGCAATACTATGTCGTATCTACGTACAGCCTCCAGATCGTCATGACCAGCAGAGCCCGTACACCATCAGGAACAGAATGGCCGTCAGCAGTGAGCTTCCCGTGCACCGCCACCTCTTCGCCTATGAAAAGAAGAGCATCCATATGGAGGAAAGTGACTCGGTGAACATGGTATAAATGATTCCAAAGTGGGGAAACAAAAGCATTGCTTGTAAAGAAGGGTAGCATAAATTGCACTGCTCTAGTATGCTGGAGCACACCACTTTTGCTAGTGCCAAGCATGATTGCCCATTCGATGAGCAAATCTATCTATTTATTTAGTTATTTTGTAAGAACTCGACGAGCATGGCATCTTTCATCACGTTTTCTGTCCAAAATCAAATGCAATGTGTATAATATTGGTAGATTCACATACTAATCAGAGTACACTAGCTACACTCAAAACACTAGCTAGATGTTAAAGCTAACAGCATCTGCTAGTTCAGTGCAGTTTGTACTAGTATATACTTTGCTTCTATCAAATCAATGTACTACTATAGATGTTAATAAAAAAAATTACTACATAAATACGGCAGGGAAACAATGGAGTTTTGTTAGGTCCCTCGTTCTATATGAAACATATGGAAAAAACTATATGAACGAAGTTCGCAAGCAAATAAGTATATGCATTACGACGTGTAATCATGTAGGCATGCACCTTGAGCGTGGCGGAAGAAATGGTGTAGTATCCAGTGCCCGGACCGACCCCGCCGCCCGTCTCGCCGGGCCCTTCCGCTACGACCAGCCCGGCGCCACCACCCGTGCCGTTGTTGTCGCTATCATTGCCGCGACCCTTCGAGCCACCGATCGTGGGAGCCTTCACGCCGACGTCGTACGCCGGCGTGCCGTCCGGCTTGAACAGCCCGTAATGCCGCTCGGACGCCGGACCGGGTTTCTGGTTCTCGTTGAACAGCGCGAACACGTACACCTGCAAGGGATCCCCTGGCGCGGCCGGCGTGCCCTTCCCCTGCGCCACCAGCTTCATCAGGTTCCCGTTGTACTTCGCCGCGTTCTGCAGCGAGGCTCCGGCCTCGTCGCCGTCCCCCTGCGACGGCCACCCGGTCTCCGACACCTGTATCTCCACCGCTCTCCCGAAGTCAGCGGCGCATATGGCCGTCCGCACGGCGTCCACCTGTGCGTGCAGCATGTTGCCGTACCGCAGCCCCGTGCCCGCGTCGAGAACGCCGGCGTTGGACTCAAACAGCACGTAGTCGAGGTCCACGCTGCCCGGGTCGCCCTTGTACGCGAAGTAGGGGTACGCGTTAACAAAAAATGGCGAGTTGGTCTTGGCGAGGAAGGCGAGGAGCGGCGTGATGTAGGGCAGGAGGTCGTGTCTGAACGCGGAGGAGGAGGGCGGGAAGGAGGAGGACAGCACGGCGAGGGAGTGCGCCGTGGTGACGGCGATGTGGGAGGTGATGTTGCACGCGCCGAGCGCGGCGTGGAGGGACTCCATGGCAGGAAGGAGGGAACGGAGCATGGTGGTGTCGGTGCCGGTGAGCACCTCGTTGCCGACGGTGACGGCGGTAATAGACGTGGCCGGGAGGTGCGGGATGATGTTGGAGCGGACCCAGGCCGAGGCCGCGGAGGGGTTGGATGCCAGCCGAGGGACGAGGTTGTCCGGTACTCCCACGGTGAAGTCGACGCCGGAGCGGGCGAACGCGCTGAGCACGCGCGCGTCCGCGTCGTACAGCTTGACCTTCGTGGCTTTTAGCGCGCGGAGAAGCACAGCCGCGTCCTGCGGCGACGGTAGGTTGTCCGCGACCTGGCCGTAGTTCACCCCAAGCGCTGCCGACATATCCAATGCAAGCGCGGCAACGGCCACGGCGAAGAGTAGCCGGAGCGTCATCGGAGCGGCCAGCCGGAGTGGGAGCGTGCAGCTCTCGACAATGTCGGAAGTGAGAGCCACATAAGCGAATGCTCGAATCGAACCCTTTATAGCATTATAGTGTTCAAAATTTCGTCGAAATTTCGACCGAAATTCGCGAAATTGTCGAATCTCGATAAGGGCGAGAAAATGCCCATATCGTGCAAATATTTTGGCCTGTTTGAAATTTTTCGGCCCAAAACACCTTCCTGGCCCACGCCCTTGCTTTTTATCCCCTGTACGGGCAGAGAACAGAGTAATTGCTAGGTTTTCCCCTAATCCCTCGAGTCTTCCGGACGCGGACGGCAATGGCAGGAGGGAGCACGGTCGCCGGCGACGGAATTGAGCGCAACTCTGGAGAGGGCAACCAGGGGAACGGGAACGGGAAGGCGAATGGCAGGAGGGAGCGTCCGGCCGCCGGCGAGAATACAAGAGATGGCGCCGCCGGCGGAAGTGCCGCAGACGCTGCGCTGCGCAACGGTGGTTCAGGTGATCGATCGATCTCATCTCTTCACAGCATGCAACACTATCTAGCTGTAGTTTTTCTTTAAGTTCTAGTGTTGTACATCTAAGATGTTGTCTAAGATTGCTTACTGCAAAATTGATTATAAGATTTGAACCGGCTCTAAAGTTAAAAATTTCGACCGAGACATTCAAACGAGCTCATTCATATTTGACCGAAGTTTTTGAAAAATTTCTTCGAAATTTCGTTATTTTCTCGAATTTCTCGAATCTCTGAGAGGAGCGACATTTTTCAATGAATCGAAAAGCTGAACCCTGATAGCATAGGAGGCCTTGCTGCTTTTGTGTCGGCTTAGTGAAGGTGCCGTGTCTGCCGTTGTTAGGCTGGTAGCTTCAATCACGACCGTACAATCTCTCTGAATGCGTAGGCACGCTCTGGTGTGTTCGAGCTGTGCACGAATCACGAAGCTGATTTACAGTCTGGACATTGACAGGCCGGCTTTGAAATGGGTCAAAATGGGGCATCTGATACTGGACAGAGGCATACTTTTCTTATCTTATCAAGTTGTCGATCATGGTATTTTGGTTTCGTCAGGTTTGAGAGCTTGGAGACATGCAGAGCTGAGGAGCATGATCCAGGCATGAGGCATGTGAGTAGTTCCTGATGGATCACTAAGGTCTGGCATATGTTCTTTTCTTCAGATGTTTGCACTTCCATTCTGTTCCTTTATGCAGATCATTAAACTAGCAAGGGGAGGAAACGGGCCTAAGATATCCAGATTGTTCTCACCAGAGTTCATCGTAGTTCCTTTTCAGGAAAATGTAGTTCATAGTAGTTTTTCAGAGAAACAAATCGCAGTGCAGAATTCGGTTTACGTTTCTGAAAAATCAAGCCACCATGTCAGTTGTCACCTCCTTGATCGAGTTCGATCGTGCCAATGCACTTACATATACTTGTCCAAGTCAGCACGCAAAATATCTTTTCACGTAGATGCAGGCAGGATGACGGGAGAGCATGAGAGTAACTTGAGTGAAATAGCTGAACCCCAACTGGAGCCAACACTATCTTCCCTTTCACTGCTTTATCTTGGTCGAGAGCATATGAGATAGGAGGAAGAGAGCACTCCAAAAGCGAAGATGGCTCCAAAAGAAGGTAAAGCATCAACGTTTAGTAGCCACTTTAAAGTGAGGTATGGTGTGCGATGCCGGTGCCGGTGCGGGCGCCGTCGTGGGCGGCCTTTGCCTGACTGATCACGGAAATATCAAATGGTTGATCTTCATTTCTAGCTTTTTTTTTGAAGCGGAGATCATCATATATTTTTGTGTAATCTCCAGGAAGATGAGGGCAGCGTCGACAAAAGGAGATTTCGCCGGCTGTTTGCTGGGTGAGTTGGAGAAGCAGATATGTAGAAGTTGATTACCGTCAGACGTTTGTTTATTGTTACTTCAGGGAGGGTAAGCATTGAAATATGCACTTCTGCAGTTGTCTCTTTTTCGTAGCTAGAAAGAATGACCGTTGAGCATTGAGATGGGAGCGATGCAAAGCAAAGAATCATCTCGTGACTTTGGGCTTTTGTCAAAAATACCACCGCAAAAGAAATCTATATATGGCACTGCCGTAATGACATTGATCGAAGCATATAAAAAGGTTAGAGTCGCTAGGTCCGTTTTTAGGATTTTAGGGGCGGCACGGGTGAAACCCTAGGCACTGTCCCGACCTCCCCTATCCTCCATTCACCTCGCCATCCTCGGAGGAGGCCGACGGGTAATATCTGATCGGCGGATGGCGGTGGCGGGCTCTTGTTCCCTACCGCTGCAAGATCTCTAGCCTAGTGAGACGAGCAGATCTAAACAGTGTCGCGCTCGGCGGAGTTCAGAAATCGTGACAGCAGGCCTGGAGATTTTTGGCGGTGTCACAATTGTGGTGGCTGCGATGGTATAGTGCTGCCGCCTGTGGATCTAGGCAGCGGCGGCTGTGGCGATATGTGGGGTGGCGGAAAAAGGATCGAAGAAGGAGACGACATCCATGGCAATGGCGATTACTAGCGGTACAGTTGTGCCCCGCTCTGAGGGAGGATATTGCGAATTCATGTTGTTACAGATTGGAGATTGGTGTTGGTGCGCGGCCGCGGTTGCAACTGGATAACGGAAGGGATATTTTTTTACTCCCTCCGTCCGGAAAAGGATGTCTTCCATTTATCCAAATTCGGATGTATGTGCATGGAAGACATCCTTTTCCGGACGGAGGGAGTACAAGGGATTCCCAAATCCTTCATATGCCGATAACGAGGGTGACATGGCTCTGCCAGAGGGGCCCTTGTCGTTGGTTTCGGCAGTGTCTGACAATCTTGTCATCGCAGGCACGTCACGTTGATCACGTCAAAACTATGTGTGTGATCATTGGTTGGAAGACCCGACATTGAAGCAGTAGATGTTCTGAGATGCTCTGTCCCATGGTTCTCTTGCATGAGGTTTGTACATATTCGTTGTCGAGTGGTATAGTACACGATGCGTACATGAGTATGGATGTATATGTTTGTTTTCGGTATTGGACTAGAAAGAGCGAACATGGTGACCAAACAGATGCGACAACACATCGTGGTTGACCTTTGGTGGTTCTACTTTAGTACAGAGCTCCAGGGTGAAAACTCTATGTCCACCGTTCGTCGGTCGTTCCTGACAATAATGATGTTTGTTTCGATATCGTTACCTTGTTGAAAGCATTCCATGGAATTTTTTCAGTTCCGCTCTCAAGATGAATACTCGTGATTTTGTTTTTGACTGGAGCCGGCAACGGTGACACTTGTGTGGCGTTACCGTTCTGAAGGTGTTGCATTTGGAGAACCTTTTCGTGACCCGTGTATTGTTAGCAAAGTGGTTGATGTCGATGCTGCTTACTGCGAGATAATTCTTTTATTTTTTCCTTTAGTTTTATTTTTTTCCTTTTAATAATTTTGATGTGTGTGTCTTGCTCGTGGTATTGAGTTATTGCATAGTCTGGTCCCTTAATGATAAAAAATATTGCTTCGTTAAGTTTTTCGGTGGTATTGAGTTATTGCATAGCCTACTAATGTTAGTTTCAATTTTTTACGAAAGTGAACTAATCGTATCAAATAAATTGCTCACAAAGTTATTCGGCCTACTTAGACCGCTTTTTATGCCTGGATGAAATATCCTAGAGGGGGGCGTCGTCCTGCATGAAACTATCCATAAACTTCATAGGAAGTAAATGGACGGGTATTGTTCAAAATTGATTTTGAGAAGGCGTATGATAAGTTTAATGGCCTTTTTTTTACTGCCATTGAGTATGGAAGGATTTGATAAAAAAATGATGTGACCTTATTTTGAACTTTGTCCGGGGAGGAGGGGGTTGGTTGGAGTTCGTGTCAATGACGTGATTAGACGCTACCTCCAAACGAGAAAGGGCCTCCGAGAGGGAGATCCCCTTTCTCCGATGTTGTTTAATATCATTGCTGGTATGTTGGCCATTCTCATTGTGCGGGCAAAAGAGGATGGGTAAGTTAGAGGCCTTATTCCCCACCTTGTTGAGGGTGGCATTTTGATCCTTCAATATGCCGATGATACCATTATTTTCGTGAAACATGACCTTGAGAAGGCCGTCAACATGGCATTGATTTTATATATCTTTAAACAATTATCTGGCCTAAAAAATAACTTTCATAAGATGAAATTTTATGTTTTGGTAAAGAAAAAATGTGGAGGAACGGTACAAAAGTTTCCCATATCAAAAAACAAATATGGAATTAACCCTCTCTTTTGCTAATATTTGGGCTCGGTCTTCCAGACTAGTTTGCATACGTTGAGGTCTGAGGTATCAGCCTCTCAAGGGCGCAAACCTTTTTTTTCTTTGAGGGGTAGGGACCAAATTTGGATACAGGAAGCGTTTCTGGGCCACCCGCGACACGAGCCCTCGATTGGCTGCTGGGCTCACTCTTGCAACCTTACCTGGGCTTTGAGCCATGAAAAGGCGGCCAATTTATGCTCCTCCAGGCCTGATTTTCCTAGCCTTTGAACACATCCTGTTTGGTCAGCAGGATTTCAGAACATGGGAATGAAAAAACAATTACCGGAAGAAGTTATAAATGAAATGTTCTTTTTAAGGTAATATATTGAATCCTAAAATCGAAGGAATTCATATTATCGTCGAAGCAAATAAAAAATTCATAAGATTGCATTGAAGAAAAAATAATAATGGAATTGATGCAAAATAGAAAACGCGTATGCTTCTAAACGTACAACCCAAGAATGCTCTAGAGAAAAAAATCCTAAAGAAAAGAATCCAAACAAATAAATTTTCTTTGACCCAAAAAATCCTTTTCGTACTACTACCATGAAGAATCTTTCTCTCTACATGGATTCTTTCTTGCTAAATAAAGTAAAGCGCGAAAAAATATTTACAAATCAGAAACACTTGAAATAAAATACCAGGAAGAACTCGTCCGCCTTTCGTCACCGTATGCGCGTATAGTGGCTCATTTCTACCTGGTCAGGGATAAGCAGACAAGAACTTTTCCTGATACAAGTTCAAGTTACATTTCTATTTGTGTTTCTGCCTATCCAGGGGTATAGGCCAGTGAGGTCAACTGAAATCTCACCAACTCACAGAAGGAAAATGCATGTACTAAACTACATTATCTTTTTTTTTTGAAACGAGGCAAAAGCTTTGCCTTTTATATTGATATAAGAGAAGCAAACATGACACGGCCAAGACCAAAAAGAAAAAAGTCATACATGACAGGGCGTACTAGGCGAAAGAAAGTAGCCCCGCTTGGATCCAAATCACCCTACTCCGTCTATTCTCTCAGAAAGATATATCGTCATATCTTCAAAACGCAACTACGCGGCGCGATCTGGGGGTCGGGAAGCAGATCAGGCGGAGACGTCCAGTGCCGACGGAGGCGGGAAATCGCTTCCCCCTGGGCCAGCAAGGCCAATCAAAGCTTCATCCGCTGCCGTCATGGACGGCAAGTTCAGCCTGAGGAGGGTCCTCAACCCGTTGATTGCCGAATCGGAGAACGGAGCCTTCTTGCAAGTGTTCGTGAATTCTTTCGTAGCCTCCACCAGGGCATATCTCCAAAGTCGAGCCCCATTTTCTTGTGGAGGACACGCTGCGATTTGCCGACCGCAGGGAGTTGAGGCTTCGCCGCGAGCCTGCTGCTACGACGGTCAGGGGCGGGTAGGGCCGCATCAGCACGTGGCATTGGCGGAATATGCGTGGGCAGCATCGGCACAACCGACAGGCTGAACAGATCTGCGACACTGCATATCACGATGCCAGATGAGGGAGTCGTACCCGCAGCGTCAGCAACATCATCATCATCACTGTCGTCATCAGTATCGGCAGCGAGGAGGTTTCCAATCGTAGCAGCCTCCGCGTCAGCGTCAATGACGTCCGCGACGGGCTGAAACTCCCTCCTCGCCCAGTCGCCCACCTCCTCGCCGTCCAGCAGTAGCTCCTGCTGATCCAGATCGGCGAGGCATGGCAAGAGCTGCTCCATCTCCTCGTCCTCATCATCCTCACTGGAAAATCCCCCGTCGCACAGCGCGTCGCCAGGCGAGATCAACACCATGGTGAGGCCATCCATGCTCTCTACGTCCATGCTGGGATGTCCCCCCTCGCACGGCGCGTCGCCAGGCGAGAGCAGAACGGTGAGGCCCGCGTCTGGAGAAAGGAGCGGGTGACTACTAGACGTCAATGGGGAGCACTCCAAAGCCGGACGAGAGACCTCCGGCAACACCTCCCCAGACGCTGCCGTCGACAGGCACAAAAGCACCTCCGACTCAGCCGTCTCGCGATCGCCGACCTTTCCTTGCATTTGCAGCAGCCCCAGGTCAGTCCTCTCGTTTTCCGCAGAGAGCACATCGTCCACGCTCATCTTGTAGCACCTCTCACTAGCCAGCACCCTCGATGCCAAAGTGGAGAAACACACATCCATCGCAGGGTGCGCATGTTCCTGGTTGCCGAGCGCGAGGTCGCTGGAGGTAGAGCTCGTCGGCGCGCTCTGGGCGTGGCGAGCTTGAGTTGGCGGAGTGCGAGTCGCAGTCGTAAAGGGAGACAAAGGCGTCGAGGTGGAGCTTGTTGGCGTGCTGCATGAGTGGCCAACCGGATCTGGCGGAGCGCGAGTCGCAGACGGAGCCTGGAGCGAATCCTTAGCGACCTTGGCCCATGAAAGAGCTCCTTTCACGAGCGGGGAGGAAGAAGGGCGGCATGGCGCCGGGAGTGCAGAGGCTGTCTTGACCTGCTTGGCAGCGAGACGGAGTGGACATGCGCGCTCCTTGTGGCCGGAGAGGTCGCAGGTGAGGCAACGCAATGGGTCGCGGCACGCGGTGGAGCAGTGGTGCTTGAGGGGAGCAAGGCAACGTCCACATTTCCCCTCGGTACGCCTTTTGAAACGCAGCGTGGCCGCGTCCTGCTGGAAGCGGCGCGAGATGGGCCCCGCCACTCCACACGCCTTACGACGTTCCTCGCGGCGGGCGTGGCGCGAGAGCACCGTACACCATACGCCATCCGATGGCAAGCTCCTCGAGCCCCTCGCCTTCGGCGACAGCAGCCGCAGAGGGGAGGGATGAGACGCAGCATGAAGCCTTGGCGATGGTAGGGACGCCTCGTGGATTCGGGGGGCGGGGATGTTGAAGCGCACGGTCCGCCGGGGACGAGCAGGTGCGACGACATTGGAGGCCGAGGGATGGCGGAGGATGCTGACCAGCCGCCTCCCCGCAGACGACGCGACAGGTAGGCAACCCTCGAGGCGCCAAGATGTCAAAGCAGCGTTGACGTCCTCGTGGATAGCGGCGGAGGTGGAGGTGAAGTCGAGGACGCCCTCCACGACGCTCCTGAGACGTGGAGCGGGAGGAGCCGTCTGCGGGGCCGCGAAACCAATGGGCGCGGCGGCAGGTGGAGGTGGCCGGACGCCGGAGCTATCACGGGGCGGGGAGAGCCCATTTGCGGCGCCGGTCGGAACGCGGTCGCCCGTGAGGCCGCGAGAGCGGGCTGGACGCAGAGGCGAAGCGGAGCGCCGGCCAGCGGGCTTTCTCTTCGACGGGACGAGACGCCGAGCGGGAGGACGAGGAGCAGGGGCCGGAGCAGCGACAGGATCCGGCAGGGAGGCGAACGGCGGTGGCGCCACCACAACATTCAAGAGCAGGTGCCGCGGGACGGAGCCCAGCGGGGGCGACACAGTCAGCAGAGGCAGAAGCTTCGAGGTCGAGGGAGCCCGTGATGGCGCTCCGGAGACGCGGCGAACTCGCTCTCCCGCGCGCGGCGGAGAGGAGAGGGATGGAGAGCTCCGTCCCGAGGACGCTCGAACCAGGGGCGCCGTGCCAAGGAAAGCGGGCGCGAAGCCGGGAGGCAAGGTAGCCGGAGGTGGAGATGGCCGCTGCGGGCGCAGGGAGACGGCGTGGTGGCGGCCGGCAGCGGGCGGCGCGGGCAGGGGCCGGGCGCCGGGCGAGCCAGAGGACGCGGCGATGCGTGCTGGGGCCCCTTCCGATGGCGTGGCGATGACGGAGTTGGCCGCTCCGCCTTGAAGAGCCGCCGCGTTGACGAAGGACGACGCCCGGCGCACAGGGGCAGAGAAGCGCGTGGTCGATGACGAGGCCCGGCGCGCGGAAGCAGTATAGCGCGAGGTCGTGGACGAAATCCGGCGCGCCGGCGCTGCCGCGAAGCCGGAGGGGAAAATCCCCGATCTAGATCCTGATCCAGATCGCGGGGACGCAGGGCCGCAAGGCGAAGCTTCGAGGTCAACCACGGGGCTGGGGCTAGGTGGGTGGGTGGGGGAGGACGGGGCGGTGGGGCTGCGGTGGGGATCTGGCTGGGGCGGTTTGTGGGGTGGGCGGCAGCCGCCGGAGTGGGGGGCGTCGCTGGGTCGCCCGTGTCGCCTGGTGCGTCGCGAGACATCAAGCAGTGAACCGCTTTTCCTCGGCCAAGATGAACATTACTTCTTTTGTCAAAAACTACATTATCCAAGACACTCCAAAAACGTACGAAGAAAGTAGGTGCAGATGTACTGGTGAAGAACGCTTCAACACGGAGTATACATCACGGTGAGAGCGAGAAACAGAAGACAGTTCGACTGAAGAAGAAAGAGAACACGTAAGCTTACCTAGGTTACAGTAGGTCGGAAGCAGTAAGCAGAGGCCACAAAGTTGACAACGAGATGGAGTCGTATGGTACAAAGAAGCACTCAACTCATGTGGATGCATTGCGTGTATACATACTTGTGGAGTCCATTTTCCGTATTTGCTATTTCTGAAACAAAAACAAAATGCATGGATACAGAAAAAATGAAATTTTACCAGGTCTCATCCTTGCCTTCTCATTGTTGCATATATCATCGGATGTATTTTCTTGCAAATTGAAGCGTTTAGGCATGGCAAACTTACACGTCAAAGCGAAGACCCAGTCTGGGACATGGTTACTGAAGGACTGGCGGACAGATAGAGGCACATGAGACAGTCAAACTTCAGCCGTCTGATCATGTGCTTCAGACGTCGTGCTAGAATTCTTCTACGTATAGGTCATGCATGGTACTTTGGTCACGGTGTCCTGCATACCAGTTCACATTCATGATCTCTTGACCTCGTTTTTCCATTCAGCCCTATCATTTCCCTTTCGAACATGTAATGGATAGAATCAGAACAAAACCAGAGCCTAATTTACATTTAATCGGATGATCAAGCACGTAATACACGCGTACGCATTGTCGTTGTCTCTATCTTACCAAACACACTGACAAACTAAAAGTCTGATCCTCTTGCCAGCATTGTTTAACCCTGAAATCACATCGCCGGCAGAAAAAAAAACATGTATTCCGAGTATAAAAGATAACAAGTTGGTGATCCAACAAATTGCACTTCTAGGCTCTAGCTTATGTCCATGCACTTAATTTCCAAGAAAGCATCAACGTTAAGATGTTAAGAAATCCTTACAAAGGAAGCACTCAGGACAGCTGTTACACATGTTCTAACTTCTTCTGGACATTATCCTGAATTATTCAACTCTTGTTTGCAGATTACAATACAAGCCGGTGGCTCACTCGATCGCTGGTCTTCTTTAGCTACTCATTTTCGTGATATTTAATTGTACACTACTAGTAGGAACCAATTAGTTCAACAGCTACACTACGCACGTGCCATTGTCACATTGTGTAACTACCACCAAGCTAGCTAGGCTGCGGCCGCCGCGCGCGCACTGGCCTTGCCGGCCCCGACGTCGCATCCGAGCGTCGCACCAACGACTACGAAGAAAACACCGGGTTTTTTTGACGAAATTGTTGGCTTCAAATGCCCAAGTCCAAAGCCGTACCAACAGCAACCACTGATCTCTCGTCTGGCGATCGACATGCATGCATCCCGTTTCAAAGTTCAAACAATGCACGTCAACGTTTTCAAATGATATCAAGTCCTTGAGCCCCCGTCAAATTGGACCAGATGATCGATGCATTTTCTGAAATCTAAACAACCAGATAAGAGCATCTCCAATAGAAGATTTATAACAGGGCACGAAAAGCAGCTTCATGTAAAATTTACATCACCAAAACGGGGTTTTTTAGGGCACAAGAAACGTCCGCCTTCCACAGCTGACTAAAATAGGCACCACATCGCCCGACTGACCGCCCATCTCGACCATCGTCGGCGTCCCCCGCCGCTCCATCCCGCGGCACCGCTCCAATCCTCCCTCCCGCGGGACCGCTGCGACCTCGCCGCTCACCCCACCACTCCGGAAGGACGCCGAAGCCCCCGCCACGCCGTTGACGACCGAAGCAGTCGTTGCTCGGCTATCAGCAGAGTCTCCGGCGGCCCAAAAATATCATAAATCAACGCCGACGAGCAAAGAAGGACAGCGTCGGTGCGACGGCACTCCAATCGATGCCGACGAGGAGCGAAGGGCAGCGGCTGGTACTTTCCCTATATCGTGGGCTCCGGTGGCCATTGGGAAAGCTAGTGGTGGCGGCTACTTTCCTCTGCCGGTGCCCGAGGAGGACGGGATGAAGGCGGCGAAAGGGCGGCGGTGGGAAGGCTTTTGGTCGCGCGCGGGAAGGTTCTACGTGGCGGTTTGAAGACTCCCGCGCGCGGCGTTTTGGGTTTTACATCACGACCACCAATGATCTATATTTATATCACCAGTGATTTATTTTTCATCGCGATGTAAAAAAATTGAGCCAAAATATCTTGGATGGCTGTTTTTGTCATTTTATTATATCAAATATGATTAATTCCTATTTTACATCACCTATTAGAGATGATCTAAGCCGAAACCGAAAATATGGGTATCCAATTCTCATTGGAGCGTGAAGTACTAACGACCCGACGCCCCGTCCCTCACGTCGCCCGCCCCGTGCGACTCGGGGGAACCCTAGCTCGCGCCGCCGCCAGGGCCCCCGGCGCAGCCTCTCCTCCGCCACTGCCGCTGGCCTCGCCGCGGTGGCGGCGGCTCCCGCTGCCAAAGGCGGTCTGGGGCGACTCACGGTGGACGCGTTGACGATGGCCGGCGCCCCGCTTCTCTCCGGTGCGTGCGGCGGCCAGGGCGGCGCTGCGTCGGGCGGCGGGTTGCAGCGGTGGCGGTTGGTGCGATGCGGCAGAGCGACGGCGGCCCCTCTGCTCGCCGCCGGTAGCAGTGGTGCAGCCAGGGCCCGATCTGGGCCCAGATGGGCTGGGGGCTAGGCAGTGCGCGGCTTCTCCTCATGCGCTGCGCCGTCTGGTGCGGTGCGCGGTGGTGGTCGGCTGTCTTGCGGCGAGGCGTGCGGGGGCTGCAGCGCCATCGGCGGGAGATAGAGGCGTCCCGGTCGGCTTCCCTTTGCCGGCACGTCGCGTCGGCTTCGGGAGTGGCAACGCGAGCGTGGCTAGGTGTGAAGATGTCCTGCAAGACTTGTACGTCGGGGCGGCGGCCCTGGACTTGGTGGCGGCGTCGCGCTGAGCTAGGAGATGGCCCTGCGCGAGGCGGACCTAGGCCCCGGCGCCTAGCTCCGTTTGGTGGTCGTGGACCGTTGGGCGCGCGGGGCTGACGGTATCTGCGTGCGGGTCTGTGATGGTGGGCTAGTCGGTCCCCGTGTGGCCGGGCGGGTTGTTCGTGTTTCTCCGTCGGGTGAAAACCTTCAGTGACGCCCTGGGCGCCATTTCCTTCTTGAAGGTGTCGTCATGGCGGTGCTCTCACTCCTCCGCCCGGGAACTTTCGGGGGAAACCCCAGATCCTACGTGGATCGGGCGAGGGCGGCGCTTCGGCATCGTATTCCCCTTGGGGCCTCGTCTTGGATGTTCACCGGCCATAGGGACCCGTGGAGATGTTTTGGTGGTGCGGCGACGATCTTCTCGTCTTCGGCTAGATGGTGCGCGGCCCTGGGGCCGGCGTGGATGTCGGAGCGGCGGCTCCGATCTTGCCTCCGCTGCATCGCTTTGAGGCGCGAGGGTGTCGGCCTTTCCTGCTTGGGCGGTTTCGTCGTCGACCTATGTGGTGTGTGGCCCGTGGCCAGCGTGGATGTCGGAGCGGCGGATTCGGGCTTTGCCTCCGCTGTTGCGTTGAGGGGTAGGAGTGTCGGCCTTGGCCGCTTGGACGGTTAGGCCGTCGACTTGTGTGGTGCATGGCCTCGGGGCCGGCGTGGCGTGTGGTGTTGTTGTATCCGATTTTCGGCCAGTTTTCCTTATAAACTGGTCAATTCACTTCTTCTATATAATTGAAAAGGCAAGCCTCTTTGCCAGGTTAAAAAAAAAAACTTTCCGGCCGTCCACACATCCCATGCATATAGACGGAAGGCAGCCGCCTGCTATCAAGATTCCAGATTGACAGGAACGTACTAGTACAACAGTTTAGAATTAATCCGTGGAATAATTAATCAACCAGTGCATCTGCGGTACACGATAAATTACTCTCATAGTTGTTGTGCAGAAAACTGTTGTAACTGCCGGACAAACATGCCGCATTTGAAAAACTGCGCTTGACCGGCCTTGTGCGTGCTCCAGATGTCGCTGTTCTTAGGTATGAATGAACGGCTGTTGCTTGTGGCGCCCCCGACCCGACTGCTATACAATGATGCTGTGTGTCACCGGTTAAGCGATACAATCGGAGGTTACGGGTTTACCAATCCCCGGCCAAAACCTTTGGCAGGCGTTGCTGGGTACACCTCACTCCAGACAACGCAACACCCCGATTGATGCCTTAACACAGGCACAACTATCAAAGCATAATAGGAAGATCAAGACTTGTGGAACAACTGGCACATCACAGACTCTATGACACAAATCATATAGTTCAACTCTTATAATAGAGAAAGATAGCAAATGACAACCAGAGGTCACAGACCCAACATTACAACCTGCGGAAGCGAATTAAGTTGTCTAACAACAAGATCCAAATATGGCCTAAGAGGCCTACAGATAACATCACAGCGCCAGCTATTCCGAGATGTCCCAAGCTGCCACCTGGGAACCCCAGACTACTCGTCGACGTCCACAAAGAACCCACCTTCGAAGTCGGTGAAGTCCTCCTCTGAAACAAAAGCAAAGACGTTGAGTTCGACGAACTCGCAAGATTAAGAGCTATATATGCTCGATGAGGCTTTCAAAGTTTTATGGCTCTTTTGCATAAAGCTGATTTTATTTAATAAAACATGACTCCATGGCAACGACTAATCAGAATATTTTCAAAGAGGGGTAAGAAGTAACTCTTTTCTTTGAGATCACCTTTCTCAATCATCACCAACATCACCATTGTACCTGTTCATCAAAGGCACCCCCCGAATCACCCTCGAGGAAGTCAACCTTGCATTCGTGAAATTGGTACCTCTAGTACCCAAGTTTTAATCATTCCGTTAAAGTTATTCTATGATCATCGTCCATTCCCAAGTCGTCCGTAACCGTGGACACGGCTTTTCGAAAAGATTTATCCCTGCAGGGGTGTACAAAGTGGAAGTCCCCGGAGTCCCGAAGGGCCCCAGCTCCTTCGCCACGCGTACCGCCCGGCCCATTACCTGATCATTAGCTCTCTTCCTTGGAAAGCCGGCTGGGTGGGAACGGTGTCGACTTCTCCCTCGTTAAAGACTTTCCAGGATCATCAGTGGCGGTAGGACTGCCAGGATCACAACACCCCGCCCCACGGCCACTTATTTTCCTAACACCACAATCCTCATCCCAGTTCATACCACCATCATCACGCACGCGCAAATGGAAGCCCGAACTAGAGGACCCTGGCTAGCCCCGCTCGAGTTATTTAGTCTATGAGGGTTCCTGCAATTGCATAGGCCTCACGCATGGTTGCACGCTCGTCTTGGTTCAAGAGGTACAGAACTCACACCTAGGCGGCGAGAACGAGACAACCCACCACATCCCATGTGGCCTCTCATCCCCACCTTTAGCATTTTATTATCCATCTCCACAATTCTCCACCATCAACATCACTGTCACAAGTTAACACCTGTTTCCAGCATTCACCATCCCTAGTACAACTAGGCATTTCACTAAGCATGGCTAAGCATTTGCATAGCATAGTAAGTGTTCCATGGCCAACAATACAAACCTATGGTAATAGGAAGGTAGAACAGGTATTGGCAACAGGATTCTAATGCAACTAGTAGGATACTCTAATACAGGCAAAAGACATTTAGAACCGCATGCAATATTATAGTGGAGAAAATACTTGCGGAAAATAGGATAAGATATGCTCAGAGGGGGGATTACGCTTGCCTTGTTGATACGGCGGGTAATACAGATCGTCACGAAACGGTGGTAGCACTTCAACTCCTTGATCTACCGAAGAGCAAACATCACCGGAAAGCAAAGATAACAATCAACACATGGCAATTGTGCAATGCATACAAAAATGATGGTATGACAATTTAAATGCAACTACGAGATCCTAGACACGATCCTTGAGTTAAATGAGTGTCCCCAAATAATTAGGCATTATTTGGCATACCCTCATATTTATCTTAGTGGTTCTACTACTACTCGAAGTACATTATTGTAATTGTGAGCAAGTATGCATGATGATGATGATTTTAGATAGTTCACACTTTTCTGAACATTTTGGTATAAAGAACACATTTTTCTGATGTCCCGGTGAAAGTTATGGTTTTTATAAATTTCCCTTTTGAATATGTGCCTTTAATTATTTTAATTCCAGCAACATTAAATTTAGTTACTCGAAAACGAGGGGGAGAGTTGGAACATGTAGGAATCGTCGGAGTCGATATCCCTAACGGTGCGAGAGTGTAGCGGGAGGCATGTGCTTCCGAGGAGAAAAGGAAAAACAAAAGCAGCAGAAAAAACTGTGTAACCGGCTTCCAGCCCGGTTTAGCCGGCTAGCAGGCCGGCCCAGTGACAGAGGCACCCGGCACACAGCCCGGTTGGGCCGGCTGAGAGGCCGGGCGTGTGGCTGAGAGGCCCGGCTCGTGGCCCAGTTAAAACCGGGCCCAAAGCCGGTTAAGGCCCAGAGGCGAACGGCACTGAGGCCGGTTTTAACCGTCCTCTCGACCGGCTGGCGAGGGAAAACGTCGACGCACGACGGCGTCGTGCTGGGCGCACTCCGGCGAGGGCACGGCGAGGTGGAAGCGAGGGGAGAGGGAAGAGGGGTGCTGGCAGCACGGGATGCTCACCACGGTGGCGTCGGGGCAGACGACGTGGCGGGGGAGTGCTCAACGGCGACGAACACGGGCGGCGGAGCCGCGGCGGTGGTGGAGACAAACTCGTGCGGCGGCGGCGATGTAGGGCGTCCGCGTCAATTCCTCTGACTGAGGAGGATCAGGGGATGCGGCGAACCTGCTGGTGGTCATCGATTTACCCGGGGATCCTCCAATCAACGGCGATTCGGCGGCGGCCATGGCTCAGCTTCGAGCTCGGGGAGAGGAGCACAGAGAGAGAAGAGGCAGGTGAGGAATGGGAGCAGCGTGGACTCGTGTGCGTGCTCTCCTGCAGTGAAGGCAGCGAGGGGGCCCGGACACGCACGAGGAGCAAGGTGGTGCGGCGCGAGCGCGGCCTGTTCGGTCGCTACAGGGAAGGGAGGAAGAAGATGCAGAGTTTGCAAAGAGGTCCCTGGAGATTTTGAAACCATCACGGATAGGTCCCTGTGCTGTTTCCTTAAGAATTCCAGCAGCAAAATCCACTGATTTTATTAGGGCACTTAAACATTTTATTAAATTCTGAGAAAATTCCAGTAGCCTCCTACCAACAAGTAGAAGCACTACAAAAATTGGCAAATCATAATAAAAGTTTTGGATAAATTTTGTTTAGAGAGTTTGGATAAGGCATTTTTGGTATTTTCAAGATTTAAAATACTTAGCCATTTATTTCTCCTTGAGAAAAGTATATCTTGAAGTCTTGAACATTGTTGACACACATAAAACTAAAAGTGAGAAATGGGTGGTCAACAATTACTTCAAAACTTGAAAGCAAAGCAATAGGCATTTTTGAGAATTTCCAAAGTAATAATCTTTTAGAACTTTGAATCAAGTCAAAATATTAATTTGAGCACTTAGAACTTCCTCGACGAATATAAGAAGTCAAGGTATTTTGTTTTGCAAGTTTAAGTGCCTCACATTGTTGTGAAATTTTGGTTGAAGCAAGTTTGGCATTTGTTTTAAGGTGGTGCCAAACCAAGTGTTTTATGTGTTTAGCAATTTAACATTGGATGCCATGATGCAATGCAACACAAAAACGAAAATTTTACTCGGGTTTTTAGGTTTTCAACTTTGGGCTGTTACAACTCTACCCTCCTTACAGGAATCTCGCCCCGAGATTCTTAGAGTAGGAAAGAGGGAAAGGTTACGACGGCCTTCAACGGTCTTCCCGGTGTAGAATGATTCAGCGCATCCCGAAGATCTTCATCGGCTATACGTCAGGATCATAATCCCAGTACACCATAGGAACGAAAGGAACCTCTCCGGTTGGATGGGTCTTTGTAAAGATACAACGGCCGAGTACCTCCTGGTAGAATCTTAGAAGAGACTTCAAGCATCCCTTGGATTGACAGTTAGGAGACACATGGAGTTTGATAAGAGTTTCCAGTTGGTAGACGACTGTTTCTCAAAAGGTTGAGAATATGAACTTTGCACGAGGCCTTAAGTCTCTGCGGGAGAGTGTCGACACAAGCTTCCAACAGATGAAGAGATAAATTGTACTAGTCGGCTTGAGTAGAACTTTCCTCACGGAGGAGCATTTCAGATCACTGGAGAAGGATCGGAAAGCTAGATCGAGAGAACTTCAGAAACTCCGCAAACGTTAGTATTAGGAACACTTCTTGATTTTCCAGACATCGGGACAAACTTCTTGAGGATCACCAACTATCGTTTCTGTTTGAGGTTTAGATCTGGTCAGGTGTAGAGATACTTCAGACTCAACATGTATGCATCGGGAGTCTTTGTCACGGATACCACCGGATTACTTTTGCTAGAACCCCAGGAGCTGGACTAGAAGGTCTAACTCCAAAGGAGGAACGAGATTGAGGAACTCAAGTATTAGCAACTTGTCAGGAGACAGCTGCCCTACTTGATTTACTTGCAATGAGACACGATTGAGTTCTTGATGGGAAACACCAATGAGAACAAAAGGAGTTCTCAGACTTCCTCTCTTTCTGGAACAAAAATTCGATCAGTGGCCTGGATGCATGATGAAATTCTCAAGGAAAGTAGGTAACGACATACCATTTCAAGAATCTTCTGCATATGCATGATTGGCCGGAGATGATTCTGAGGAAACCAGACAATCTACTCAGATCCACGGCGACATCTTTCAGCAATTGCACGTGAACCAGAGAAAGTCACTTCTAACTTCCGGAACTCATACCTTGTGACGACACAAAGTTAGTTCTAACAAGTTTCCAATGCTCACGCCCAATATCTCATATACATCACCTCAAACATGGAGAAGATAAGAATGTAGTTGATGGGCTCAACAACAAACTTATCTGGATGCTCCAATTTGGTAGACCCATATGTCACATGAACGGGGCATGAGTATTGGTCAGGCTAACACGTTGTTAATCTGAGTTTAACCTACTGAATGTGTTAGTCTGAGTTTGATTTGACGATAGCCCAAATCAAATCAAAAATTTGTAGGATAGCATAACCACAAAGGAGATACCACCTTGCTTCGACACAGGAAGCTAGACATCCATTGAGAAGTGAGCTATATCAGATAGAGCTTTTGTCTTGTAACTCTCCAAGTTGTTTAAGCTCAACCGAATAATTCAGGACATCCAGCACGATTTTCTTGGAGAAAGGAGTTGTTCAGAGAACCAGCTCACACATAAGCTCGATTTTTCGGGGAGAAAGGAGTTGTCCGTGATGTTGAGCTTGGACAGGCGACAACCTGGCGATACTTCTGGAAAAACCTACAGAATATCACGATCCCCATACAGGGTATCACGATTCCGCCGGTATGTCGTGAGTTCGAGAGAGAATCATGCCTTCCAAGGCATAAAGAGGTGGTCTAGGGAGCTTCGGCGTGAACCTAGCTCTTTGACCGAGGGAGTGCATCAAGCCAACGGACTTGGTAGCACTGTCAAACTCAACTTATTGATCGGATAACCAATCATGTTAAGGAGGACAAGGAATGTCTTTGGATTTCAACGCAGTAAGAACTGCTGAGAATATCCGATAGCCACATCATTGCTCATAACCATCATTCTCGAGTAACAAGTCACTCGGAAATCGGAGAGTAATAAAGTGTAAGAGCATCACTTCATCAAGAGGATCATGATACATCACACAATACCCTGATATCAAAGAGTGTGACACTCTAGGGTGGAGCAGGACAAAAGCTAAACAAAGCCCTTATTCTGCCTATCACGTTATTTTGACTGGTCCGAGAGTGGACAGGATACGGGAGCTCATTCCTTCTAACAAGACGAAGGGGAAAGAATTTTGCCGGATCAAGAGAGTGACTAGCATCGGAACACTCCAATGCACGGTGAGAACGTTACTGCCAAAAGACAGACAAAGGTCGGAAAGCAGATCAGAGTAAGAAACTTGCTCAGGAGAAATCCTAAGATGTTGAAGATGCACCGGTTATTACTCAATTGTGATAACCATGCCCAAAAGGAGAGATGTAGCGGAATCACGAACAGAGTTCGGAGACGTGCTAGAAGAATCCTGGCTGTAACCCGATGGTTCCAAGACAGAACCTAAAGCAAAACTAAGGAAGAGCTGAAGTTACATAGCCAGCTGAGGTGTGGTAGATCCATATTCGACCATTTACCACACGGACCACGGAAAAGACTTGGGTTGAAGATCAGCATCATGTGCTACTAGCGAGAGTTAAGAATCACAACTTAACACACTCTAGTTGGCACAATCCGGGACCTTATGTTCAAGTCCTTGGGTTAGAACCCAAAAGAAAGGATTTAAGAGATTAAACTTGATAGGAATACAAGGGTCCGTAACAACTGAGTTGATAAGAATTTCGTCGTATTCCAGATGGTTTCTCGGCACATGAAGCTTCGGATTGTAGCGCGGCGGGAGCAAGTGAGCACATAACACGCAAGGTATAACCCAACCCCGTTTTACTCCTAATTTTGAAGTAACAGGTGAGAAGTAAAACCTTTAAACCAAATCGAGGTAAGATTGCTCCGAGATTAGAGGGTAACCAGATAAGGAGTAAAAAGAATCCTAAGATGGTTTTCACAACTCATTTTTAGGTTAAAAATATTTTCACAAACACTAGACTCAACGTCGACCAGTAGAAGGGTTTCCTACAGGCAGTACTGCTCTGATACCAACTTGTGGCGCCCCGACCCGACTGCTATACAGTGATGCTGTGTGTCACCGGTTAAGCGATACAACCGGAGGTTACGGGTTTACCAATCCCCGGCCAAAACCTTTGGCAGGCGTTGCTGGGTACACCTCACTCCAGACAACGCAACACCCCGATTGATGCCTTAACACAGGCACAACTATCAAAGCATAATAGTAAGATCAAGACTTGTGGAACAACTGGCACATCACAGACTCTACGACACAAATCATATAGTTCAACTCTTATAATAGAGAAAGATAGCAAATGACAACCAGAGGTCACAGACCCAACATTACAACTGCGGAAGCGAATTAAGTTGTCTAACAACAAGATCCAAATATGGCCTAAGAGGCCTACAGATAACATCACAGCGCCAGCTATTCCGAGATGTCCCAAGCTGCCACCTGGGAACCCCAGACTACTCGTCGACGTCCACAAAGAACCCACCTTCGAAGTCGGTGAAGTCCTCCTCTGAAACAAAAGCAAAGACGTTGAGTTCGACGAACTCGCAAGATTAAGAGCTAATATATGCTCGATGAGGCTTTCAAGGTTTTATGGCTGTTTTGCATAAAGCTGATTTTATTTATAAAACAACTCCATGGCATCGACTAATCAGAATATTTTCAAAGAGGGGTAAGAAGTAACTCTTTTCTTTGAGATCACCTTTCTCAATCATCACCAACATCACCATTGTACCTGTTCATCAAAGGCACCTCCCCGAATCACCCTCGAGGAAGTCAACCTTGCATTCGTGAAATTGGTACCTCTAGTACCCAAGTTTTAATCATTCCGTTAAAGTTATTCTATGATCATCGTCCATTCCCAAGTCGTCCGTAACCGTGGACACGGCTTTTCGAAAAGATTTATCCCTGCAGGGGTGTACAAAGTGGAAGTCCCCGGAGTCCCGAAGGGCCCCAGCTCCTTCGCCACGCGTACCGCCCGGCCCATTACCTGATCATTAGCTCTCTTCCTTGGAAAGCCGGCTGGGTGGGAACGGTGTCGACTTCTCCCTCGTTAAAGACTTTCCAGGATCATCAGTGGCGGTAGGACTGCCAGGATCACAACACCCCGCCCCACGGCCACTTATTTTCCTAACACCACAATCCTCATCCAGTTCATACCACCATCATCACGCACGCGCAAATGGAAGCCCGAACTAGAGGACCCTGGCTAGCCCCGCTCGAGTTATTTAGTCTATGAGGGTTCCTGCAATTGCATAGGCCTCACGCATGGTTGCACGCTCGTCTTGGTTCAAGAGGTACAGAACTCGCACCTAGGCGGCGAGAACGAGACAACCCACCACATCCCATGTGGCCTCTCATCCCCACCTTTAGCATTTTATTATCCATCTCCACAATTCTCCACCATCAACATCACTGTCACAAGTTAACACCTGTTTCCAGCATTCACCATCCCTAGTACAACTAGGCATTTCACTAAGCATGGCTAAGCATTTGCATAGCATAGTAAGTGTTCCATGGCCAACAATACAAACCTATGGTAATAGGAAGGTAGAACAGGTATTGGCAACAGGATTCTAATGCAACTAGTAGGATACTCTAATCCAGGCAAAAGACATTTAGAACCGCATGCAATATTATAGTGGAGAAAATACTTGCGGAAAATAGGATAAGATATGCTCAGAGGGGGGATTACGCTTGCCTTGTTGATACGGCGGGTAATACAGATCGTCACGAAACGGTGGTAGCACTTCAACTCCTTGATCTACCGAAGAGCAAACATCACCGGAAAGCAAAGATAACAATCAACACATGGCAATTGTGCAATGCATACAAAAATGATGGTATGACAATTTAAATGCAACTACGAGATCCTAGACACGATCCTTGAGTTAAATGAGTGTCCCCAAATAATTAGGCATTATTTGGCATACCCTCATATTTATCTTAGTGGTTCTACTACTACTCGAAGTACATTATTGTAATTGTGAGCAAGTATGCATGATGATGATGATTTTAGATAGTTCACACTTTTCTGAACATTTTGGTATAAAGAACACATTTTTCTGATGTCCCGGTGAAAGGTTATGGTTTTTATAAATTTCCCTTTTGAATATGTGCCTTTAATTATTTTAATTCCAGCAACATTAAATTTAGTTACTCGAAAACGAGGGGGAGAGTTGGAACATGTAGGAATCGTCGGAGTCGATATCCCTAACGGTGCGAGAGTGTAGCGGGAGGCATGTGCTTCCGAGGAGAAAAGGAAAAACAAAAGCAGCAGAAAAAACTGTGTAACCGGCTTCCAGCCCGGTTTAGCCGGCTAGCAGGCCGGCCCAGTGACAGAGGCACCCGGCACACAGCCCGGTTGGGCCGGCTGAGAGGCCGGGCGTGTGGCTGAGAGGCCCGGCTCGTGGCCCAGTTAAAACCGGGCCCAAAGCCGGTTAAGGCCCAGAGGCGAACGGCACTGAGGCCGGTTTTAACCGTCCTCTCGACCGGCTGGCGAGGGAAAACGTCGACGCACGACGGCGTCGTGCTGGGCGCACTCCGGCGAGGGCACGGCGAGGTGGAAGCGAGGGGAGAGGGAAGAGGGGTGCTGGCAGCACGGGATGCTCACCACGGTGGCGTCGGGGCAGACGACGTGGCGGGGGAGTGCTCAACGGCGACGAACACGGGCGGCGGAGCCGCGGCGGTGGTGGAGACAAACTCGTGCGGCGGCGGCGATGTAGGGCGTCCCGCGTCAATTCCTCTGACTGAGGAGGATCAGGGGATGCGGCGAACCTGCTGGTGGTCATCGATTTACCCGGGATCCTCCAATCAACGGCGATTCGGCGGCGGCCATGGCTCAGCTTCGAGCTCGGGGAGAGGAGCACAGAGAGAGAAGAGGCAGGTGAGGAATGGGAGCAGCGTGGACTCGTGTGCGTGCTCTCCTGCAGTGAAGGCAGCGAGGGGGCCCGGACACGCACGAGGAGCAAGGTGGTGCGGCGCGAGCGCGGCCTGTTCGGTCGCTACAGGGAAGGGAGGAAGAAGATGCAGAGTTCGCAAAGAGGTCCCTGGAGATTTTGAAACCATCACGGATAGGTCCCTGTGCTGTTTCCTTAAGAATTCCAGCAGCAAAATCCACTGATTTTATTAGGGCACTTAAACATTTTATTAAATTCTGAGAAAATTCCAGTAGCCTCCTACCAACAAGTAGAAGCACTACAAAAATTGGCAAATCATAATAAAAGTTTTGGATAAATTTTGTTTAGAGAGTTTGGATAAGGCATTTTTGGTATTTTCAAGATTTAAAATACTTAGCCATTTATTTCTCCTTGAGAAAAGTATATCTTGAAGTCTTGAACATTGTTGACACACATAAAACTAAAAGTGAGAAATGGGTGGTCAACAATTACTTCAAAACTTGAAAGCAAAGCAATAGGCATTTTTGAGAATTTCCAAAGTAATAATCTTTTAGAACTTTGAATCAAGTCAAAATATTAATTTGAGCACTTAGAACTTCCTCGACGAATATAAGAAGTCAAGGTATTTTGTTTTGCAAGTTTAAGTGCCTCACATTGTTGTGAAATTTTGGTTGAAGCAAGTTTGGCATTTGTTTTAAGGTGGTGCCAAACCAAGTGTTTTATGTGTTTAGCAATTTAACATTGGATGCCATGATGCAATGCAACACAAAAACGAAAATTTTACTCAGGTTTTTAGGTTTTCAACTTTGGGCTGTTACATTGCTAGCATGACCTTTGACCGCGCCACTGAACACACTGAAACATGCATCAGGAAGCTGAATCCTGAAAAACGGAAGCGTCAGGAAGCTGCCCTGTTATTTCCGTAAGTCCACTTTGTTTTCGTTTCTTAATCTTTCTCTGGTGAAATTCCAAACAGGCATTGTGAAACACGAGGATGACATGCAAAGAACCTAAAAATGGGATACTCCGTCAGCGTAATCTATGCTCTCTGCCAAATTTGTGGGGAGCAACTAGCATTCGCCTCCCGGAAATTGGGATACTCCGGCATTATAGCCGTGGTGAAGGCACGCAGAACAAGATAGCACTCATGCTCACACTTGATCGACTTGTGCAGAAAGTGTTATTCGGTCAGTGTCTAATAGCGTAGCTAATCTTCACACGAACAAAGGTACCCGATATACTACCTCCGTTCCTAAATATAAAATGTTTTAGATGTTACACATGTTATCTAGATACATACACAAATGAGTGAACATACACATGAAATGTGTCTAGATATATTTATATACATGTGTATGTGGACAAAGTCTAAAATATCTTATACTCCGTATTTGGGAACGGAGGGAGTATATCACTGCCGATCGAAGACGGACACCTGCAGGATATGACTGTCGGTCGACAACAACAAGGCTAAGCTAGCAAGATTCTTCTCGCACACGGACGGCAAACGACTCTTCCAGGTCCAGACACCCTGATGAACAAAACCGAACGTGATGTGTCCCGCCAATGCGTGGAATAATGGAACATTTGCACGGTGCAGCCGGGCACTGATCGACCCTCTGATTGATATAACAGCAAGACAAAGCTCTCGATCCCTACAGATTTATGAACGTGTGCACGATGTGTGTCCTCCCATATGCCGGGGTACACGCCAGAGATGCAGAGGAGAAATGTCGAGAGGCCAGCAGGTCCGTGAACTGCCCTCCATCGCAAATTCGCAACCATCTCGGCGTCTGGGAACACACACCACATGCTGTGCTGGTGCTTTAGGCCGTCCGATCACGAAACGAACGGACACGATGATGAGATCACGAGAATCATGCCTGACCAACAGCAAATTGGATAACATTTCTGCGGCGTGAGAACCAATTAGCATTGCCCTCACCGATCGCAACCCCTCCTGCTAATAAGCATGGTCTTCATTTGCATATACTATTGTGGCATGTGGACGCCGGACAGCAACCCCGTGTGGTCACTCACAGGGTATTGATATAACAGCAAGACAAAGCTCTCGATCAAGCTCTCGATCCTAAGGGCTTGTTTGGTACTAGGGTATTTTAGAGGATTGGTGGGGATAATCCTCTAGTGTATTGGGTGAAACCCTAAACTTCTCCCAATCCCCTAATACACTAGAGTTTGGTGATTTTTGGGGAAATGTGGGGATAAAACCTGTCAAATACACTAGAACCAAACAATGTTTTGAGATATGTGGAGATTCATGGGTTTGACCAGGATAATTCCCGCCAATTCTCTAAAATACACTAGTACCAAACAACGTTTAAAGATTGATGAACGTGCACACGATGTGTGTCCTCCCATATGCCGGGTAGGCAGGTACCGTACACGTCATAGATGCGGAGGAGAAATGTCGAGAGGCCAGCAGGTCCAAGCGCGGGATCTGAATCCATTTCAGCGCCTGGGAACACACACCACATGCTTTGCTGGAATTTTAGACCGTCCGATCACGAACGGACGGTCCAGATCGCGTCCTGAGTATAGAAGAGACGATCAGATTGCGAAAGTAAAGTACAAGCTGCCCGATTGGAGTGGTGGTCACCGAGAATCAGGCCTGATCAATAACAAATTGGAGACATTCATGCAACGAAGCACGTGCTTCTGGCGATGGATAACATTTCGGCGGCAAGATGACCAAACCTTGCTTGGAGGGCTAGCTCGCACAGGAGGTGCACGCACCCTACCCCGGGCTCGTTCTCACCGATCGCAATCCCTCCTGGTCTTCATTTGCATCGGAAACCCTAAAATGAATGGAGCCTGGGCTAATGGTGTATGTTTTCTCAAAAATTCAAAATCGATATTTTTAAGTTTCCAAAAATTGAAAAACAATTTCTCGATATACATATTGTCGAGATCTGTAATTGTGAAAAATTTCCAACTCCAAATTCCTTGTATTTGGGCTACACAAAAAAGACAAATGGGTGGATCTGGGTGGTGAACAAAACACAGCTTCAAATTTTGAAATTTCCCCGATTTGTCTTTTTTGTAGAGCCTAAAATACAATGAATTTTAAAGTAAAATATTGCGCGCTTCTATATCTCGACACTATCTACATCTGTGATTTTTTTCACGATTTTTGAAAACTCAAAAATGTCATTTATGATTTTCCAAAAAAGGGGCTCCATGTAGTCCGGGTTCCAAAAATCCACTCTCTCATTTGCATATACTATTGTGGCATGTGGAAGCCGGACAGCAACCCCGTGTCACAGACTCACAGGTTCATACCATATCGCACCGGAATAACCTTATGAGAGCATCTATAAGAGATCCATTAAAAAAGCGAACCGTAAAAGTGTTTTGGCGTTATGTGGTGGCTTCTGATGGAACTGACCCGCTAAATTTGTACAGTAATACGGTATATTACATTTTAATGGATTTGCTCTGGCGAAAGCCGCGACCAAACCACAATAGTTCATAAACTCGACAATAATTTAACACTGCTATCCCAATAGTTCATAATCAACCACCACTATTTAAATGGCACCACTACCGTTGATCAATCAGGGTCAATCAGTCATGCGAGATGAGTCACCGTGAATTCCGATGTCTCATACTACCTCTGTTCCACAGTGTAAACCTAGCTTGCTAAAAACGGCTTACATTGTGAAACAGAAGGACTATCTTGTAATTTCCTAGCATTCACGAGTCTACTCATCCATTATACTAGTATTATAGAACATGATCTTTTCTGAAATTTAATCAGATCTATCATCTACCTTAAGTCGCCGAATTGATATATTTGCTCAATGAAATCCACATTCATGTTGGCATGTATCTCAATTGCCTCTTCCAAAGACATGTTATCAGTCAGAACCTTACTTGCTCATCATGAATATTCAAACTATAGAACGAAAAACCAAAAAAAGCACTAATCAATACAAAAAAATTGACACACAGTCGGAGACTAGCACGACGCCGTACAAAGCGACGGCGGCGCAGGCGGCGCGGCTTAGTACCCAACGACGAGAGGGGCAGATAGCTCGGCACGGTACCCAGCGGCTGGAGGCACGGGAGGTCCCGAATGGAGCCACAAGATATTAAAACCTTCGACCCACGGGGGTGGGAACCCCACGGCGACGACCGGGTGGTGCGGGGAGGAGGGAAGGCGCGGCCGCGCGGGCGCGAAGGGAATGCGGACGCTGAAATGTCCCTCTCCTCAAAGGGAAGTGCACTATGAGGGAAACAAGAAACGAAGCCGCGCGAACCGCGTATGTGGAGGCTTTCTTTAGGTATACCTCAAAAAAATTCAGGTTAGACCATTTTGTGAGATCTATCCGGTATAGTTTTTTTGCAAAAAAAACGTAGTACGGACCATTGTTTCTCTTCAAGATCGCATCTCAAAAACAGTTATTAGATGAGGAGATTATTTGCTAGTCGATCAGCTGCAAGGGCACAAAAATAATAGGCTTCGATATGCAAGTTGGTTGAACCGAATGACATTGTAAAAACGTTGAAATGGTAGCAGCTCAAGAAAGAACTTCTCCGGTTCCCTTTAATTATTGGAAGGGAGGCAGCTAGAGAAACAGGTGTCTCTGGAGTCACTAAACCTGAAGAATGCTGTTACCCACTGACAAAAGGAAGACTTTAGAACTTAACACTTGGCTGCCGCTCACCCAACCCAGTCCACGTATTGGGGAACAGTCGTGCCATGGCTCTCTTCTCCATCCAGTCGAGATCCGAAACTACTCCTGACTTTCTGAAGAGATCCATGGTGGAATACATGTGCAAGCTCCTAGGAACATTTAGGATGTGTTCGGTTCCGGAATTAGGAGGAACAGAACGGGTCGGTTCCGTCCCTAGGACCCGTTCCTGTGTTCGGTTGGAGAGAAGGAACAGAACCAACTAGTCCCCCGGGATGGAATATTCCTCCAAGATGCGGAACGGACTCATCCGGCCAAATCGGCCGGATCGCGAGGAACAACTCGCTAACGAAAAAAGTAATCGGCATCTCTCTCGCTAAACGGCATCTCTCTCGTTAATTAATCAAGTTTAGGAATAATTCATCACGATTAAGAATAATTAATCAAGTTTAGGAATAATTAATCGAGTTTAGTTATAATTAATCAAGTTTAGTAATACTTAATTGAAAAAAATAATTATTATTACAAAAGTTTAGCAATGCGGAACGGTTCCATCCCTCCCAACCGAACACGGGGTCGGAACCATTCCGTTCCTCGAATTTTTCCGAACCGAACACGGGGTCGAAACCGTTCCATGACCTCGGAACAGAACCATTCCGTTCCATCCCCTCTCGTTCTAGAACCGAACACATCCTTAGTCTTACCGATCTCACTGAAAGGCGACACGCACTAGTTTTTTCTATCAGGATGGAACTGTGTTTGATGAACTGGACGAATATTTTTTATTTATTCAGCGATCCCGAACCGATTGAGGGGGTGTTTTTTTCAGCTTTTCGTGGCTTTCCACAGAAAAAAGCCAACAAAGTCAGCCAAACAGCCTAGCTTGGTTGTGGGCTTTTCCGAATCCACCGAGCGAAATACGCTGCGAGAGAAAGCACCTCTGGGGGTGCTTCGCGCGGCTTCCCGCAAAGGGAGCGAAACGTTTTCTGGTTTTGGGCATATCGTTCGCCGAATTTACAAGAAGTGCCATCTCCTCTCCTAACCCAGCCGTCCTAGCTCGCCTCCATCTCTTCCCTGCCGTCCTCGTCCATCCCCGCCCCCACAGCTCACCTCCTCCCCGCCTTTCTAGCTCGCCGCCCGACTTCCTCCCCACCGGAATCGCCGTCCCCGCCGCCAAGCTTCTCCCTGAAGGAATCGCCGTCCCCACCGCCAAGCTCCTCCCTGAAGGAATCGCCGTCCCCGCCGCCAAGCTCTGCCCAGCTCCCCTCCTCCCTACCGTCCTAGCTCGCCGCCCGACCTCCCCTGCAAGAATCGCCGTCCCCGCCGCCAAGGTCCTCCCTGCAGTCCGGTCGCCGTCGTCCTAGATCGAAATTTCGCAGAGCTGAGGCTGGCAGGCAGCTGTACCTCGGTCGCTCATCTCCGGCCGCCGGCAGACTTCCTTCCGTGGGCAGCCACCGTCGGTCCCGCCGGCAACTGGCCTTCGCCCGCCTCCAGCCGTCCTCGACCAACTCGTAGAATAGAGGTCAACGCTGCCGTCCGCGACCAGCAGAAGAGCGTCGGCCCGAATGCCCGATCTCTCTCTCTCTCTCGTATGCCATACTAGTTACGACCGGTGACTATTTTTGTATTTTTCCAGTTCGTGTGTGTTCCGGCCGGCCGGTGTCCAATTCTCTGTTTGTGTGAAAATTTTGGTTACAATATTTTTTAGTTTAATGTTGGTATTTTATAGTGACTGAATACATTTGCACACTTCGGTAAATACATGTTCTCGGAACTCTGAGGGTATTTCGGACAATTATTCAACTCACAGCTAGACAGCCAGCCAAGTCGCCAAACAGTGACATTCAGAAAAGCAGCTTTTTCTGCACAGCAGTTTTCCCTACAGCAGCCGCCACAGCCTGCCAGGCACAGCCCAAACAGACACTCCCTGAGGATGACTCCAACGGGCCGACGCATCGAGTCTGCGTCGGTCCGTCACAGTCCGTTTTTGCGAAAATCATGGCCCAACGGGGCGACGCAAACGGAGCACGGTCCGGTTTTCTGTCCGCCGCGACCCATTGTTGGCCCAAATTTGGGTCACCGATGCGTCGGGCACGGACACGCGGCGGACTGGAAACGCGTCCGCGCGCCCACGCGGCTGGTCCTCCCCGCGCCCACCTGTCAGCGACACGGCGCCGGTCAGCCTCCCCTGGTCGGTCCTTTTTAATGCCAGGGGATAGGGACGGCCAGCCCCCACCCACTCCCACTGCCCCACTCCGCTACCTCACCGGCGACCAAACCCTAGCCACAGCCCTCACTGGCGACGCAATGCTGCTACGGTGGCCGGGATTTGGCAAGGCCAAGAACGACGGCGAGGCGGGGTTGTCGTCTGGCCGCCTCCGCACGCCCTCCCCGACGCCACCATCTTCCCCGGAGCCGGAGGCCCCCGCCGTCTTCGAGCTCGCGCCGCCGGGGGCACAGATCGCGCGGCGCGACCGCGTTTACGTGCGGCGCGAGGATTGCGAGTGGTACTGGGAGCACGCATGCCCGCTGCCATGGCCAGATGTCAAACTCCCCGAGTTTTGGCATCTCAACACGCAGCGGATCCCAGTGCCGCCCATGCCCACGAGCGAACGCGCCCACGATCTGGAGGTGGAGCGCCGCCGCAAGCGCCTCCCGGCCTCCCTCCGCGACGACCCCGCCTACGCCGCGGAGTCCCCAAACTGGGAGACGTGGTTCAGCGGCGAGCACAGCCTGCGGCGCCAGGCTTACTACACGCGGGCGCCGACGCTGCCGCGGGCTAGCCGTTGGGACCTGTCGCCGCACATGCGGCGCCGGGACGCTCCGCCAGTGCCGCGGTCCACGTCGCGGTCCCTCCGCATCGGCTCGCCGCCGCCACCTCCCGTGAAGATGGAAGGTGGAAGACGAGCTCGCCGCCGCCCTCGAAGCCTCGAAGCACACCATGGTCGAGGACGAGCAGAAGCGATGGGAGATGGTCCTCGAGGCCGTCGCCCGGGAGAAGGAGGAGACCCTGGCGGCGCAGCAGGCCGCGGTCTTCGAGGAGCCACAGCCATGGTGGCAGGTCCCCATGGACGTGGATCTTCCACCGGCGCCGCCCCTTCCAGACGGCCTGCCAGGGCAGAACTGGACCTGGAATGACGGGAGCTGGAAGCTCCAGCGGGCGCCGCCCCTCCCGGAGCAGGACGAGGAGCAGCCGCCGGCCGCCGTCCCACCGCGACAAGGCCCACCGGCGCACCTCTACCAGGAGCCACCGTACTACATCCTCGACGACGACGAGGACTAGTTGCCCGCGGAGGGCAGTTTTTATATTTTTTTATTTTCAAAAATATATGTAAAATGGCCGTTTGTGGCCCACCCCCTTATATATAAATGAAAATGGCCCATATATGGCCTTTTAACAAAACAAAAAAGTTGGGGACGGACTCGATGCGTCGCCCCGTTGAGCACACTGCGTAAGAAGGGGCGGACCAGGGACGGACGCGCGTCCGTTTGCCGACCTAAACAGACAAAACGTGCGTCCGTTTGGGTCGCCCCGTTGGAGTTCATCCTGAGTGCTCGATACAAGGAGAGACATGTGCGGATGTGCCTGCACTGCACTGCGCGATCAAGCAAAGAAGTGGCATCCTGCAAGTGGAAAATGAAAACAATAATCGGAGAGAGCAGCAGAGCCAGGTGGCCCTTTCTTTCCGGCCTCTTCTCTCTCACCTCGCCTCGAGAACCTCTGCGTCGTGCTGTGCAGAAAAAGAACAGAATATTGCATCCAAACCAACATTTTTTCTAAAAGTGTAAAGTAAGACAAATGCTAGCACTGCTCGAGGTATCCAGCTCCAGCTGATTGAGGATTCGAAAGCAGCCACAAGGACAAAAGAATCAGAGAAGGCAGCACAGCCGCACAATCACAGAACGTAGCGATTTCTTTTTGGAACTTGAAGAGGGAAAATTATAATGGGCAGGACTGTAGATCAAGGAGATTTGAGTCCACACATCCTCATCTCATTCAGGAACATACAAAGTTCAGAAGGAATAAAGAACAAGTAAATGATTATCGAAAGAAACTTGGTTCATATTCTTATTCAATCAAAGAAGTGAAACAGTGGACTGACGCATGTGAAATAAAAACTGGCGCCAAAAGACTCCGGCGATACTAATGGCGACGAGACGCCTGACGACCAAGACCCATGGACACGATACAACACTGGCAGCTGCTGCTGGTAACACCAGTGGGACAACAGGATACAGGAGACGGCGAGGGCTCGTCACACGGTGAGCCCGCGCATGAACTCCCACTCGTCATCATCATCCTCGGCCGCGCCGGCCGCCGACCCCTCCGAGTCACTGCTCATGCCGCTGCTCTCCCCGCTTGCCATCTCCACGACCTCGTTGTCGAAGGACAGGTACGGCATTGAGCCGAAGGCCCTGGCGAGTGCCGCGGTGGTGGCGGTGTCGTCAGTCCTCTGCTTGAGCACCTCGAACATGACCTCGGGCTCGTGCTGCATGGCGCGAAGCACGTCAGCGCAGGACGGCCCTGGCGCGGCACGCGTCACGGCGAAGCAGTGTGGCCCGTCGCTCTGCGACACGCGCACCACGCTCGGCCCGCCAAACAAGTTGTGCAGACCGCCGAGGGCCTCCTGGTAGGCGCCGCCGAGGAACATGCCGAGGTAGTAGCCGCGGGTGCCGTGGCTGGGGAGCTCGTGCAGGGGAAGGCTGTGCCTGCCGCCGATGAACTGGTCCACCTTGCCGTCGCTGTCGCAGGTGAGGTCGGAGAGGATACCGTCAATGGCAGGGCGCTCCTGGAGGCGCTGGATGGGGATGATGGGGAAGAGCTGCTCGATGGCCCACATGTCTGGCAGGGAGGTGAACACGGACAGGTTGATGTTGTACGTGCGCGGCCTCTCCGCCACGCCCATGCCGCGGGCGACGATCTCGCAGAGACCGTCGACGGCGGCGAGATGCTCCAGGCCAAGAACTCCCTCCTTGAACTGCTCGGCACAGCGCCGCTTCAGCTGGTCGGCGTACAGAGCGCAGGTCTCGAAGTCACCGCGCACGGCGGCGGCCATGAGGTTGCGGTAGTCGCCGCGGCAGTCTTCGGTGAGCTCGTCGAGCAGGTAGGCGGTGGCAGAGTCGATGTTGGAAGCAGGCGCTGACGCCGAGAAGGCCTCGAACACGAGGACGGAGTGGTGCGACACCAGCGCGCGGCCGCTCTCGCTGCAGATGACTGGGTGCTGCACGCCCTTGCGGTCGCAGACCCGGCCAACGGCGTTGACCACGGCCGCCGCGTACTCCTCCAAGCTGTAGGCCACGGACATGTCCGTCTGCGCCGAGTGAGTTCCATCGTAGTCGATGCCGAGGCCGCCACCAACATCAATGACCCGCATGGCCGCGCCGAGGCGAGCAAGCTCGCAGTATATGTGCGCGGCCTCGCCGACTCCGTCGCTGAGCAGCGCGGTGGTCGGGATCTGGGAGCCAATGTGGAAGTGCAGGAGCTGGAGGCAGTCGAGCATACCGAGGGCCTTGAGCTTGGCCACGACGGAGAGTATCTCCCCGGCGTTGAGGCCGAACTTGCCCTTCTCCCCGGAGGTGGCGCCGAAGTGGCCGGAGTGCTTGGTGCGCAGCTTGGCGCGCATGCCGACGACGGGGCGGATGTTGAGGCGGCGGCTGGCCTCGACGACAATGTCGAGCTCCTCCTCCTGCTCGAGCACGATGACGGTGTTGAGCCCCATGGTGCGGGCGATGAGCGCGAGGGAGATGTACTCGAGGTCCTTGTACCCGTTGCAGATGAGCAGGGCGTCGGGGCTGCCGCGCGCGGCGAGGCAGCTCATGGTGAGCAGCAGCTCGGGCTTGGAGCCGGCCTCGAGGCCGAAACCAAACGGCGCGCCGAACTCGACGATGTCCTCGACGACGTACCGGTCCTGGTTGCACTTGACAGGGTACACGCCCTGGTACCTCCCGCCGTACCCGTGGAGGCCACGGCGTAGTTGAACGCCGCGTTGAGGGTCTCCACGCGGTGGCGCAGCACGTCGGGGAAGCGCACCAGCAGGGGCAGCGGCAGGCCGAGCCCGCCGCCGGCGAGCGCGCCGGCGGCCCTGGCGACCACCTTGGCGAGGTTGATCTCCTGGCCGGGCAGGGTGGCCGCGCCGTGCGGGCGCACGGCGATGTCGCCGTCGTCGGTGACGAAGAAGTAGGGCGCGCCCCAGCCGTCGACGTTGTAGAGCGCCGAGGAGAGGTCGGCCGACCAGGCGGCCATCTCGGGCTTGACGTCGTCGGCGGTGGGGCCCAGCAGCGGTGCGGCGAAGCGCGCCGCGTCGCACGCGCTGAACGCGTGCGCAGCCAAGGTGCCGTGGCGTCCACAACAGCTAGCGCAGGCATCTCGTCACGAACCGGAGAAAGCTAATCCACTGAAAAAAGTCAGGAATTTTTTTTTGTACTGTAATTTCTGTGCTGTTTCTGGTTGTGATTGATGTTAGGGACGAAAATTGAGAAATCCGACGAAGAAGAAGAAAAGAATGGTGAGAGGCGAACGAAGGCTATCGACCGATTGATTAGCAGGTTAATCAACAAAGAAGAAAGGAAAAATATTAGCAAAATCGAAATCTAGGTTGTGAGAAAGATTCCGACGATTACTGATGCCAAAAGAGGAAGTTCTGGAACGGTAGATAGAAGAAGTCTAGGACGGGATTTTGGATCCTGTTGTAAGGAAGGGGGCTTAGAAAGCCGCCGAGGCCGGAGCCCCGGCTACCCCCGCAAACGGAGCAGGCGGGTGGTGCGCTCGCGGCGGGAGGGTGGCGTCGCCGGTGGTGGAGGCTGGGCACCCCACGCCGGCGTTCAGGAGGAGCTGGGAACGGCGGGCGGACGACGGGCGAGCTCGGTGACCGGAGGCGGCGGCGGCGGCTAGGGTTCGGATTTGCAGAGGAATGGGAGGCTGGAGAGCGCGATGAGATGGGAAATGAATGAGATGTTGTGAGGGAGAGCACCGAGGTGAGGGTTACGGTTGTGCGCCTTGCCGCTTTTATAGGAGGCCCGCTCGGCCCGGCCATGGGGCCCATCTCGGCGCCTCCACCTTTCCGTCCGCGAATGCGTCAGGAAAAGAGTAGAGAAGAAAAAACTTTCACATCTCTTCGCGTTTGGCTGGCGTCCGCGAGGTAGGTGCGGTTTGACCCGGCCACCGGTGGGCCCTACGCGTCAGTAACGGAAACGCGTGGTGCGGGGAAGGCTCCGTGCCCGCGGCGCCGAAGTGAGTGGTTGGTGGGTCGTGGACAGGACCCGCTAATCGCGACCCACACCATTTTGGCAGCGCCGCACGCACATGACTCGTGGTGGTGGTGGTTGAAGAGAGGCCCTCACGTTCTTTGATCCCGCTGCGCCGTTGCCGTCCGTTCCAGGATCCTGCGGCCCGGAGAGGCCGAGATCGGACTTCTCCCCGGCTTTGTATCCGGTTGATGTGGGCTTGGGATTCGCGGCGGGGTCACATCAGATCGGCGGGGCAGCGTCACTCAAGTGCGCGGCGCCCACCAAAACCATGGCTGGGTCAAGCCGTAGCCGCGGCGCGGTCGGGGCGAACGGCGTGTGTGGTCTAGCCGCGCCCTGCCACTCGTTTGACCGTGAGCTGTACGCCGCCGCTTGCTCCGTCCGCCCGTTAGTTTTGTTCGGTTCCTCGGCCCACCGCCGCACGCTTTTCTTTCCCGTTTCGCTCCTCCGCCGCGGAGGAGGAAATCGCGTTATCTTGGTGATGACACGGGGGTGAGGGGATAAAGGGGCTTTGAATCGCGGGGTGGAGACGGGCGCCTTTTGCATTTCCACGCTATCTTCCTTGCGTTGCAGCGACGAGATTTCCACTTGGTTGGTCGATTCGATTTTCCGCTGGATTTTTGCGCGAGGTGGGTTGGGCTAGGGGATAGAAGAATTAAAGCATCTTCAACAGCAAGAGCTCTCGGAATCAGCCCAAAAGAAAAGCTTGTGAACATAATTGTAATTTTTTTCTTTCTTTTCGTTCGAGAGGACACGTGGTTCGAATCTTGCAACGTATATGGAAAATGTGGAAGCTCTCTTAATTTTTCGGCTCTTAAGTTTTGACCGCAACTCATACAATGCCCTTGAATTCTCATGCCTCATGTCTTATTCTTTTTTTTCACATATATGTTGCGTTAGTGCTTAACTTGACACCGCGATAATTTAGATTGAAAATTTTCTAACGGATACAATTTCCGTGATAATCAAAATCATAACAATAAAATTTTATCCAAACAAAATTTTGGGCATGAAATAAATGATGTTTATACGGAATGTTCGTCAAACCACATGAATTTGTTCATAAAACATACCAAATATAGTTCAAATAAAATGCAAGGAACTAAAATGATTCAACATAATTGGTTATTTATTAACTGGTGGGTCCATCTTATGAAAAACAAATATGAATGTATTGAGCCACAAAGGCCACAGGCTAAAAATGAAAGTCTGAAATGTTGGGCTTGGCCATGTAGATGATCAAAATTGACATGGAAAATATAAATGGGCTAAATTGTTGGGCTTGATCCATCTAAATCACTAGACTATACCGGGGTGATTCTGATCTACGACCATTTCGTTTATTCACCATTTTGTGAAATCAGTTTTGCCACGTTGGGTCTGACGTGGTCCAGCAAGTTTGCCAATGAACAAATAATTGATCATAAAATATGTGACGTCTTGTTTTGGTCATAACGTACATGATCATTTCACATAAAAGTTCGTGAAGTGGTTTTGTTAGTCACGCTCATGATTTGACCAACTTTTTGTCACAAAAATGTCGCATATCAAAAAACATGACCATTCAGAGACAAATATTGAGGGTCACAGTATAGCATATTTACTGTAGTGAAGTATAGCAAATATTGATTCCCCATATTTGATAAATTTTCATGGCTTACCAAATTTGTACAGGTGCGAGAAAATTATAGTTCCACTTAATACTTCAATACAAATAATGATACAAGTTTTTGATTTTTTTAGATTTTCCCGTATAAATCTCCACTAATATTAAAAGACCCAGAGGGCGGAGATTCGGATCATCACAGCCCTCCAAGCCTTACATCCTATGGTCTATATTCTTTTGATGTTTAACGCAAAAAGTTTAACAGCAAATGCAAAACAACGTCACCATCGAAAACTAACCGTCCCTCCTCACGACTCCACGCGCTCCTCCCCCATCGATGTCCAGCGAACTCTGCTCCCGATTACCCGAAAATCCGTCGCCGCACACGCCCCTGAGGTCCCAGCCTCCTACCAGGTCTCCGCCACCGCCGTTTAGGTCGCCGCCGCCATTAAGATCGCCGCCGACGCCCTTGAGGAAGCCGCCGACGCCCAGGTCTCCGCCACCGCCATCAAGTTCCCCGCCGCCTCCCAGGTCTCCGCCGCCGCCAATAAGATCACCGCCGACGCCCCTGAGGAAACCGCCGATGCCCAGGTCTTCGCCACCGCCATCAAGGTCGCCGCCGCCTCACAGGTCTCCGCCACCGCCATTAAGGTCGAAGACGACGCCCCTGAGGTCGCCACCACCGCCGCCTACCAGGTCACCACCACCGCCGCCTACCAGGTCGCCACCACAGCCCCAGAGTTTCCCGCCGCTGCCCTTGAGTTCGCAGTCATCGCCCTGACCTCGGATGCAGCCTATGACCTCGGCCGATGCTCAGTTTGCCGCACTCGCCAACGCCCCAGAGTTGGCCGCCCTCGCCTTCGACCTCGCCCGCAGCCTACGACTTCAGCTGATCGCTACAGACCTCCGGAGTGGCACTCGCGCCGTCGCGACTTCAGCTGCCTCTGGCCGGAAACAGAAAACTGCTCCACGAAGGTAACGACGTTCTCCCTAACATACACAATTGTTTTGCCTTCGAGAATCAATTCTGTGCTAAGCAATTTCAATTCAATAATGATTCTGGATCATGATCGTTAAGCAGCCGATACATATATGATTTCAATATGGCTTTCATAGCCACTTATGTGCCATGTGGTAGCAATGCTGCGAGACTGCTTATTGTGCCCTCATTTGGTCTCTGCTGCCCCCTACTCGATCACTCAAATTTTTTCTCGCATATCAAAAAACATGACCATTCAGAGACAAATATTGAGGGTCACAGTATAACATATTTACTGTAGTGAAGTATAGCAAATATTGATTCCCCATATTTGATAAATTTTCATGGCTTACCAAATTTGTACAGGTGCAAGAAAATTATAGTTCCACTTAATACTTCAATACAAATAATGACACAAGTTTTTGATTTTTTTAGATTTTCCCGTATAAATAATTTAAAATGCAAAGAACACGAGAGCTCAAAGTCGAAAAAAGTCTTTGGTGATCATTCCGAGAAGCAAATTTATAGCTTTTCTCTATTTAATGCTTTACTGGTATTTGATCTACTTAAATGACTTAAGTACAATGATCTAGCCAACCAATATAGTTTTGTCCATTTATACTTGACTATTCTGGACGGAGATCGGTCAAGACCGTTACATCTCATAAGACTAGCCATTAAAGTGTTAATTTGCAGTTAGTTGTTACTCCATACGTTAATGGTACTTCAACTCTACCATTTTTACATACCCATTTTATTATATTTTCATTAATTTTGTGCATAAGATTTTGGTTACAGATGAACAATATGCCAACAATGAGAATAAATGTTACGAAGATACGAACTTTATTTGTCTTTTATTCCCAAGTTTGGACTACTACTGGCTAGGGTCACACATGTTGGTGTGCATGACACTTTATTTTTCACCGCCACATCGATGATCTGTCCATCGGCCAATAACGATGGTCCATTTGCCTAGTATGAGCGGTGGTGGTGAAGTAGTACGGAGGGACCTGCACATTGCACATCGCCGGTAGTCTGCAGTGCAAACGTCCTCAACGCCTCAAACTGAGCAATCTGCTGAGGTTGGATGAAGCCCTGTGCAACTTGTTGCTGCTGAGACCCCAAAAAACATGTTGTTGTTGTTGTTGAGGAATCAAGAAACCCTGAGGCTGGAAGAAACTCTGTTGCTGCTGTGGTTGGAAGAACTGTTGTTGTCCTTGTCCGAATTGTTGTTGTTGTTGTTGCAAGATGATGGCGTGCACGACGGTATGGATGGCTGGGGAACGAAGCTGTACGGGGATCTGCGCTAGCTGTCGGCAACATTGTTGCCGCAGCACTTGGCAACTGTTTTGTTGCAAGAACTGCGACCGGAGGAATGACACTATCGGTACTGGGATGCACTGTTGCACAAGTAACTGTCGGCACGGGTTCAATTGTTGTTGCAGAAATGGATGTAGAAACGACAGTTGTTGTACATATGGTTGTTGTTGACCCTGTGAAAATGGTTGTTGCGGCTGAAATTGCCAGGTAGGGTCAAACTGCACATTGGCGGTGGCCATGGTCACCGCCATGGCAAGGAAGGCAAGGATGAGGAAGGTCTTCATAGTGGATCTGTGTTGGCTACTTCTTACTTGCCTTTGATGTTTGCACTCTAGATATGCAAAGGATGGATGATGGAGGAGGATCTACTTGGTGCATGTCTATTTATAGCTACCATGACATGATTTCTCTCCATCCTTACATTTGTTTTTCCTTAAAAAGTGCTTGGATGCTTATCTAACAAACCATTTGGTATGTTGTGTTTGGTGGCACTACTTACAAATTTATTTTTTGATTTGTCATCAAAGTTGCTTTTCCCGTGCATGTATAATCTAACTCTCGAAAAAACTTGATAATTGGTATGACTCATCCTATTCACTTTACATGTCAAAGACTGATCTATATTGCATATCTTTCCAAAACTAAGCTTGTAGTGTTATGAAGTAGTTAGGCATAAACTAGCTTGTTAGAAGTTCGTAACATTGTTGTTGTTTAAGATATAATAAATAAAGATGTGAAATAGTGATCTTGGCTACAATTTTTTTAACTAACTGTTTTCGTATAACTAGCTATGTGCCCGTGCGTTGCTGCGGATTAGTGAATACATATATAAATGCAGTGTTAAAGGATATTCCATGATCGCAATGCGAGAAACACTATTACCCATTTCTAGTGACCACCGCACGCTTTTCCCATTTCGCTTCTTCGCCGCGGAGGAAATCGCGTCATCTTTTTTCTTTAGGGGAAATCACGTTATCTTGGTGACAAGGGGTGAGGGGATTTGAATCGCGGGGTGGAAAACGGGTGCCTTTTGCATTTCCACGCTATCTTCCTTGCGGCGATGAGATTTCTACTTGTTGGTGGATTCGAATTTTCGCTGGATTTTTGCGCGAGGTGGGCGGGGGGATAGAATCAGAGCATCTTCAACAGCAAGAGCTCTCAGAATCAGCCCAAAATAAAAGCTCGAACATAATTGTATTTTTTTTTTCGTTTGAGAGGACACACCATTCGAATCTTGCAACATATATGGAGAATTTGGAAGCTCTCTTATTTTCTCGGTTCTTAAATTTTGACCGCAACTCATACAATGCCCTTGAATTCAAATGCCTCATGCCTTATTTTTTTTTCACATATATGTTGCATTAACGCTTAACTTGACACCGCAATATTTCAAATTGAAATTTTCTAACGCATACAGTTCCATGATAAAAATCATAACACTAAAAGTCAAACAAAATTTTGGGCATTAAAAAAAGGATGTTTACGGAATGTTCGTTAAACCACATGAATTTGTTCATAAAACATACCAAATATAGTTCAAATAAAATGCAAGGAACTAAAATGATCCAACATAATTGGTTATTTATTAACTAGAAAATTGTCCTAAAAAAGAAAATGACCCTGACAGATAGGACCCACTTAGCAAGACTTTAGAACTAGGACCCATCTGACTGGTGGGTCCATCTTATGAAAAACAAATATGAATGTATTGAGCCAAAAAGGCCACAGGCTAAAAATGAAAGTCTGAAATGTTGGGCTTGGCCCATGGAGATGATCAAAATTGACATGGAAAATATAAATGGGCTGAATTGTTGGGCTTGGTCCATGTAAATCACTGGACTATACCGGGGTGATTCTGATCTACGACCATTTCGTTTATTCACCATTTTGTCACGTCAGTTTTGCCACGTTGGGTCTGACGTGGTCTGGCTAGTTTGCCAATGAACAAATAATTGATCATAAAATATGTGAGGTCTTGTTTTGGTCATAACGTACATGATCATTTCACATAAAAGGTCGTGAAGTGGTTTTGTTAGTCACGCTCATCATTTGACCAACTTTTTGTCATAAAAATGTCGCATATGAAAAAACATGACCATTCAGAGACAAATATTGAGGGTCACAGTATAGCATATTTACTGTAGTGAAGTATAGCAAATATTGATTCCCCATATTTGATAAATTTTCATGGCTTACCAAATTTGTACAGGTGCGAGAAAATTATAGTTCCACTTAATACTTCAATACAAATAATGATACAAGTTTTTGATTTTTTTAGATTTTCCCGTATAAATAATTTAAAATGCAAAGAAGCACGAGAGCTCAAAGTCGAAAAAAGTCTTTGGTGATCATTCCGAGAAGCAAATTTATAGCTTTTCTCTATTTAATGCTTTACTGGTATTTGATCTACTTAAATGACTTAAGTACAACGATCTAGCCAACCAATATAGTTTTGTCCATTTATACTTGAGATCGGTCAAGACCGTTACATCTCATAAGACTAGCCATTAAAGTGTTAATTTGCAGTTAGTTGTTACTCCATACGTTAATGGTACTTCAACTCTACCATTTTTACATACCCATTTTATTATGTTTTCATTAATTTTGTGCATAAGATTTTGGTTACAGATGAACAATATGCCAACAATGAGAATAAATGTTACGAAGATACGAACTTTATTTGTCTTTTATTCCCAAGTTTGGACTACTACTGGCTAGGGTCACACATGTTGGTGTGCATGACACTTTATTTTCACCGCCACATCGATGATCTGTCCATCGGCCAATAACGATGGTCCATTTGCCTAGTACTGAGCGGTGGTGGTGAAGTAGTACGGAGGGACCTGCACATTGCACATCGCCGGTAGAGTCTGCAGTGCAAACGTCCTCAACGCCTCAAACTGAGCAATCTGCTGAGGTTGGATGAAGCCCTGTGCAACTTGTTGCTGCTGAGACCCCCAAAAAACATGTTGTTGTTGTTGTTGTTGTTGTTGTTGTTGAGGAATCAAGAAACCCTGAGGCTGGAAGAAACTCTGTTGCTGCTGTGGTTGGAAGAACTGTTGTTGTCCTTGTCCGAATTGTTGTTGTTGTTGTTGCAAGATGATGGCGTGCACGACGGTATGGATGGCTGGGGAACGAAGCTGTACGGGGATCTGCGCTAGCTGTCGGCAACATTGTTGCCGCAGCACTTGGCAACTGTTTTGTTGCAAGAACTGCGACCGGAGGAATGACACTATCGGTACTGGGATGCACTGTTGCACAAGTAACTGTCGGCACGGGTTCAATTGTTGTTGCAGAAATGGATGTAGAAACGACAGTTGTTGTACATATGGTTGTTGTTGACCCTGTGAAAATGGTTGTTGCGGCTGAAATTGCCAGGTAGGGTCAAACTGCACATTGGCGGTGGCCATGGTCACCGCCATGGCAAGGAAGGCAAGGATGAGGAAGGTCTTCATAGTGGATCTGTGTTGGCTACTTCTTACTTGCCTTTGATGTTTGCACTCTAGATATGCAAAGGATGGATGATGGAGGAGGATCTACTTGGTGCATGTCTATTTATAGCTACCATGACATGATTTCTCTCCATCCTTACATTTGTTTTTCCTTAAAAAGTGCTTGGATGCTTATCTAACAAACCATTTGGTATGTTGTGTTTGGTGGCACTACTTACAAATTTATTTTTTGATTTGTCATCAAAGTTGCTTTTCCCGTGCATGTATAATCTAACTCTCGAAAACTGATAATTGGTATGACTCATCCTATTCACTTTACATGTCAAAGACTGATCTATATTGCATATCTTTCCAAAACTAAGCTTGTAGTGTTATGAAGTAGTTAGGCATAAACTAGCTTGTTAGAAGTTCGTAACATTGTTGTTGTTTAAGATATAATAAATAAAGATGTGAAATAGTGATCTTGGCTACAATTTTTTTTAACTGACTGTTTTCGTATAACTAGCTATGTGCCCGTGCGTTGCTGCGGATTAGTGAATACATATATAAATGCATGTTAAAGGATATTCCATGATCGCAATGCGAGAAACACTATTACCCATTTCTAGTGACCACCGCACGCTTTTCCCATTTCGCTTCTTCGCCGCGGAGGAAATCGCGTCATCTTTTTTCTTTAGGGGAAATCACGTTATCTTGGTGACAAGGGGGTGAGGGGCTTTGAATCGCGGGGTGAAAATGGGTGCCTTTTGCATTTCCACGCTATCTTCCTTGCGGCGATGAGATTTCTACTTGTTGGTGGATTCGAATTTTCGCTGGATTTTTGCGCGAGGTGGGCTGGGGGGATAGAATCAGAGCATCTTCAACAGCAAGAGCTCTCAGAATCAGCCCAAAATAAAAGCTCAAACATAATTGTATTTTTTTCTTTTCGTTTGAGAGGACACATCATTCGAATCTTGCAACATATATGGAGAATTTGAAGCTCTCTTATTTTCTCGGCTCTTAAATTTTGACCGCAACTCATAAATGCCCTTGAATTCGAATGCCTCATGTCTTATTCTTTTTTTTCACATATATGTTGCGTTAGCGCTTAACTTGACACCGCGATAATTCAGATTGAAATTTTTCTAACGGATACAATTTCCGTGATAATCGAAATCATAACACTAAAATTTATCCAAACAAAATTTTGGGCATGAAAAAAAATGATGTTTCTACCAAATGTTCGTCAACCCACATGAATTTGTTCATAAAACATACAAACATATTTCAAATAAAATGCAAGGAACTAAAATGATCCAACATAATTGGTTATTTATTAACTGGAAAATTGTCCTAAAAAAGAAAATGACACTGACAGATAGGACCCACTTAGCAAGACTTTAGAACTAGGACCCATCTGACTGGTGGATCCATCTTATGAAAAACAAATATGAATCTATTGAGCCAAAAAGGCCACAGACTAAAAATAAAAGTCTGAAATGTTGGGCTTGGCCCATGTAGCTGATCAAAATTGACAGGGAAAATATAAATGGGCTGAATTGTTGGGCTTGGTCCATGTAAATCACTGGACTATACCGGGGTGATTCTTATCTATGACCATTTCGTTTATTCACCATTTTGTCACGTCAGTTTTGCCACGTTGGGTCTGACATGGTCCAGCTAGTTTGCCAATGAACAAATAATTGATCATAATGATACAAGTTTTTGATTTTTTTTAGATTTTCCTGTATAAATAATTTAAAATGCAAAGAAGCACGAGAGCTCAAAGTCGAAAAAAGTCTTTGGTGATCATTCCGAGAAGCAAATTTATAGCTTTTCACTATTCAATGCTTTACTGGTATTTGATCTACTTAAATGACTTAAGTACAATGATCTAGCCAACCAATATAGTTTTGTCCATTTATACATGACTATTCTGGACGGAGATTGGTCGAGGCCGCTACTTCTCATAAGACTAGCCATTAAAGTGTTAATTTGCAGTTAGTTGTTACTCCATACGTTAATGGTACTTCAACTCTACCATTTTTACATACCCATTTTATTATGTTTTTATTAATTTTGTGCATAATATTTTGGTTACAGATGAACAATATGCCAACAATGAGAATAAATATTACGAAGATCCGAACTTTATTTGTCTTTTATTCCCAAATTTGGACTACTACTGGCTAGGGTCACACATGTTGGTGTGCATGACACTTTATTTGTCACCGCCACATCGATGATCTGTCAATCGGCCAATAACGATGGTCCATTTGCCTAGTACTGAGCGGTGGTGGTGAAGTAGTACGGAGGGACCTGCACATTGCACATCGCCGGTATTGTCTGCAGTGCAAACGTCCTCAACGCCTCAAACTGAGCAATCTGCTGAGGTTGGATGAAGCCCTGTGCAACTTGTTGTTGCTGAGACCCCCAAAAAACATGTTGTTGTTGTTGTTGTTGAGGAATCAAGAAACCCTGAGGCTGGAAGAAACTCTGTTGCTGCTGTGGTTGGAAGAACTGTTGTTGTCCTTGTCCGAATTGTTGTTGTTGTTGTTGCAAGATGATGGCGTGCACGACGGTATGGATGGCTGGGGAACGAAGTTGTACGGGGATCTGCGCTAGCTGTAGGCAGCATTGTTGCCGCAACACTTGGCAACTGTTTTGTTGCAAGAACTGCGACCGGAGGAATGACACTATCGGTACTGGGATGCACTGTTGCACAAGTAACTGTCGGCACGGGTTCAATTGTTGTTGCAGAAATGGATCTAGAAACGACAGTTGTTGTACATATGGTTGTTGTTGACCCTGTGAAAATGGTTGTTGTGGCTGAAATTGCCAGGTAGGGTCAAACTGCAGATTGGCGGTGGCCATGGTCACCGCCATGGCAAGGAAGGCAAGGATGAGGAAGGTCTTCATAGTGGATCTGTGTTGGCTACTTCTTACTTGCCTTTGATGTTTTCACTCTAGATATGCAAAGGATGGATGATGGAGGAGGATCTACTTGGTCCATGTCTATTTATAGCTACCATGACATGATTTCTCTCCATCCTTACATTTGTTTTTCCTTAAAAAGTGCTTGGATGCTTATCTAACAAACCATTTGGAATGTTGTGTTTGGTGGCACTACTTACAAATTTATTTTTTGATTTGTCATCAAAGTTGCTTTTCCCGTGCATCTATAATCTAACTCTCGAGAAAACTAGATAATTGGTATGACTCTGCCTATTCACTTTACATGTCAAAGACTGATCTATATTGCATATCTTTCCAAAACTAAGCTTGTAGTGTTATGAAGTAGTTAGGCATAAACTAGCTTGTTAGAAGTTCGTAACATTGTTGTTGTTTAAGATATAATAAATAAAGATGTGAAATAGTGATCTTGGCTACAATTTTTTTTAACTGACTGTTTTCGTATAACAAGCTATGTGCCCGTGCGTTGCTGCGGATTAGTGAATACATATATAAATGCAATGTTAAAGGATATTCCATGATCGCAATGCGAGAAACACTATTACCCATTTCTAGTGACCACTCCGCGCTTTTCCCATTTCGCTTCTTCGCCGTGGAGGAAATCGCGTCATCTTTTTTCTTTAGGGGAAATCACGTTATCTTGGTGACAAGGGGGTGAGGGGCTTTGAATCGCGGGGTGAAAATGGGTGCCTTTTGAATTTCCACACTATCTTCCATCCGGCGATGAGATTTCTACTTGTTGGTGGATTCGAATTTTCGCTGGATTTTTGCGCGAGGTGGGCTGGGGGGATAGAATCAGAGCATCTTCAACAGCAAGAGCTCTCAGAATCAGTCCAAAATAAAAGCTCAAACATAATTGTATTTTTTCTTTTCGTTTGAGAGGACACATCATTCGAATCTTGCAACATATATGGACAATTTGAAAGCTCTCTTATTTTCTCGGCTCTTAAATTTTGACCGCAACTCATAAAATGCCCTTGAATTCGAATGCCTCATGTCTTATTCTTTTTTTCACATATATGTTGCGTTAGCGCTTAACTTGACACCGCGATAATTCAGATTGAAAATTTTCTAACGGATACAATTTCCGTGATAATCGAAATCATAACACTAAAATTTTATCCAAACAAAATTTGGGCATGAAAAAAAATGATGTTTCTACCAAATGTTCGTCAGCCCACATGAATTTGTTCATAAAACATACAAAACATAGTTCAAATAAAATGCAAGGAACTAAAATGATCCAACATAATTGGTTATTTATTAACTGGAAAATTGTCCTAAAAAAGAAAATGACACTGACAGATAGGACCCACTTAGCAAGACTTTAGAACTAGGACCCATCTGACTGGTGGATCCATCTTATGAAAAACAAATATGAATCTATTGAGCCAAAAAGGCCACAGACTAAAAATGAAAGTCTGAAATTTTGGGCTTGGCCCATGTAGCTGATCAAAATTGACAGGGAAAATATAAATGGGCTGAATTGTTGGGCTTGGTCCATGTAAATCACTGGACTATACCGGGGTGATTCTTATCTACGACCATTTCGTTTGTTCACCATTTTGTCGTGTCAGTTTTGCCACGTTGGGTCTGACATGGTCCAGCTAGTTTGCCAATGAACAAATAATTGATCATAATGATACAAGTTTTTGATTTTTTTTAGATTTTCCCGTATAAATAATTTAAAATGCAACGAAGCACGAGAGCTCAAAGTCGAAAAAAGTCATTGGTGATCATTCCGAGAAGCAAATTTATAGCTTTTCACTATTTAATGCTTTACTGGTATTTGATCTACTTAAATGACTTAAGTACAATGATCTAGCCAACCAATATAGTTTTGTCCATTTATACATGACTATTCTGGACGGAGATTGGTCGAGGCCGTTACTTCTCATAAGACTAGCCATTAAAGTGTTAATTTGCAGTTAGTTGTTACTCCATACGTTAATGGTACTTCAACTCTACCATTTTTACATACCCATTTTATTATGTTTTTATTAATTTTGTGCATAATATTTTGGTTACAGATGAACAATATGCCAACAATGAGAATAAATATTACGAAGATACGAACTTTATTTGTCTTTTATTCCCAAATTTGGACTACTACTGGCTAGGGTCACACATGTTGGTGTGCATGACACTTTATTTGTCACTGCCACATCGATGATCTGTCAATCGGCCAATAACGATGGTCCATTTGCCTAGTACTGAGCGGTGGTGGTGAAGTAGTACGGAGGGACCTGCACATTGCACATCGCCGGTAGTGTCTGCAGTGCAAACGTCCTCAACGCCTCAAACTGAGCAATCTGCTGAGGTTGGATGAAGCCCTGTGCAACTTGTTGTTGCTGAGACCCCCAAAAAACATGTTGTTGTTGTTGTTGTTGTTGAGGAATCAAGAAACCCTGAGGCTGGAAGAAACTCTGTTGCTGCTGTGGTTGGAAGAACTGTTGTTGTCCTTGTCCGAATTGTTGTTGTTGTTGTTGCAAGATGATGGCGTGCACGACGGTATGGATGGCTGGGGAACGAAGCTGTACGGGGATCTGCGCTAGCTGTAGGCAGCATTGTTGCCGCAACACTAGGCAACTGTTTTGTTGCAAGAACTGCGACCGGAGGAATGACACTATCGGTACTGGGATGCACTGTTGCACAAGTAACTGTCGGCACGGGTTCAATTGTTGTTGCAGAAATGGATCTAGAAACGACAGTTGTTGTACATATGGTTGTTGTTGACCCTGTGAAAATGGTTGTTGTGGTTGAAATTGCCAGGTAGGGTCAAACTGCAGATTGGCGGTGGCCATGGTCACCGCCATGGCAAGGAAGGCAAGGATGAGGAAGGTCTTCATAGTGGATCTGTGTTGGCTACTTCTTACTTGCCTTTGATGTTTTCACTCTAGATATGCAAAGGATGGATGATGGAGGAGGATCTACTTGGTCCATGTCTATTTATAGCTACCATGACATGATTTCTCTCCATCCTTACATTTGTTTTTCCTTAAAAAGTGCTTGGATGCTTATCTAACAAACCATTTGGAATGTTGTGTTTGGTGGCACTACTTACAAATTTATTTTTTGATTTGTCATCAAAGTTGCTTTTCCCGTGCATCTATAATCTAACTCTCGAGAAAACTAGATAATTGGCATGACTCAGCCTATTCACTTTACATGTCAAAGACCGATCTATATTGCATATCTTTCCAAAACTAAGCTTGTAGTGTTATGAAGTAGTTAGGCATAAACTAGCTTGTTAGAAGTTCGTAACATTGTTGTTGTTTAAGATATAATAAATAAAGATGTGAAATAGTGATCTTGGCTATAATTTTTTTTAACTGACTGTTTTCGTATAACAAGCTATGTGCCCGTGCGTTGCTGCGGATTAGTGAATACATATATAAATGCAATGTTAAAGGATATTCCATGATCGCAATGCGAGAAACACTATTTCCCATTTCTAGTGACCACTCCGCGCTTTTCCCATTTCGCTTCTTCGCCGTGGAGGAAATCGCGTCATCTTTTTTCTTTAGGGGAAATCACGTTATCTTGGTGACAAGGGGGTGAGGGGCTTTGAATCGCGGGGTGAAAATGGGTGCCTTTTGAATTTCCACGCTATCTTCCATGCGGCGATGAGATTTCTACTTGTTGGTGGATTCGAATTTTCGCTGGATTTTTGCGCGAGGTGGGCTGGGGGGATAGAATCAGAGCATCTTCAACAGCAAGAGCTCTCAGAATCAGCCCAAAATAAAAGCTCAAACATAATTGTATTTTTTCTTTTCGTTTGAGAGGACACATCATTCGAATCTTGCAACATATATGGACAATTTGAAAGCTCTCTTATTTTCTCGGCTCTTAAATTTTGACCGCAACTCATAAAATGCCCTTGAATTCGAATGCCTCATGTCTTATTCTTTTTTTCACATATATGTTGCGTTAGCGCTTAACTTGACACCGCGATAATTCAGATTGAAATTTTTCTAACGGATACAATTTCCGTGATAATCGAAATCATAACACTAAAATTTTATCCAAACAAAATTTGGGCATGAAAAAAAATGATGTTTCTACCAAATGTTCGTCAACCCACATGAATTTGTTCATAAAACATACAAAACATAGTTCAAATAAAATGCAAGGAACTAAAATGATCCAACATAATTGGTTATTTATTAACTGGAAAATTGTCCTAAAAAAGAAAATGACACTGACAGATATGACCCACTTAGCAAGACTTTAGAACTAGGACCCATCTGACTGGTGGATCCATCTTATGAAAAACAAATATGAATCTATTGAGCCAAAAAGGCCACAGACTAAAAATAAAAGTCTGAAATGTTGGGCTTGGCCCATGTAGCTGATCAAAATTGACAGGGAAAATATAAATGGGCTGAATTGTTGGGCTTGGTCCATGTAAATCACTGGACTATACCGGGGTGATTCTTATCTATGACCATTTCGTTTATTCACCATTTTGTCACGTCAGTTTTGCCACGTTGGGTCTGACATGGTCCAGCTAGTTTGCCAATGAACAAATAATTGATCATAATGATACAAGTTTTTGATTTTTTTTTAGATTTTCCCGTATAAATAATTTAAAATGCAAAGAAGCACGAGAGCTCAAAGTCGAAAAAAGTCTTTGGTGATCATTCCGAGAAGCAAATTTATAGCTTTTCACTATTTAATGCTTTACTGGTATTTGATCTACTTAAATGACTTAAGTACAATGATCTAGCCAACCAATATAGTTTTGTCCATTTATACATGACTATTCTGGACGGAGATTGGTCGAGGCCGTTACTTCTCATAAGACTAGCCACTGAAGTGTTAATTTGCAGTTAGTTGTTACTCCATACGTTAATGGTACTTCAACTCTACCATTTTTACATACCCATTTTATTATGTTTTTATTAATTTTGTGCATAATATTTTGGTTACAGATGAACAATATGCCAACAATGAGAATAAATATTACGAAGATACGAACTTTATTTGTCTTTTATTCCCAAATTTGGACTACTACTGGCTAGGGTCACACATGTTGGTGTGCATGACACTTTATTTGTCACCGCCACATCGATGATCTGTCAATCGGCCAATAACGATGGTCCATTTGCCTAGTACTGAGCGGTGGTGGTGAAGTAGTACGGAGGGACCTGCACATTGCACATCGCCGGTAGTGTCTGCAGTGCAAACGTCCTCAACGCCTCAAACTGAGCAATCTGCTGAGGTTGGATGAAGCCCTGTGCAACTTGTTGTTGCTGAGACCCCCAAAAAACATGTTGTTGTTGTTGTTGTTGTTGTTGAGGAATCAAGAAACCCTGAGGCTGGAAGAAACTCTGTTGCTGCTGTGGTTGGAAGAACTATTGTTGTCCTTGTCCGAATTGTTGTTGTTGTTGTTGCAAGATGATGGCGTGCACGACGGTATGGATGGCTGGGGAACGAAGCTGTACGGGGATCTGCGCTAGCTGTAGGCAGCATTGTTGCCGCAGCACTAGGCAACTGTTTTGTTGCAAGAACTGCGACCGGAGGAATGACACTATCGGTACTGGGATGCATTGTTGCACAAGTAACTGTCGGCACGGGTTCAATTGTTGTTGCAGAAATGGATCTAGAAACGACAGTTGTTGTACATATGGTTGTTGTTGACCCTGTGAAAATGGTTTTTGTGGTTGAAATAGCCAGGTAGGGTCAAACTGCAGATTGGTGGTGGCCATGGTCACCGCCATGGCAAGGAAGGCAAGGATGAGGAAGGTCTTCATAGTGGATCTGTGTTGGCTACTTCTTACTTGCCTTTGATGTTTTCACTCTAGATATGCAAAGGATGGATGATGGAGGAGGATCTACTTGGTCCATGTCTATTTATAGCTACCATGACATGATTTCTCTCCATCCTTACATTTGTTTTTCCTTAAAAAGTGCTTGGATGCTTATCTAACAAACCATTTGGAATGTTGTGTTTGGTGGCACTACTTACAAATTTATTTTTTGATTTGTCATCAAAGTTGCTTTTCCCGTGCATCTATAATCTAACTCTCGAGAAAACTTGATAATTGGTATGACTCATCTTATTCACTTTACATGTCAAAGACTGATCTATATTGCATATCTTTCCAAAACTAAGCTTGTTGTGTTATGATGTAGTTAGGTATAAACTAGCTTGTTAGAAGTTCGTAACATTGTTGTTGTTTAAGATATAATAAATAAAGATGTGAAATAGTGATCTTGGCTACAATTTTTTTAACTGACTGTTTTCGTATAACTAGCTATGTGCCCGTGCGTTGCTGCGGATTAGTGAATACATATATAAATGCAGTGTTAAAGGATATTCCATGATCGCACTACGAGAAACACTATTACCCATTTCTAGTGACCACCGCACGCTTTTCCCATTTCGCTTCTTCGCCGCGGAGGAAATCGCTTCATCTTTTTCCTTTAGGGAATCACGTTATCTTGGTGACAAGGGGGTGAGGGGCTTTGAATCGCGGGGTGAAAATGGGTGCCTTTTGCATTTCCACGCTATCTTCCATGCGGTGATGAGATTTCTACTTGTTGGTGGATTCGAATTTTCGCTGGATTTTTGCGCGAGGTGGGCTGGGGGGGATAGAATCAGAGCATCTTCAACAGCAAGAGATCTCAGAATCAGCACAAAATAAAAGCTCAAACATAATTGTATTTTTTCTTTTCGTTTGAGAGGACACATCATTCGAATCTTGCAACATATATGGAGAATTTGGAAGCTCTCTTATTTTCTCGGTTCTTAAATTTTGACCGCAACTCATACAATGCCCTTGAATTCGAATGCCTCATGTCTTATTCTTTTTTTTCACATATATGTTGCGTTAGCGCTTAACTTGACACCGCGATAATTCAGATTGAAATTTTTCTAACGGATACAATTTCCGTGATAATCAAAATCATAACACTAAAATTTTATCCAAACAAAATTTTGGGCATGAAAAAAAATGATGTTTCTACCAAATGTTCGTCAACCCACATGAATTTGTTCATAAAACATACAAAACATAGTTCAAATAAAATGCAAGGAACTAAAATGATCCAACATAATTGGTTATTTATTAACTAGAAAATTGTCCTAAAAAAGAAAATGACCCTGACAGATAGGACCCACTTAGCAAGACTTTAGAACTAGGACCCATCTGACTGGTGGGTCCATGTTATGAAAAACAAATATGAATCTATTGAGCCAAAAAGGCCACAGACTAAAAATAAAAGTCTCAAATGTTGGGCTTGGCCCATGTAGCTGATCAAAATTGATAGGGAAAATATAAATGGGCTGAATTGTTGGGCTTGGTCCATGTAAATCACTGGACTATACCGGGCTGATTCTGATCTACGACCATTTCGTTTATTCACCATTTTGTCACGTCAGTTTTGCCACGTTGGGTCTGACGTGGTCCAGCTAGTTTTGTCGGAGAATGACACCCACGAAACAGGGATGGTCAAGCTCACGAAGAGAGTTCGTGTAAGGGGCTGAACACGTTGGTCAAACAACCCTCAACCTGCACGGCGACGGTGCTCGTCGAGCATGAGGAGGGACATCACGACAGAGATGAACACCAGCCCGTACCCAGATTCACGGCCCTCATGTGGAGGTAACACCGCTACTCCTGCTTGTCTGTATTGCACTGCTGTGGAGGTTACAGTGCAATGAGCTTGCCGAGGGCTCTCTTTTGGCAATGGTGTGCTCAAGGAAGGGGAAGCTGTGGCCTTCTTCTTCCTTGCGCGTAAGTAGCTAAGCTAGAACTGGAATGCGATCCTTTGCTACGGTGGAGCACCGTCTCCTTTTATAGGCGCCCCGGGCCTCTTCCCTGCGCTCGTGCAGCTGAAGGGCTACCACATGGCGATAGAAGGGGGAGCACGGTGCACCGTAGCCTCGTTGTCCATGGACACGGTCCATGGGCGTAAAGCTGGTGTTTGTGGCAGAGACGCCACCGTCCATACAGGACGGCCAGCTGGGTTTGTAGAGGAACGTGGGGTTGCCCACGGTGACGTTGGCCGTGGAGCGTAGCGCTGGCCGGTCCCCTTATCGCCAAAGAGGAAATCCTTGTAGTCTGGTGCAGATGGCGCAGCTTTGTTGACTCCTTTAATCACCAAAACGGCAACTGCGGCATCGTCGTCACCGCGCACAGAGGCGCGCGTCACTCTGCGGCCGCTGCAAAGCCCATGTGCGCTCCGCAGAGATTGCTTTGCAGCAAAGGAATCCCCGCGAGGGTTGTGATGCCCTGTGGAGGATTTGGCGTTGACCTCTCTTCAGGAGAGATCTCCTTGTAGAGGGGGCAGCAGTGAGGAGGGCCTCCACAGGCCTCTGCTGCCTCCTAAGCCCTCGCGAGGAGAATCGAGTCTCTCCAAGCTGTTGGCTTGGTCCTTAGCGGAATTCGGCCATCGAGTGTCGAGGGCCGTAGAGGACAGGCCCAGGACACCCTGGTTCCCACTGGGCCGACAAGTTTGCCAATGAACAAATAATTGATCATAAAATATGTGAGGTCATGTTTTGGTCATAACGTATATGATCATTTCACATAAAAGGTCGTGAAGTGGTTTTGTTAGTCACGCTCATCATTTGACCAACTTTTTGTCACAAAAATGTCACATATCAAAAAACATGACCATTCAGAGACAAATATTGAGGGTCACAGTATAGCATTTTACTGTAGTGAAGTATAGCAAATATTGATTCCCCATATTTGATAAATTTTCATGGCTTACCAAATTTGTACAGGTGGGAGCAAATTATAGTTCCACTTAATACTTCAATACAAATAATGATACAAGTTTTTGATTTTTTTTAGATTTTCCCGTATAAATAATTTAAAATGCAAAGAAGCACGAGAGCTCAAAGTCGAAAAAAGTATTTGATGATCATTCCGAGAAGCAAATTTATAGCTTTTCACTATTTAATGCTTTACTGGTATTTGATCTACTTAAATGACTTAAGTACAATGATCTAGCCAACCAATATAGTTTTGTCCATTTATACTTGACTATTCTGGACGGAGATCGGTCGAGGCCGTTACTTCTCATAAGACTAGCCATTAAAGTGTTAATTTGCAGTTAGTTGTTACTCCATACGTTAATGGTACTTCAACTCAACCATTTTTACATACCCATTTTATTATGTTTTTATTAATTTTGTGCATAAGATTTTGGTTACAGATGAACAATATGCCAACAATGAGAATAAATATTACGAAGATACGAACTTTATTTGTCTTTTATTCCGAAATTTGGACTACTACTGGCTAGGGTCACACATGTTGGTGTGCATGACACTTTATTTGTCACCGCCACATCGATGACCTGTCCATCGTCCAATAACGATGGTCTATTTGCCTAGTACTGAGCGGTGGTGGTGAAGTAGTATGGAGGGACCTGCACATTGCACATCGCCGGTAGTGTCTGCAGTGCAAACGTCCTCAACGCCTCAAACTGAGCAATCTGCTGAGGTAGGATGAAGCCCTGTGCAACTTGTTGCTGCTGAGACCCCCAAAAAACATGTTGTTGTTGTTGTTGTTGTTGTTGTTGTTGTTGTTGAGGAATCAAGAAACCCTGAGGCTGGAAGAAACTCTGTTGCTGCTGTGGTTGGAAGAACTGTTGTTGTCCTTGTCCGAATTGTTGTTGTTGTTGTTGCAAGATGATGGCGTGCACGACGGTATGGATGGCTGGTGAACGAAGCTGTATGGGGATCTGCGCTAGCTGTCGGCAGCATTGTTGCCGCAGCACTTGGCAACTGTTTTGTTGCAAGAACTGCGACCGGAGGAATGGCACTATCGATACTGGGATGCACTGTTGCACAAGTAACTGTCGGCACGGGTTCAATTGTTGTTGCAGAAATGGATGTAGAAACGACAGTTGTTGTACATATGGTTGTTGTTGACCCTGTGAAAATGGTTGTTGCGGCTGAAATTGCCAGGTAGGGTCAAACTGCAGATTGGCGGTGGCCATGGTCACCGCCATGGCAAGGAAGGCAAGGATGAGGAAGGTCTTCATAGTGGATCTTTGTTGGCTACTTCTTACTTGCCTTTGATGTTTGCACTCTAGATATGCAAAGGATGGATGATGGAGGAGGATCTACTTGGTGCATGTCTATTTATAGCTACCATGACATGATTTCTCTCCATCCTTACATTTGTTTTTCCTTAAAAAGTGCTTGGATGCTTATCTAACAAACCATTTGGTATGTTGTGTTTGGTGGCACTACTTACAAATTTATTTTTTGATTTGTCATCAAAGTTGTTTTTCCCGTGCATCTATAATCTAACTCTCGAGAAAACTAGATAATTGGTATGACTCATCCTATTCACTTTACATGGCAAAGACTGATCTATATTGCATATCTTTCCAAAACTAAGCTTGCAGTGTTATGAAATAGTTAGGCATAAACTAGCTTGTTAGAAGTTCGTAACATTGTTGTTTTTAAGATATAATAAATAAAGATGTGAAATAGTGATCTTGGCTACAATTTTTTTAACTGACTGTTTTCGTATAACTAGCTATGTGCCCGTGCGTTGCTGCGGATTAGTGAATACATATATAAATGCAGTGTTAAAGGATATTCCATGATCGCAATGCGAGAAACACTATTACCCATTTCTAGTGACCACCGCACGCTTTCCCATTTCGCTTCTTCGCCGCGGAGGAAATCGCGTCATCTTTTTTCTTTAGGGGAAATCAGGTTATCTTGGTGACAAGGGGGTGAGGGGCTTTGAATCGCGGGGTGAAAACGGGTGCCTTTTGCATTTCCACGCTATCTTCCATGCGGCGATGAGATTTCTACTTGTTGGTGGATTCGAATTTTTGCTGGATTTTTGCGCGAGGTGGGCTGGGGGGGATAGAATCAGAGCATCTTCAACAGCAAGAGCTCTCAGAATCAGCCCAAAATAAAAGCTCGAACATAATTGTATTTTTTCCTTTCGTTTGAGAGGACACATCATTCGAATCTTGCAACATATATGGAGAATTTGGAAGCTCTCTTATTTTCTCGGTTCTTAAATTTTGACCGCAACTCATACAATGCCCTTGAATTCGAATGCCTCATGCCTCTAATCTTTTTTTCACATATATGTTGCATTAACGCTTAACTTGACATCGGAATATTTCAATTTGAATTATTTCTAACGCATACAGTTCCATGATATTCAAAATCATAACACCAAAATTCAAAAAAAAATTGGGCATGAAAAAAGGATGTTTCTACGAAATGTTCATCAAACCACATGAATTTGTTCGTAAAACATACCAAATATAGTACAAGTAAAATGCCGAAGGAGATATGCCCTAGAGGCAAATAATAAATGTATTATTAATCTTATCTCGTATATGTTCATAATTAGTTTTATACCATGCTATAATTGTATTAAGCGGAAACATTAATACACGTGTGGTATGTAAACAACCAGGTCCCTAGTAGCCTCTATTTTACTAGTCCATTGGGCAATAGATGATCAAGGTTTCCCGATCATGTGACATTTATGTCAATTGACAATGGAGTCATATCATTAGGTGAATGATGTGATGGACATACCCAACATAAGTATTATGACGTGATCAATGTTCAGCGTGATGATAGTTACAAACATAGTAACCTAATCCTTAGACCGTGAGATCATATTTAATCAATATCTCTGGAGGGTTGCCCTTGATTGCATCAAACATCACATCTTAAATAGGGTGGCAATAAAGGTGTCGCATATCAGGTATCCAAAGGAATAGGTTGAGACGTATGGATCAAGTGCGGGATTTGTTCATCCGAAGGTCAGATATATACTAGTTAGGGCCCACTCGGTGAGATCACATCAAAATTTGCAAACACGTGACTAGGTCACGAGATGTGTGATCATATGAACGAGATAACAAGAGTTTGTTGGTAACGAGATAGAACTAAGGTGTCGGATATCGATGATCGTGTCTCGGACAAACTAATTATCGTGACACAAGAGGGATAGGATATGTATGTTAAGGTTCAAGCGACGATTATTCGTGGAATGCACAGGGACCGTCATAGGCATCCAGGTCTCCCTAACGGTCATTGACGAGCGAGGGGTCTCGGCCATGTCTAGGGTATTACCGAACCATTATGGTAACACACTTAAGGGTTTGACGATGCTAGGAGATCGTTTTGGATTTGTCGGAATTACCGAAGAATAGAGAAGAGAAAATCGGAAGGGTTCCGGGAATGTCCGAAAATGTTCAGAGTGATCCGGAAGGGTTCCAGAGTCACAGAAATGGACCAAAAAAAGTTCTGGAGTACCGGGAGATTAAATAATATGTTAAAGTGTTAATTATATGAATTAATATATTAATTTGTTAATTTAATAATGATTAAATTCGGATTTAATGGTGCAGCCCACCTAATGGGCCTCTCCCGAAGGGAGAGAGGCCCATATAGGGCTAGCCGCACCAAGGGAGGCCTTGGGAGGCACATGGGCCATCTTGGCCACACCCCATAGGCCCAACCGCACCCCCATGGCTGCTCCTCCCTTTTAGTCCCACATTTCCTAGCTATGGCATGGTACACCCGTTTCACCTATATAAGGAGAGGCATAGGAGGGATTTAAGCACAAGATTAATTCCAGAAAGCTGGGAGGTGGCTCCCACATCCTGCGCCACCTCCTAGACCACCTCATTTCTCTCTCTCTTGCACGGCCCCAAGTTAGGGTTGTGATCGTGAGAGGTATCTTCTCTGTGGCACGCCATCATGCTGCAGAAATTTTAGTCCAGAAGATCTACTTCCGCAACCTCGGCTGGATCGGAGAGTCGGGAGTCATGGTCAAGCACCGTATGTGTGCGAGTCCTTCAAGGTGCAACACTTGGGGCACTTGTCACGAGGATCATCGTAATCTTGAGGTCATCATCAACACGTCAAGTGCTACACGACCTTGAGGTCGGCTACGTCGTCTTCCTCAACAATGCTTGTGCGGGAGCGTAATCCCCGCGTTTTTGTCTACAAGGGTATGTCACCAAAACTCCTCCGTTACTTACATGTCTCATAGATAGATCTTGGCTAGTTTATTGGTGTTCTGTCGATAGGAATTTTTTTGTTTTCTGCACACAAACCCCTTCAAATGCAAGGAACTAAAATGATCCAACATAATTGGTTATTTATTTACTGGAAATTTTTCGTCATATAGAAAATGACCCTGAGAGATAGGACCCACTTAGCAAGACTTGAAAACAAGGACCCATCTGACTGGTGGGCCCATCTTGTGAAAAACAAATCTGAATCAGCCAAGCCAAAAAGGGCACAGACCAAAATTAAAAGTCTGATATGTTGGGCTTGGCCCATGTAGCTGATCGAAATTGACAGAATATAAATGGGCTGAATTGTTGACCTTGGTCCATGTAAACCACCGAACTATACCGAGGTGATTCTGATCATGACCATTTCCTCTATTCACCATTTTGTCACGTCAGTTTTGCCACGTGGGGTCTGACATGGTCCGGCCAGTTTGCCAATGAACAAATAATTGATCATAAAATATGTGAGGTTTTGTTTGGGTCATAACGTCCATGACCATTTCACCTAAAAGGTTGTGAAGTGGTTTCATTAGTCATGCTCATCATTTGAATAACTTTTTGTCACAAAAAATGTCGCATATGAAAAAACATGACCATTCAGTGATAAATATTGAGGGTCACAATATAGCATATTTACTGTAGTGAAGTATAGCAAATATTGATTCCCCATATTTGATAAATTTTCACGGCTTACCAAATTTGTACAGGTGCGAGAAAATTATAGTTCCACTTAATATTTCAATACAAATAATGATACAAGTTTTTTATTTTTTTAGATTTTCCCGTAAAAATAATAAAAAATGCAAAGAAGCACGAGAGCTCAAACTCGAAAAAAGTCTTTGGTGATTATTCCGAGAAGCAAATTTATAGATGTTCTCTATTTAATGCTTTACTGGTATTTGATCTACTTAAATGACTTAAGTACCATGATCTAGCCAAACAATATAATTTTGGCCATTTATACTTGAGTATTCTGGACGATGTATTGCATGAGTGAAGTCTATTTTGAACATGACGGAGATCTGTCAAAACCGTTACGTCTCATAAGACTAGCCATTAAAGTGTTAATTTGCAGTTAGTTGTTACTCCAGACATTAATGGTACTTCAATTCTACCATTTTTACGTACCCATTATATTATGTTTTCATTAATTTTGTGCATAATATTTTGGTTAGAGATGAACTATATGCCAACAAAGAGAATAAATGTTACGAAGATACAAACTTTATTTGTCTTTTATTCCCAAGTTTGGATTACTACTGGCTAGGGTCACACATGTTAGTGTGCATGACACTTTATTTGTCACCGCCACATCGATGATCTGTCCATCGGCCAATAACGATGGTCCATTTGCCTAGTACTGAGCGGTGGTGGTGAAGTAGTACGGAGGGACCTGCACATTGCACATCGCCGGTAGTGTCTGCAGTGCAAACGTCCTCAACGCCTCAAACTGAGCAATCTGCTGAGGTTGGATGAAGCCCTGTGCAACTTGTTGCTGCTGAGACCCCCAAAAAACATGTTGTTGTTGTTGTTGTTGAGAAAACAAGAAACCCTGAGGCTGGAAGAAACTCTGTTGCTGCTGTGGTTGGAAGAACTGTTGTTGTCCTTGTCCGAATTGTTGTTGTTGTTGCAAGATGATGGCGTGCACGACGGTATGGATGGCTGGGAAACGAAGCTGTATGGGGATCTGCGCTAGCTGTCGGCAGCATTGTTGCCGCAGCACTTGGCAACTGTTTTGTTGCAAGAACTGCGACCGGAGGAATGACACTATCGGTACTGGGATGCACTGTTGCACAAGTAACTATCGGCACGGGTTCAATTGTTGTTGCAGAAATGGATGTAGAAACGATAGTTGTTGTACATATGGTTGTTGTTGACCCTGTGAAAATGGTTGTTGCGGCTAAAATTGCCAGGTAGGGTCAAACTGCACATTGGCGGTGGCCATGGTCACCGCCATGGCAAGGAAGGCAAGGATGAGGAAGGTCTTCATAGTGGATCTGTGTTGGCTACTTCTTACTTGCCTTTGATGTTTGCACTCTAGATATGCAAAGGATGGATGATGGAGGAGGATCTACTTGGTGCATGTCTATTTATAGCTACCATGACATGATTTCTCTCCATCCTTATATTTGTTTTTCCTTAAAAAGTGCTTGGATGCTTATCTAACAAACCATTTGGTATGTTGTGTTTGGTGGCACTACTTACAAATTTATTTTTTGATTTGTCATCAAAGTTGCTTTTCCCGTGCATCTATAATCTAACTCTCGAGAAAACTAGATAATTGGTATGACTCATCCTATTCACTTTACATGTCAAAGACTGATCTATATTGCATATCTTTCCAAAACTAAGTTTGTAGTGTTATGAAGTAGTTAGGCATAAACTAGCTTGTTAGAAGTTTGTAACATTGTTGTTTTTTAAGATATAATAAATAAAGATGTGAAATAGTGATCTTGGCTACAATTTTTTTAACTGACTATTTTCGTATAACTAGCTATGTGCCCGTGCGTTGCTGCGGATTAGTGAATACATATATAAATGCAGTGTTAAAGGATATTCCATGATCGCAATGCGAGAAACACTATTACCCATTTCTAGTGACCACCGCACGCTTTTCCCATTTCGCTTCTTCGCCGTGGAGGAAATCACGTCATCTTTTTTCTTTAGGGGAAATCAGGTTATCTTGGTGACAAGGGGGTGAGGGGCTTTGAATCGCGGGGTGAAAATGGGTGCCTTTTGCATTTCCACGCTATCTTCCATGCGGCGATGAGATTTCTACTTGTTGGTGGATTCGAATTTTCGCTGGATTTTTGCGGAGGTGGGCTGGGGGGGGGGGTAGAATCAGAGCATCTTCAATAGCAAGAGCTCTCAGAATCAGCCCAAAATAAAAGCTCAAACATAATTGTATTTTTTCTTTTCATTTGAGAGGACACATCATTCGAATCTTGCAACATATATGGAGAATTTGGAAGCTCTCTTATTTTCTCGGTTCTTAAATTTTGACCGCAACTCATACAATGCCCTTGAATTCGAATGCCACATGTCTTATTCTTTGTTTTCACATATATGTTGCGTTAGCGCTTAACTTGACACCGCGATAATTCAGATTGAAATTTTTCTAACGGATACAATTTCCGTGATAATCAAAATCATAACACTAAAATTTTATCCAAACAAAATTTTGGGCATGAAAAAAAATGATGTTTCTACCAAATGTTCGTCAACCCACATGAATTTGTTCATAAAACATACAAAACATAGTTCAAATAAAATGCAAGGAACTAAAATGATCCAACATAATTGGTTATTTATTAACTAGAAAATTGTCCTAAAAAAGAAAATGACCCTGACAGATAGGACCCACTTAGCAAGACTTTAGAACTAGGACCCATCTGACTGGTGGGTCCATGTTATGAAAAACAAATATGAATCTATTGAGCCAAAAAGGCCACAGACTAAAAATAAAAGTCTCAAATGTTGGGCTTGGCCCATGTAGCTGATCAAAATTGATAGGGAAAATATAAATGGGCTGAATGGTTGGGCTTGGTCCATGTAAATCACTGGACTATACCGGGCTGATTCTGATCTACGACCATTTCGTTTATTCACCATTTTGTCACGTCAGTTTTGCCACGTTGGGTCTGACGTGGTCCAGCTAATTTTGTCGGAGAATGTCTCCCACGAAACAGGGATGGACAAGCTCACGAAGAGAGTTCGTGTAAGGGGCTGAACACGTTGGTCAAACAACCCTCAACCTGCACGGCGACGGTGCTCGTCGAGCATGAGGAAGGACATCACGACAGAGATGAACACCAGCCCGTACCCAGATTCACAACCCTCGTGTGGAGGTAACACCGCTACTCCTGCTTATCTGTATTGCACTGTTGTGGAGGTTACAGTGCAATGAGCTTGAAGAGGGCTCTCTTTTGGCAATGGTGTGCTCAAGGAAGGGGAAGCTGTGGTCTTCTTCTTCCTTGCGCGTAAGTAGCTAAGCTAGAACTGCAATGCGATCCTTTGCTACGGTGGAGCACCGTCTCCTTTTATAGGCGCCCCGGGCCTCTTCCCTACGCTCGTGCAGCTGAAGGGCTACCGCATGGCGACAGAAGGGGGAGCACGGTGCACCGCAGCCTCGTTGTCCATGGACACGGTCCATGGGCGTAAAGCTGGTGTTTGTGGCAGAGACGCCACCGTCCATACAGGACGGCCAGCTGGGTTTGTAGAGGAACGTGGGGTTGCCCACGGTGACGTTGGCCGTGGAGCGTAGCGCTTGCCGGTCCCCTTATCACCAAAGAGGAAATCCTTGTAGTCTGGTGCAGATGGCGCAGCTTTGTTGACTCCTTTAATCACCAAAACGGCAACTTCGGCATCGTCGTCACCGCGCGCAGAGGCGCGCGTCACTCTGCGGCCCGTGCAGAGCCCATGTGCGCTATGCAGAGATTGCTTTGCAGCGAAGGAATCCCCGCGAGGGTTGTGATGCCCTGTGGAGGATTTGGCGTTGACCTCTCTTCAGGGGAGATCTCCTTGTAGAGGGGGCAGCAGTGAGGAGGGCCTCCACAGGCCTCTGCTGCCTCCTAAGCCCTCGCGAGGAGAATCGCCTCGCGAGTCTCTCCAAGCTGTTGGCTTGGTCCTTAGCGGAATTCGGCCATCGAGTGTCGAGGGCCGTAGAGGACAGGCCCAGGACACCCTGGTTCCCACTTGGCCGACAAGTTTGCCAATGAACAAATAATTGATCATAAAATATGTGAGGTCTTGTTTTGGTCATAACGTACATGATCATTTCACATAAAAGGTCGTGAAGTGGTTTTGTTAGTCACGCTCATCATTTGACCAACTTTTTGTCACAAAAATATCACATATCAAAAAACATGACCATTCAGAGACAAATATTGAGGGTCACAGTATAGCATATTTACTGTAGTGAAGTATAGCAAATATTGATTCCCATATTTGATAAATTTTCATGGCTTACCAAATTTGTACAGGTGGAGCAAATTATAGTTCCACTTAATACTTCAATACAAATAATGATACAAGTTTTTTATTTTTTTAGATTTTCCCGTATAAATAATTTAAAATGCAAAGAAGCACGAGAGCTCAAAGTCGAAAAAAGTATTTGATGATCATTCCGAGAAGCAAATTTATAGCTTTTCACTATTTAATGCTTTACTGGTATTTGATCTACTTAAATGACTTAAGTACAATGATCTAGCCAACCAATATAGTTTTGTCCATTTATACTTGACTATTCTGGACGGAGATCGGTGAGGCCGTTACTTCTCATAAGACTAGCCATTAAAGTGTTAATTTGCAGTTAGTTGTTACTCCATACGTTAATGGTACTTCAACTCTACCATTTTATTATGTTTTTATTAATTTTGTGCATAAGATTTTGGTTACAGATGAACAATATGCCAACAATGAGAATAAATATTACGAAGATACGAACTTTATTTGTCTTTTATTCCCAAATTTGGACTACTACTGGCTAGGGTCACACATGTTGGTGTGCATGACACTTTATTTGTCACCGCCACATCGATGATCTGTCCATCGGCCAATAACGATGGTCCATTTGCCTAGTACTGAGCGGTGGTGGTGAAGTAGTACGAGGGACCTGCACATTGCACATCGCCGGTAGTGTCTGCAGTGCAAACGTCCTCAACGCCTCAAACTGAGCAATCTGCTGAGGTTGGATGAAGCCCTGTGCAACTTGTTGCTGCTGAGACCCCCAAAAAACATGTTGTTGTTGTTGAGGAATCAAGAAACCCTGAGGCTGGGAAACTCTGTTGCTGCTGTGGTTGGAAGAACTGTTGTTGTCCTTGTCCGAATTGTTGTTGTTGTTGTTGCAAGATGATGGCGTGCACGACGGTATGGATGGCTGGGGAACGAAGCTGTACGGGGATCTGCGCTAGCTGTCGGCAACATTGTTGCCGCAGCACTTGGCAACTGTTTTGTTGCAAGAACTGCGACCGGAGGAATGACACTATCGGTACTGGGATGCACTGTTGCACAAGTAACTGTCGGCACGGGTTCAATTGTTGTTGCAGAAATGGATGTAGAAACGACAGTTGTTGTACATATGGTTGTTGTTGACCTGTGAAAATGGTTGTTGCGGCTGAAATTGCCAGGTAGGGTCAAACTGCACATTGGCGGTGGCCATGGTCACCGCCATGGCAAGGAAGGCAAGGATGAGGAAGGTCTTCATAGTGGATCTGTGTTGGCTACTTCTTACTTGCCTTTGATGTTTGCACTCTAGATATGCAAAGGATGGATGATGGAGGAGGATCTACTTGGTGCATGTCTATTTATAGCTACCATGACATGATTTCTCTCCATCCTTACATTTGTTTTTCCTTAAAAAGTGCTTGGATGCTTATCTAACAAACCATTTGGTATGTTGTGTTTGGTGGCACTACTTACAAATTTATTTTTTGATTTGTCATCAAAGTTGCTTTTCCCGTGCATCTATAATCTAACTCTCGAAAAACTTGATAATTGGTATGACTCATCCTATTCACTTTACATGTCAAAGACTGATCTATATTGCATATCTTTCCAAAACTAAGCTTGTAGTGTTATGAAGTAGTTAGGCATAAACTAGCTTGTTAGAAGTTCGTAACATTGTTGTTGTTTAAGATATAATAAATAAAGATGTGAAATAGTGATCTTGGCTACAATTTTTTTAACTAACTGTTTTCGTATAACTAGCTATGTGCCCGTGCGTTGCTGCGGATTAGTGAATACATATATAAATGCAGTGTTAAAGGATATTCCATGATCGCAATGCGAGAAACACTATTACCCATTTCTAGTGACCACCGCACGCTTTTCCCATTTCGCTTCTTCGCCGCGGAGGAAATCGCGTCATCTTTTTTCTTTAGGGGAAATCACGTTATCTTGGTGACAAGGGGGTGAGGGGCTTTGAATCGCGGGGTGAAAATGGGTGCCTTTTGCATTTCCACGCTATCTTCCTTGCGGCGATGAGATTTCTACTTGTTGGTGGATTCGAATTTTCGCTGGATTTTTGCGCGAGGTGGGCTGGGGGGATAGAATCAGAGCATCTTCAACAGCAAGAGCTCTCAGAATCAGCCCAAAATAAAAGCTCAAACATAATTGTATTTTTCTTTTCATTTGAGAGGACACATCATTCGAATCTTGCAACATATATGGAGAATTTGGAAGCTCTCTTATTTTCTCGGTTCTTAAATTTTGACCGCAACATACAATGCCCTTGAATTCGAATGCCTCATGCTTATTCTTTTTTTCACATATATGTTGCATTACGCTTAACTTGACACCGCGATAATTCAATTGAAATTTTTCTAACGCATACATTTCCGTGATAATCAAAATCATAACACTAAAATCAAAACAAAATTTTGGGCATAAAAAAAGATGTTTACAAATGTTCGTCAACCACATGAATTTGTTCATAAAACATAAAACATAGTTCAAATAAAATGCAAGGAACTAAAATGATCCAACATAATTGGTTATTTATTAACTAGAAAATTGTCCTAAAAAGAAAATGACCCTGACAGATAGGACCCACTTAGCAAGACTTTAGAACTAGGACCCATCTGACTGGTGGGTCCATCTTATGAAAAACAAATATGAATGTATTGAGCCAAAAAGGCCACAGGCTAAAAATAAAGTCTGAAATGTTGGGCTTGGCCCATGGAGATGATCAAAATTGACATGGAAAATATAAATGGGCTGAATTGTTGGGCTTGGTCCATGTAAATCACTGGACTATACCGGGGTGATTCTGATCTACGACCATTTCGTTTATTCACCATTTTGTCACGTCAGTTTTGCCACGTTGGGTCTGACGTGGTCAGCTAGTTTGCCAATGAACAAATAATTGATCATAAAATATGTGAGGTCTTGTTTTGGTCATAACGTACATGATCATTTCACATAAAAGGTCGTGAAGTGGTTTTGTTAGTCACGCTCATCATTTGACCAACTTTTTGTCACAAAAATGTCGCATATGAAAAAACATGACCATTCAGAGACAAATATTGAGGGTCACAGTATAGCATATTTACTGTAGTGAAGTATAGCAAATATTGATTCCCCATATTTGATAAATTTTCATGGCTTACCAAATTTGTACAGGTGCGAGAAAATTATAGTTCCACTTAATACTTCAATACAAATAATGATACAAGTTTTTGATTTTTTTAGATTTTCCCGTATAAATAATTTAAAATGCAAAGAAGCACGAGAGCTCAAAGTCGAAAAAAGTCTTTGGTGATCATTCGAGAAGCAAATTTATAGCTTTTCACTATTTAATGCTTTACTGGTATTTGATCTACTTAAATGACTTAAGTACAACGATCTAGCCAACCAATATAGTTTTGTCCATTTATACTTGACTATTCTGGACGGAGATCGGTCGACCGTTACATCTCATAAGACTAGCCATTAAAGTGTTAATTTGCAGTTAGTTGTTACTCCATACGTTAATGGTACTTCAACTCTACCATTTTTACATACCCATTTTATTATGTTTTCATTAATTTTGTGCATAAGATTTTGGTTACAGATGAACAATATGCCAACAATGAGAATAAATGTTACGAAGATACGAACTTTATTTGTCTTTTATTCCCAAGTTTGGACTACTACTGGCTAGGGTCACACATGTTGGTGTGCATGACACTTTATTTTCACCGCCACATCGATGATCTGTCCATCGGCCAATAACGATGGTCCATTTGCCTAGTACTGAGCGGTGGTGGTGAAGTAGTACGGAGGGACCTGCACATTGCACATCGCCGGTAGTGTCTGCAGTGCAAACGTCCTCAACGCCTCAAACTGAGCAATCTGCTGAGGTTGGATGAAGCCCTGTGCAACTTGTTGCTGCTGAGACCCCAAAAAACATGTTGTTGTTGTTGTTGTTGAGGAATCAAGAAACCCTGAGGCTGGAAGAAACTCTGTTGCTGCTGTGGTTGGAAGAACTGTTGTTGTCCTTGTCCGAATTGTTGTTGTTGTTGTTGCAAGATGATGGCGTGCACGACGGTATGGATGGCTGGGGAACGAAGCTGTACGGGGATCTGCGCTAGCTGTCGGCAGCATTGTTGCCGCAGCACTTGGCAACTGTTTTGTTGCAAGAACTGCGACCGGAGGAATGACACTATCGGTACTGGGATGCACTGTTGCACAAGTAACTGTCGGCACGGGTTCAATTGTTGTTGCAGAAATGGATGTAGAAACGACAGTTGTTGTACATATGGTTGTTGTTGACCCTGTGAAAATGGTTGTTGCGGCTGAAATTGCCAGGTAGGGTCAAACTGCACATTGGCGGTGGCCATGGTCACCGCCATGGCAAGGAAGGCAAGGATGAGGAAGGTCTTCATAGTGGATCTGTGTTGGCTACTTCTTACTTGCCTTTGATGTTTGCACTCTAGATATGCAAAGGATGGATGATGGAGGAGGATCTACTTGGTGCATGTCTATTTATAGCTACCATGACATGATTTCTCTCCATCCTTACATTTGTTTTTCCTTAAAAAGTGCTTGGATGCTTATCTAACAAACCATTTGGTATGTTGTGTTTGGTGGCACTACTTACAAATTTATTTTTTGATTTGTCATCAAAGTTGCTTTTCCCTGCATCTATAATCTAACTCTCGAGAAAACTAGATAATTGGTATGACTCATCCTATTCACTTTACATGTCAAAGACTGATCTATATTGCATATCTTTCCAAAACTAAGCTTGTAGTGTTATGAAGTAGTTAGGCATAAACTAGCTTGTTAGAAGTTCGTAACATTGTTGTTTTTAAGATATAATAAATAAAGATGTGAAATAGTGATCTTGGCTACAATTTTTTTAACTGACTGTTTTCGTATAACTAGCTATGTGCCCGTGCGTTGCTGCGGATTAGTGAATACATATATAAATGCTGTGTTAAAGGATATTCCATGATCGCAATGCGAGAAACACTATTACCCATTTCTAGTGACCACCGCACGCTTTTCCCATTTCGCTTCTTCGCCGCGGAGGAAATCGCGTCATCTTTTTTCTTTAGGGGAAATCAGTTATCTTGGTGACAAGGGGGTGAGGGGCTTTGAATCGCGGGGTGAAAACGGGTGCCTTTTGCATTTCCACGCTATCTTCCTTGCGGCGATGAGATTTCTACTTGTTGGTGGATTCGAATTTTTGCTGGATTTTTGCGCGAGGTGGGCTGGGGGGGATAGAATCAGAGCATCTTCAACAGCAAGAGCTCTCAGAATCAGCCCAAAATAAAAGCTCGAACATAATTGTATTTTTTCTTTCGTTTGAGAGGACACATCATTCGAATCTTGCAACATATATGGAGAATTTGAAGCTCTCTTATTTTCTCGGATCTTAAATTTTGAGCAACTCATACAATGCCCTTGAATTCGAATGCCTCATGCCTTTAATCTTTTTTTCACCTATATGTTGCATTAACGCTTAACTTGACACCGGAATATTTCAATTTGAAATATTTCTAACGCATACAGTTCCATGATATTCAAAATCATAACACCAAAATTCAAAAAAAATTGGGCATGAAAAAAGGATGTTTCTACGAAATGTTCATCAAACCACATGAATTTGTTCGTAAAACATACCAAATATAGTACAAGTAAAATGCTGAAGGAGATATGCCCTAGAGGCAAATAATAAATGTATTATTAATCTTATCTCGTATATGTTCATAATTAGTTTCATACCATGCTATAATTGTATTAAGCGGAAACATTAATACACGTGTGGTATGTAAACAACCAGGTCCCTAGTAGCCTCTATTTTACTAGTCCATTGGGCAATAGATGATCGAGGTTTCCCGATCATGTGACATTTATGTCAATTGACAATGGAGTCATATCATTAGGTGAATGATGTGATGGACATACCCAACATAAGTATTATGACGTGATCAATGTTCAGCGTGATGATAGTTACAAACATAGTAACCTAATCCTTAGACCGTGAGATCATATTTAATCAATATCTCTGGAGGGTTGCCCTTGATTGCATCAAACGTCACATCTTAAATAGGGTGGCAATAAAGGTGTCGCATATCAGGTATCCAAAGGAATAGGTTGAGACGTATGGATCAAGTGCGGGATTTGTTCATCCGAATGTCAGATATATACTAGTTAGGGCCCACTCGGTGAGATCACATCAAAATTTGCAAACATGTGACTAGGTCACGAGATGTGTGATCATATGAACGAGATAACAAGAGTTTGTTGGTAACGAGATAGAACTAAGGTGTCGGATATCGATGATCGTGTCTCGGACAAACTAATTATCGTGACACAAAAGGGATAGGATATGTATGTTAAGGTTCAAGCGACGATTATTCATGGAATGCACAGGGACCGTCATAGGCATCCAGGTCTCCCTGACGGTCATTGATGAGCGAGGGGTCTCGGCCATGTCTGGGGTATTACCGAACCATTATGTTAACACACTTAAGGGTTTGACGATGCTAGGAGATCGTTTTGGATTTGTTGGAATTACCGAAGAATAGAGAAGAGAAAACCGGAAGGGTTCCGGGAATGTCCGAAAATGTTCAGAGTGATCCGGAAGGGTTCCAGAGTCACAGAAATGGACCAAAAAAAGTTCCGGAGTATCGGGAGATTAAATAATATGTTAACGTGTTAATTATATGAATTAATATATTAATTTGTTAATTTAATAATGATTAAATTCGGATTTAATGGTGCAGCCCACCTAATGGGCCTCTCCCGAAGGGAGAGAGGCCCATATAGGGCTAGCCGCACCAAGGGAGCCTTGGGAGGCACATGGGCCATCTTGGCCACACCCCATAGGCCCAACCGCACCCCCATGGCTGCTCCTCCCTTTTAGTCCCACATTTCCTAGCTATGGCATGGTACACCCATTTCACCTATATAAGGAGAGGCATAGGAGGGATTTAAGCACAAGATTAATTCCAGAAAGCTGGGAGGTGACTCCCACATCCTGCGCCACCTCCTAGACCACCTCCTTTCTCTCTCTCTTGCACGGCCCCAAGTTAGGGTTGTGCTCGTGAGAGGTATCTTCTCTGTGGCACGCCATCGTGCTGCAGAAATTTTAGTCCAGAAGATCTACTTCCGCAACCTCGGCTGGATCGGAGAGTCGGGAGTCGTGGTCAAGCACCGTATGTGTGCGAGTCCTTCAAGGTGCAACACTTGGGGCACTTGTCACGAGGATCATCGTAATCTTGAGGTCATCATCAACACGTCAAGTGCTACACGACCTTGAGGTCGGCTACGTCGTCTTCCTCAACAATGTTTGTGCGGGAGCGTAATCCCCGCGTTTTTGTCTACAAGGGTATGTCACCAAAACTCCTCCGTTACTTACATGTCTCATAGATAGATCTTGGCTAGTTTATTGGTGTTCTGTCGATAGGAAATTTTTTGTTTTCTGCACACAAACCCCTTCAAATGCAAGGAACTAAAATGATCCAACATAATTGGTCATTTATTTACTGGAATTTTTTCGTCATATAGAAAATGACCCTGAGAGATAGGACCCACTTAGCAAGACTTAAAAACAAGGACCCATCTGACTGGTGGGCCCATCTTGTGAAAAACAAATCTGAATCAGCCGAGCCAAAAAGGGCACAGACCAAAATTAAAAGTCTGATATGTTGGGCTTGGCCCATGTAGCTGATCGAAATTGACAGAATATAAATGGGCTGAATTGTTGACCTTGGTCCATGTAAACCACCGAACTATACCGAGGTGATTCTGATCTATGACCATTTCCTCTATTCACCATTTTGTCACGTCAGTTTTGCCACGTGGGGTCTGACATGGTCCGGCCAGTTTGCCAATGAATAAATAATTGATCATAAAATCTGTGAGGTTTTGTTTGGGTCATAACGTCCATGATCATTTCACCTAAAAGGTCGTGAAGTGGTTTCATTAGTCACGCTCATCATTTGAACAACTTTTTGTGACAAAAAATGTCGCATATGAAAAAACATGACCATTCAGTGATAAATATTGAGGGTCACAATATAGCATATTTATTGTAGTGAAGTATAGCAAATATTGATTCCCCATATTTGATAAATTTTCACGGCTTACCAAATTTGTACAGGTGCGAGAAAATTATAGTTCCACTTAATATTTCAATACAAATAATGATACAAGTTTTTAATTTTTTTAGAATTTTCCCGTAAAAATAATAAAAAATGCAAAGAAGCACGAGAGCTCAAACTCGAAAAAAGTCTTTGGTGATTATTCCGAGAAGCAAATTTATAGCTGTTCTCTATTTAATGCTTTACTGGTATTTGATCTACTTAAATGACTTAAGTACCATGATCTAGCCAAACAATATAGTTTTGGCCATTTATACTTGAGTATTCTGGACGATGTATTGCATGAGTGAAGTCTATTTTGAACATGACAGAGATCGGTCAAGACCGTTACATCTCATAAGACTAGCCATTAAAGTGTTAATTTGCAGTTAGTTGTTACTCCAGACATTAATGGTACTTCAATTCTACCATTTTTACGTACCCATTATATTATGTTTTCATTAATTTTGTGCATAATATTTTGGTTAGAGATGAACTATATGCCAACAAAGAGAATAAATGTTACGAAGATACGAACTTTATTTGTCTTTTATTCCCAAGTTTGGATTACTACTGGCTAGGGTCACACATGTTGGTGTGCATGACACTTTATTTGTCACCGCCACATCGATGATCTGTCCATCGGCCAATAACGATGGTCCATTTGCCTAGTACTGAGCGGTGGTGGTGAAGTAGTACGGAGGGACCTGCACATTGCACATCGCCGGTAGTGTCTGTAGTGCAAACATCCTCAACGCCTCAAACTGAGCAATCTCTGAGGTTGGATGAAGCCCTGTGCAACTTGTTGCTGCTGAGACCCCCAAAAAACATGTTGTTGTTGTTGTTGTTGTTGTTGAGAAAACAAGAAACCCTGAGGCTGGAAGAAACTCTGTTGCTGCTGTGGTTGGAAGAACTGTTGTTGTCCTTGTCCGAATTGTTGTTGTTGTTGTTGCAAGATGATGGCGTGCACGACGGTATGGATGGCTGGGGAACGAAGCTGTATGGGGATCTGCGCTAGCTGTCGGCAGCATTGTTGCCGCAGCACTTGGCAACTGTTTTGTTGCAAGAACTGCGACCGGAGGAATGACACTATCGGTAGTGGGATGCACTGTTGCACAAGTAACTATCGGCACGGGTTCAATTGTTGTTGCAGAAATTGAGGTAGAAACGACAATTGTTGTACATATGGTTGTTGTTGACCCTGTGAAAATGGTTGTTGCGGCTGAAATTGCCAGGTAGGGTCAAACTGCACATTGGCGGTGGCCATGGTCACCGCCATGGCAAGGAAGGCAAGGATGAGGAAGGTCTTCATAGTGGATCTGTGTTGGCTACTTCTTACTTGCCTTTGATGTTTGCACTCTAGATATGCAAAGGATGGATGATGGAGGAGGATCTACTTGGTGCATGTCTATTTATAGCTACCATGACATGATTTCTCTCCATCCTTACATTTGTTTTTCCTTAAAAAGTGCTTGGATGCTTATCTAACAAACCATTTGGTATGTTGTGTTTGGTGGCACTACTTACAAATTTATTTTTTGATTTGTCATCAAAGTTGCTTTTCCCACGCATCTATAATCTAACTCTCGAGAAAACTAGATAATTGGTATGACTCATCCTATTCACTTTACATGTCAAAGACTGATCTATATTGCATATCTTTCCAAAACTAAGCTTGTAGTGTTATGAAGTATTTAGGCATAAACTAGCTTGTTAGAAGTTCGTAACATTGTTGTTTTTAAGATATAATAAATAAAGATGTGAAATAGTGATCTTGGCTACAATTTTTTTAACTTACTGTTTTCGTATAACTAGCTATGTGCCCGTGCGTTGCTGCGGATTAGTGAATACATATATAAATGCAGTGTTAAAGGATATTCCATGATCGCAATGCGAGAAACACTATTACCCATTTCTAGTGACCACCGCACGCTTTTCCCATTTCGCTTCTTCGCGGTGGAGGAAATCACGTCATCTTTTTTCTTTAGGGGAAATCAGGTTATCTTGGTGACAAGGGGGTGAGGGGCTTTGAATCGCGAAGTGAAAACGGGTGCCTTTTGCATTTCCACGCTATCTTCCTTGCGGCGACGAGATTTCAACTTGTTGGTGGATTCGAATTTTTGCTGGATTTTTGCGCGAGGTGGGCTGGGGGGATAGAATCAGAGCATCTTCAACAGCAAGAGGTCTCAGAATCAACCCAAAATAAAAGCTCGAACATAATTGTATTTTTTCCTTTCGTTTGAGAGAACACATCATTCGAATCTTGCAACATATATGGAGAATTTGGAAGCTCTCTTATTTTCTCGGTTCTTAAATTTTGACTGCAACTCATACAATGCCCTTGAATTCGAATGCCTCATGCCTTTAATCCTTTTTTCACATATTGAGGGTCACAATATAGAATATTTACTGTAGTGAAGTATAGCAAATATTGATTCCCCATATTTGATAAATTTTCACGGCTTACCAAATTTGTACAGGTGCGAGAAAATTATAGTTCCACTTAATATTTCAATACAAATAATGATACAAGTTTTTTATTTTTTTTAGATTTTCCCGTAAAAATAATAAAAAATGCAAAGAAGCACGAGAGCTCAAACTCAAAAAAGGTCTTTGGTGATTATTCCGAGAAGCAAATTTATAGATGTTCTCTATTTAATGCTTTACTGGTATTTGATCTACTTAAATGACTTAAGTACCATGATCTAGCCAAACAATATAGATTTTGCCATTTATACTTGAGTATTCTGGACGATGTATTGCATGAGAGAAGTCTATTTTGAACATGACGGAGATCGGTCAAGACCGTTACATCTCATAAGACTAGCCATTAAAGTGTTAATTTGCAGTTAGTTGTTACTCCAGACATTAATGGTACTTCAATTCTACCATTTTTACGTACCCATTATATTATGTTTTCATTAATTTTGTGCATAATATTTTGGTTAGAGATGAACTATATGCCAACAAAGAGAATAAATGTTACGAAGATACGAACTTTATTTGTCTTTTATTCCCAAGTTTGGATTACTACTGGCTAGGGTCACACATGTTCGTGTGCATGACACTTTATTTGTCACCGCCACATCGATGATCTGTCCATCGGCCAATAACGATGGTCCATTTGCCTAGTACTGAGCGGTGGTGGTGAAGTAGTACGGAGGGACCTGCACATTGCACATCGCCGGTAGTGTCTGCAGTGCAAACGTCCGCAATGCCTCAAACTGAGCAATTTGCTGAGGTTGGATGAAGCCCTGTGCAACTTGTTGCTGCTGAGACCCCCAAAAAACATGTTGTTGTAATTGTTGTTGAGGGATGAAGAAACCATGAAGCTGGAAGAAACTCTTCTGCTGCTGTGGTTGGAAAAATTGTTGTTGTCCTTGTCTGAATTGTTGTTGTTGTTGTTGTTGTTGTTGTTGTTGTTGTTGTTGCAAGATGATGGCATGCACGATGCTATGGATGGCTGGGGAATGGAGTTGTACGGGGATCTGCGCTAGTTGTCAGCAGCATTGTTGCCGCAAAACTTGGCAACTATTTTGTTGCAAGAACTGTGACCGGAGGAATGACACTATCGGCACTTGGATGCACTGTTGCACAAGTAATTGTCGGCACGAGTTCAATTGTTATTGCAGAAATGGATGTAGAAACGACTGTTGTACATATGGTTGTCGTTGACCCTGTGAAAATGGTTGTTGCGGCTGAAATTGCCAAGTAGGGTCAAACTGCACATTGGCAGTGGCCATGGTCACCGCCATGGCAAGTAAGGCAAGGATGAGGAAGGTCTTCATAGTGGATCTGTGTTGGCTACTTCTTACTTGCCTTTGATGTTTGCACTCTAGATATGCAAAGGATGGATGATGGAGGAGGATCTACTTGTTGCATGCCTATTTATAGCTGCCATGACTTGATTTCTCTCCATCCTTACATTTGTTTTTCCTTAAAAAGTTCTTGGATGTTTATCTAACAAACCATTTGGTATGTTGTGTTTGGTGGCACTACTTACAAATTTATTTTTTGATTTGTCATCAAAGTTGTTTTTCCCGTGCACGTATAATCTAACTCTCGAGAAAACTTGATAATTGTTATGACTCATCCTATTCACTTTACATGTCAAAGACTGATCTATATTTCATATCTTTCCAAAACTAAGCTTTTAGAGTTATGAAGTTGTTAGGCATAAACTAGCTTGTTAGTAGTTCGTAACATTGTTGGTGTTTAAGATATAATAATAAAAATGTGAAATAGTGATCTTGGCTACAATTTTTTTAAATAACTATTTTCGTATAAATAGCTATGCACCCGTGCGTTGCTACGGATTGGTGAATACATATATAAATACAGTTTTAAAGGATATTCCATGATCGCAATGCGAAAAACACAATTACCCATTTCTAGTGCCCACCGCACGCTTTTCCCATTTCACTTCTTTCGCCGCGGCGGAAATCGCGTCATCTTTTTCTTTAGGGGAAAATCACGTTATCTTGGTGACAAGGGGGTGAGGGGCTTTGAATCACGGGGTGGAAATGGGTGCCTTTTGCATTTCCACGGTATCTTCCTTGCGGCGATGAGATTTCTACTTGTTGGTGGATTCAAATTTTCGCTGGATTTTTGCGCGAGGTGGGCTGGGGGGATAGAATCGGAGCATCTTCAACAGCAAGAGCTCTCAGAATCAGCCCAAATTAAAGCTTGAACATAATTGTATTTTTTCTTTTCATTTGAGAGGACACATCATTCGAATCTTGCAACATATATGGAGAATTTGGAAGCTCTCTTATTTTCTCGGTTCTTAAATTTTGACCGCAACTCATACAATGCCCTCGAATTCTAATGCCTCATGCCTTATTTTTTTCACATATATGTTGCATTAACGCTTAACTTGACACCGCGATATTTCAATTTGAAATATTTCTAACGCATACAGTTCCATGATATTCAAAATCATAACACTAAAATTCAAAACAAAATTTTGGGCATGAAAAAAATGATGTTTCTACCAAATGTTCGTCAAACCACATGAATTTGTGCATAAAACATACCAAATATAGTTCAAATAAAATTCAAGGAACTAAAATGATCCAACATAATTGGTTATTTATTTACTGGAAATTTGTCGTCATAAAGAAAATGACCCTGACAGATAGGACCCACTTATCAAGACTTGAAAACTAGGACCCATCTGACAGGTGGGCCCATCTTGTGAAAAACAAATCTAAATCAGTTGAGCCAAAAAGGGCACAGACCAAAGGTAAAAGTCTGAAATGTTGGACTTGGCTCATGTAGCTGAACGAAATTGACATAATATAAATGGGCTGAATTGTTGACCTTGGTCCATGTAAACCATCGAACTATACCGGGGTGATTCTTATCTACGACCATTTCCTCTATTCACCATTTTGTCACGTTAGTTTTGCCACGTGGGGTCTGACATGGTCCGACCAGTTTGCCAATGAACAAATAACTGATCATAAAATCTGTGAGGTTTTGTTTGGGTCATAACATCCATGATCATTTCACATAAAAGGTCGTGAAGTGGTTTCATTAGTCACGCTCATCATTTAACCAACTTTTTGTCACAAAAAATGTCGCATATGAAAAAACATGACCATTCAGTGACAAATATTGAGGGTCACAATATAGCATATTTACTGTAGTGAAGTATAGCAAATATTGATTCCCCATATTTGATAAATTTTCACGGCTTACCAAATTTGTACAGGTGCGAGAAAATTATAGTTCCACTTAATACTTCAATACAAATAATGTACAAGTTTTTGATTTTTTTAGATTTTCCCGTAAAAATTATTAAAAATGCAAAGAAGCATGAGAGCTCAAAGTCGAAAAAAGTCTTTGGTGATCATTCCGAGATGCAAATTTATAGCTTTTCTCTGTTTAATGCTTTACATGTATTTGATCTACTTAAATGACTTAAGTACCATGATCCGGCCAGACAATATAGTTTTGGCCATTTATACTTGAGTATTCTGGACGAAGTATTGCATGAGTGAAGTCTATTTTGAACATGACGAAGATCGGTCAAGACCGTTACATCTCATAAGACTAGCCATTAAAGTGTTAATTTGCAGTTAGTTGTTACTCCAAACGTTAATGGTACTTCAACTCTACCATTTTTACATACCCATTTTATTATGTTTTCATTAATTTTGTGCATAAGATTTTGGTTACAGATGAACAATATGCCAACAATGAGAATAAATGTTACAAAGATACAAACTTCATTTGTCTTTTATTCCCAAGTTTGGACAACTACTGGCTAGGGTCACACATGTTGGTGTGCATGACACTTTATTTGTCACCGCCACATCGATGGTCTGTCCATCGGCCAATAACGATGGTCCATTTGCCTAGTACTGAGCGGTGGTGGTGAAGTAGTATGGAGGGACCTGCACATTGCACATCGCCGGTAGTGTCTGCAGTGCAAACGTCCTCAACGCCTCAAAATGAGCAATCTGCTAAGGTTGGATGAAGCCCTGTGCAACTTGTTGCTGCTGAGACCCCCAAAAAACCTATTGTTGTTGAGGAATCAAGAAACCCTGATGCTGGAAGAAACTTTGTTGCTGCTGTGGTTGGAAGAACTGTTGTTGTCCTTGTCTGAATTGTTGTTGTTGTTGTTGCAAGATGATGGCGTGCACGACGCTATGGATGGCTGGGGAACGGAGCTGTACGGGGATCTGCGCTAGCTGTCGGCAGCATTGTTGCCGCAGCACTTGGCAACTATTTTGTTGCAAGAACCGCGACCGGAGGAACGACACCACTGTTGCACCAGTAACTGTCAGCACGGGTTAAAATTGTTGTTGCAGAAATGGATGTAGATACGACTGTTGTTGTACATATGGTTGTTATTGTCCCTGTGAAAATGGTTGTTGCGGCTGAAAATGTCAGGTAGGGTCAAACTGCACATTGGCGGTGGCCATGGTCATCGCCATGGCAAGGAAGGCAATGATGAGGAAGGTCTTCATTGTGGATCTGTGTTGGCTACTTCTTACTTGCCTTTGATGTTTGCACTCCTGATATGCAAAGGATGGATGATGGAGGAGGATCTACTTGGTGCATGTCTATTCATAGCTACCATGACATGATTTCTCTCCATCCTTACATTTGTTTTTACTTAAAAAGTGCTTGGATGCTTAACTAACAAACCATTTGGTTTGTTGTGTTTGTGGCACTACTTACAAATTTATTTTTTGATTTGTCATGAAAGTTGCTTTTCCCGTGCACGTATAATCTAACTCTCGAGAAATCTTGATAATTGGTATGACTCATCCTATTCACTTTACATGTCAAAGACTGATCTATATTGCATATCTTTCCAAAACTAGGCTTGTACTGTTATGAAGTAGTTAGGCATAAACTAGCTTGTTAGAAGTTTGTAACATTGTTGGTGTTTAAGATATAATATATAAAGATGTGAAATAGTGATCTTGGCTACAATTTTTTTAACTAACTGTTTTCGTATAACTAGCTATGTGCCTGTGCGTTGCTGCCGATTAGTGAATACATATATAAATGCAGTGTTAACGGATATTCCATGATCGCAATGCGAGAAACACTATTACCCATTTCTAGTGACCACCATTTATACTTTCACTTCTCTCGCACGTATCAAATTTTTAATCTTAATCATTAATCATACTTGGTGCATGGTATGACATATAAATTTTTGCTTCCTTTTATCTCGTCTCTCCATTCCTTTGGCGTTGCTCGTGAGTTTCTTCCTTACAATTTGTCAATCCAAGTAGATATAAAATTATATGAAAGAAGTGTTCAAGTGAGCAACCTTCTAGGTAGTGAACTCGTTGTAGATTTTGTCTGGCCATAGAAATGCTCCAAGAACACACGAATGGAGAAAACTATGTAGGAATTCTTGCCTCATATGGTATGTCAAATGAGTCAGAAATATGACACTCGTATTAGGTCTATTGATATGTACTGGTGTACTCACCTAAAATATGATAAGAACAAGTTCAACTTGGTCAACAAATATCACTCTTCAGATTCAAGTTTCAGGACCAATTCAGCAAATCTCACCCATCAAATACTCTCATGAGTCAAACTCCAACTCACTAACAGATCGTCACACATCAAATTCTGCTCACGTATATTTTAGTGATTGCTTATAACAACCAAATCTCTCTCTCTCTCTCTCTCAAATTATTCATTTTTTATAGCCCCAACAAAATTTGAAAAGGGTAATCCACATAAACAAAATATTCTGAAAATTAGTCGTTGAATGACCTAAAATGTCTTTTTTCTTGAAGGAGGCAAAAGATGTGCCTTTTAGTTGCTATAGAGAAGAATTAAGTTGGACAGTTTATAAGAAAAATAACCGAAAACCAATACAACATTGCCTTTAAATAGATCATATTCAATTTGTGGTGTTATCTATCTAGTGGTGTTATGTGAATGTCCACTACATAACACTTCACCTTTATGGGCTGAGGGAAATACATTGTGCACATAGCTTGTTTAAGGTGGGTTGCCGCAGTGATAGAAACCTAAAACCCAATTCACAAACTATTACATGAGGGGGTGTAGTATCCGACAGTTTCAACTCGTGGTTAGATCTATCTTAATCACTCTCATGTATTCGTAGATGCTTTCTACGAAGGTGTAATCACAGATATGTATGAGTCAAGGTAAGGACAATACATTAGCATAGATTCACCCCACTAGTACAGAACGACACATCGGATACCCCTCTATGGCAACGGCAAGAGTTAGGCGACGGAAAAATGAGCTCCACGCGCTTCCGCGAGTGCGCGCGCGCGCTAGTCGGTCGATGGGCCCGACACAATGGTAACGGAGGCTGAAAAGATCTCCGTCGCTCATATAGGCAACGGAGGAAAGAATATCTCCGTTGCTGATATTGCCACATCAGAAACGGAGATCGGTCTATCTCCGTTTCCCATGTGAAGGCACATTAAGCGGTGCCGGTATTAATATCTCCCACTCTAGTACTGTATCTCACTCTCACTCTCATTCTCACTCTCCCCAGTTCCTAACCCTAGCCGCACACGCTCTCCTCCTACTTCACCCATCGATGGCGAACCCCTCCGGCGCCGACGGAAGTCAGGATGGAGCATCTTCCTCCTCCCACCCTCCGCGGCGCAGCCCGATCTCCCCTACAACTGGGGCGAGATCCCCGGCGACTGCGGTCGCGAGTTCATTCTGAGCCGTCAAATCCCATCCGGATCCACGGCGGCGGCGGCCACCGACGCCCGGATCTCGTCCTCCTCGGACGATGAGGACGAGATTTGGAGGTCGGTCTCCTCCTCTCTCGCGCCTCCTTTGAGCGCGAGCGCGCCGAGGGTGTCATTCGGGCGTCTGCGATGCAGAGAGCTATCCGCATCTCCGCCACCGAGCACGCGATAGAAGCCGCCGAGGAGGCGTTGTTCTAGACGCGGCTCCGGGCGGCCATAGACCGCTCTCTTCTCCCTGGCCAGGGCCCTGGGCCAAATGCGGCGGCGGCAGCGGTGGCGGCGGAGGAGGAGGATGAGGAGGAGGAGGAGGAGGACGCTCCGGTGTTCGAGCAGGATGAGGTCTCCTCTGACGTCTCCTCTGGCAGTGGCTCCGGCGCCGACGCCTGGGACGCAATCCGCGACGGAAAGCGACCCCGCCTCGCCTAAGTAAATGACCGCTCTGTTAGCTACTTATTTAGCTCGGTTTGCTCTGTTAGTTAGCTCTGTTCAGCTATGTATTTGCTATGTTAGCTACTTATTTAGCTCGTTTGCTTTGTTTAGCTATGTATTTGCTATGTTAGCTACTTATTTAGCTCAGTTTGCTCTGTTAGTTAGCTCTGTTCAGCTATGTATTTGCTATGTTAGCTACTTATTTAGCTCGGTTTGCTTTGTTTAGCTATGTATTTGCTATGTTAGCTACTTATTTAGCTCGTTTGCTCTGTTAGTTAGCTCTGTTCAGCTATGTATTTGCTATGTTAGCTACTTATTTAGCTCGGTTTGCTTTGTTTAGCTATGTATTTGCTATGTTAGCTACTTATTTAGCTCGGTTTGCTTTGTTTAGCTATGTATTTGCTATGTTAGCTACTTATTTAGCTCGGTTTGCTCTGTTCAGCTATGTATTTGCTATGTTAGCTACTTATTTAGCTCGGTTGCTCTGTTAGTTAGCTCTGTTAGCTATGTATTTGCTATGTTAGCTACTTATTTAGCTTGGTTTGCTCTGTTAGTTAGCTCTTCAGCTATGTATTTAGCTCGGTTTGCTTTGTTTACTGCTTATTGGCTCTGTTTATTAGCTTGTTTGCTGTTTTTAACAAAGAATATTCGTTGTTTCAAGGGCTTGGTGGATGCTTGGTGACGATGCTGCTGCCGCGAAGACCTAGGAGCGGGGCTCCATACACGGTGCCGTCACCAGGAGCAGTACATTTGCGCAGCAGGAAAGACAGTAGATGTTCATCTGGCGGCCGTGAAGACATAGGAGCAGAGCTCCAGCCACGCACACTGATGAACTTTTGTAAAGCAGGGCGTACAGGAATACGGTGACGACCGGGCGGCCGTCTAGTCGCATGGAGCGGGGCTCCATCGACGGCACAGCCCGTCACCATGTTTTTTTTTGTTTTCCTGTAACCCTTATTAGAAACGGTTATTAGCAAAACTCCGTGTCTAATGTTAAATACATCAGAAACGGTTTATATCCTCCGTTGCCATTGTGAGGCTTCACATCAGTGACAGAGGCGGGGACACGGACCCTTTCTCCGTTGCCGAAGGTTTTTTTGGCCCGTTTCTGATGTGTCGTTCTGTACTAGTGCCCGCACATCATTTATCAAAACAATGCAAGTTAATCAATGGCACTTGGTGAAAGTAACTCGACAATATGCCCATGTGTCCTCAAGAACGTTTTAGCCAACATGTCTCACAACCAGTCTGTCCTTTGCTCAAATAAGGATTGGCTACCTGCTGCACGTACTCTTACTTTGTTACTTTTATTTCCTTGCTATTAAAGTCCTTTTTGCTATGAAACCACCTATAAAATTGTCTTGCAGCATTTAAAATGACACTCTGCTGAAATCCACTTGTCAATACCTTCTGCTCGGTAGCTTTGACATTCTTACTTATCGAAAGGATTACGAGAGATCCCATATACTTGTGGGTCATTACTTCCATCGTGAGGGTCGAACTTGTGTACACCATATGGTGTCATAGAGCATGGTCTTTTGCTCCTTCCCCCAATGAGCTTATGTTTCTCAAGTGTCGCCTCCTTAATTACATGTGCCTCACTCCACTTGTTCTGTCCCCCCCCCCCCCCCCCCCCCCCCCCCCCCCACGCGATGCGTGAGCAAGCTAGGATGAAGCACTTTGTTGGATCCGGCTGATGCACCAGCCGGTAATTTTCAATATTTTTTGTTTAGTTATACATACTCATTGGACAAATTTGGTCAAGGTAATGTCTCAAATGTATCATGTTTCAGTTACTTTATTGTTTTTGTGGATTTCAGTTACTTTGGTGGTTTGTCTAGAAGCCTAATCTAACTAGGAAAAGTATATACTATCGATTGACCATTAGGAGAAATATCAAGCCTGAGAAGCTATTTTTATTTTATTCCTTGGACAAAAACACGTGTCTCCTTAGCGTCAACCATAAGTTTGTCTAGGCACGAGTGAAAGCACAATTTCTTTTGAGAAACCATTTTCGTGCTTCCACGCCTACACAACCATATTATTTTTTCACTACTCACTGACAAGCGCGATACTCGTATGAGCGAACATGGATATCGCAAACATGGACAGCATCAAGCTTATTTCACCATGCACGCATGCAATATTTTTTTATGGAGAGAAGCTTGTGTTCAAACTTTTGCAGAGCGCCGACGGAAACATTGTCTTTCCATGAGAGAGGACAGAAGCAAACATACATTTACAAGCTTGTGTTCAGCTGAGTGATACATATAAATTTGGTGGGCAAATTTGTTCGATATAGTATCTCGAAATACATTTGATGAAACCGGAACAACAAACAGTCCATTTTTCCTTTTTTTTTTTAATATAGACTTGATAGTATCCAATTCCATTTCCTTTTCTAGTTTTTCTCGAAACCATTTCCTTTACTATTTTGCTAGGAGTTTAAGCTAACAAAAAACTATACATGTATTTCAAGATAGGACAAATTCATTGCAAGAAAAACACATGACTAACTGACCATTTATAGGGGAAAAGATCCACCTTCATATGACAATTTCCATTTTGTTCATGGGACAAAAGTATCCGTTCGACTCGGGTGGAGGAGAAAGCACAACAGCTAAAGGAAAGGAAAAAAGGGTGACCCGTGCGAGCCAAGCAAGCAATTGAGGGCTGTCGGGGACCGGCGCTGAGAGAATCTGACGAAGACGACCTGCAGCTTGCCTGTCCATTGGCAGCATGGTCTTTCGCTCCTTCCCCCAATGAGCTTATGTTTCTCAAGTGTCGCCTTGCACTCCTTAATTCCATGTTGTTCTATCCTCCCCCCCCCCCCCCCCCCCCAAGCGATGCGTGAGCAAGCTAGGATGAAGCACTTTGTTGGATCTGGCTGATGCACCAGCCGATAATTTTTAATTTTTTTTTGTTTAGTTATACATGCTCATTGGACAAATTTGGTCAAGGTAATGTCTCAATTGTATCATGTTTCAGTTACTTTATTGTTTTTGTGGATTTCAGTTACTTTGTTGGTTTGTCTAGAAGCCTAATCTAACTAGGAAAAGTATAAACTATCGATTGACCATTAGGGGAAATATCAAGCTTGAGAAGCTATTTTTATTTTATTCATTGGACAAAAACACGTGTTTCCTTAGCGTCAACCATAAGTTTGGCTAGGCACGAGTGAAAGTACAAAACTATTTTTGAAAAACCGTTTTTGTGCTTCCACGGCTCCACGCCTACACAACCATATTATTTTTTCCACTACTCACTGACAAGCGCGATACTCGTATGAGCCAACATGGATATCGCAGACATGGACAATATCAAGCTTATTTCACCATGCACGCATGTAATATTTTTTTTTCTGCAGAGAAGCTTGTGTTCAAACTTTTGCAGAGCGCCGACGGAAACATTGTCTTTTCATAAGAGAGGACAGAAGCAAACATACATTTACAAGCTTGTGTTCAGCTGAGTGATACAGATAAATTTGGTGGGCAAATTTGTTCGATATAGTATCTCGAAATACATTTGATGAAACCGGAACAACAAACAGTCCATTTTTCCTTTACTAGTTTTTCTCGAAACCATTTCCTTTACTCCGCGAGGCTGGCCCCACCTCTATCTCTCTCGCTCGCGCGCTTCCCGACGCTCGAAAGCATCATCGGCTCCGGCGCATCCACCGGTCCGGCACGAAACAAAAATCAGATCGAAACGCGACGAGGATGAGTCGAGAGGCGATGGATGCTTGGCTCTCGATCGTCAAAGCCGCCCCTTTCCGTCCGTCTTCGGACCCGGCCTCGCGCCGGGATTGTTCCCGCGTTGATAGAAAGGCGACGAGTCCGAGATTTTTCATGGGCGGGGCTGGGATTGGTGCACGCCAACGTACGCTACGCTCTACTAGGATCTACTACCGGTCTAGCTAGCAGCCACCGTCGTCTCTTTCTTCCCATCCTTCAACAGGGACTCGATCGGTGACTCCGTGAGCGGTACGTTGAAATTTGTATACCAACGTACGGGAGTGCTTTCTAGGTGAACATAAACTTTATTTGAAATTTGTACCAAAAAAAACTTTGTTGGAAATAATGGGCGTTGGCACATCTACATGAAATCTAGAGGTGTGGATGCCAATGAAGATTATATTAAGTATGACCCGATTCCGACGCCGCAGTGTGATGCGAGCCACCTGCCGGCTCAGCTGCCTCCGCCGCTGTTTAAGGGCGCACCCGCCTGCCTCTCGTCGCGCTCTCGCATCCCACCTTCTCGCCGTCGGCAATGTCGTACAAGCGCAACTGCGGCGCAGTGGCAAACGGCTTCGCCCTCGGACGCTGCTCAAGCACGAGGCCGAGCCGTTCTTCCGCACATGTCCATGCCCGTCCGACATGCGTGCCGGACACCGTTGGTCGCTCGGCGTCAGCAGATTAGGTTTAGTTTAGTTTAAATTTCGTTCAAATATTGTAAACTTTCCTAAATATTTGAATGCAATTCCGTTTATCTTTGAATTTATTTTTTTTAAAAAAATTAGGGGCCATGAATGCAATAGCCGCCCCCATATATATGCGCCATTTGGTCCGGACGCCCCATAGCCCTCGTCGGTTTGGGGGGCGCAAGTGGAGATACTCTAAGCTAAGCTAGTTTCCACCCGGACGTACGTACGGTACGGATCTTGCTTCGTCGCTCGAGCTCGATGCATACAGTTCAAGTTTCTAGATTGCAGGAAAAAGAATAATCTCAGCTCGAACGAAGACGACTTAAAGCGGTAGTCGATGAAAAGGGTACAGCTCGCTGCCTAGCGAGGCCCGGCGCTCGCGGGGAGGGCGCGACCCGGGGCAGCGCGGTACGCAGGCAGGCAGACGCGATCTGCCTCAACCTCAAGTCCACACCAAGCCAACGACGTTTTCACAACATCTCCCGTACGCGAATCATTGCAGAGATCGCAAATTCGCAACGCTGCCTTCGCGTTTTTCCCCACATCAATCGCCGTCCTTTTCTAGTCCACCCGATTGCGTTTGGACCGGGCGCCCTCCGGCCTCCGTCTCTAGCACGCGCAGTGTGTGACTGGAGATTGTTCAGAGACGGCAACCATTCACCACCACTGTCTTGAGCATTCAACTCCTCCCCGTCGGCCAAACCACAAGTTGACAGCGCACGCTTTCCGAATCCAACAGTCGTGGTCTCGCGGCGTCGCTGATAGACTGACACATGAACAGCAGGATCACGTACGTTTGTCCGGTTCACCCGTGCCCGGCAGCGACGACTGGATCGATCCGCCGGAGACGCGGATCGCAGCAGGGCTAGCACTAGCACTATCAGCACCAGGCGGGTCTGCCCAAGCAACGCCCCACACCGCATGCTTCCAATCCTGTCCTGTCCGCCGCTAGCTCCGCCCATGTACGTATATTCAACCGAAATCTTTCTAAATCCTCGATAGACAGGATTAAGTATTTTAAGTTCACTTTGGTTGACGCCTGACCGAAAATCAGGAAAAGCAACACCACCACAATGGCTGATAAGATACTAAAATTTATTATTCATCTAAGAAAAGATACTAAAAGTTACTACTATCGCCACAGAGCAGGGAGGCGCGCTTCGACGAACGTTAGAATACACGGAAAAGATAGGTTTACAGCGCATGTTCAGTGACAACAAGTCCGTCCGCGAGAACCTAAACCTAGTGACGGTAGCACGCAATCTGATCCGAAAGGGAACTGCTACGTGATTGCTGACGACCGATCGATAGGTAAGGCTTCACGTAAAACAAAAGAACGAACGTTCCTGGCTACACGTACTATAGTACTCCCTCCGTTTCAAATTAATTGACTTCCATTTGTCCACATGTGGATGTATCTATACGCGTAACATGTCCAGATACATCCATGTGTGGACAAATGGAAGTCAATTAATTTGAAACGGAGGGAGTATGATTTTGCTGCCACAACTGGCGCACGCGTGTTCCCCCTATAACTCGCGGCGGGAAAGATGTGTACTGATTGATAATAACAGATTAGTCTCGGTGGAGGTGTTCGTTCACGACGTACGTGGATTTTGTTTTGTTTGTTTGTTGCGCTTGGCGTCCTTCCTTTCCGCGTTATTATTATCTTTTCTCTACTACTCACTCCGTTCCAATTTAATTGACTTGCTAACCACCACATGTGGATGTATCTAGACACATGTCTAGATACATCCACATGTGATAGATACCAAGTCAATTAAATTGGAACAGAGGGAGTATATAATATGCCTAGAGGTGGTGATGGTCATGGTCATGGTACGTTTTTTTGTTTCCCAATTTACCCCGTGAGTTAGGAGATATTACCCACCACTGCCACGGGTAAGTGGAAAAAACGTTTCGTTTTTTTGGTTGTCTTGAGCCACAGGGACCAGAGCCGCCGCAGCGCAGGACTTCCGCCGCGCCACGGGGGAAGGAAAAGCTCCACGCCGGGGACGCCCGGGCCGAGGCGGAGGCGCCCGGTGGAGCACGTTGGGGACAACGGCTGGACCGACGGCCGAACGGTAGCCAGGGGAGGAGTTGCCGATGCGGGGCAGGAAGGATCTCGTCGGAGCGGATCTCGCTGCTGCGGGGCGGGGCCGCACCGAGGCTTCAGAGGAGCAGCAGTGCTCGTCCTCCGGGGAATCATAGGGAGCAGAATCCGGGGGACCGGCGGTGGTTCGCGCGCGACCTTATCAAGGCCGGCGGCGCGCGCGATCGAGGTACCGGTTCGGTGGTAATATGAAAAAGATTCTCCATCTTCACTCGCCGCGCAACCTTTTTCTTTTCTCTCCTCCTCCTCCTCGATCCCCTTTCTTCTCCTCGCCGCCGCCCCCTCACTCTCCCCCTTACCCGCAGCCGCATCCCATCCTCGAACCTAGCGCCGCCCGCATGCGACGCCGCCGTCGCCATCCCGGACCCTCAGCGGTCGCCCCGGCCATCCCCACGGACGCGCTCCTCCCTCTCGCCGCCGGGCACAAGCTAGCCTGCGGCGGGGACGCAGACGCACAGAGGGAAAGCTGCTGCTGCTCACCTCACCTCAGGCCAACCAACTGATCCCCTTTCTCTCTCGCCGCCGCCTCCTCTCGATCCCTTTTCTCTCTCCTGCAACACCTCCGACGCTGCCACCTTACCTCGAGCAAGGTCTCCTCCCGCGCCGGCGCCGACGCCGTTCCTCTGCTCCTCCTACTCACGGGGTCTCCATCTGCTCCTCCTACTCACGGGGTCACCAAGGGGAGCAAGGCCACCTGCCAGTACTGTTTAAATCCATCCCTACTTGCTCCCGATTTTCCGGCTTCTTTACCTTACCAAGATAACCTAACCTCTCTGTTTCTTCTGCAGGTGCCGGAGCCATCACCATCTCGCGGCAACCGGCCTCCTTCTGCTGCTCCGCCGTGGACTTCCTCCAACACCCAGGATCGACACTCAAAGCACGGACGAAAAGCTGCTGCCGGGGAGCTCATGGCGATCCTCTTCGCCGTGATGGCGCTGATGCAGCATCCGCTTTTCTCGCCGTACCCGTCGTGCACGGCTGAAGAATAGTCATATCTGGACTGATACACTCAGGGCGTGTTTGGTAGCCCGGGTGGACTGGGAAAATCTCCCCCCACCCAGATTTTGGCTGTTTGGTAGACTGTATTTGCATCTGGGCCATGCCCACCTCGCCCAGAAAATTGCTCTCAGCCTGGTTGAGTAGAGAAGCTCAGATCGAGCTTCTCTGCTCGGCAGGGCTGAGCTCGTCCGGAAATCCTCCCCCGCGCCCCGCACCTGGGCCGAAACGCCAACAAGGGTCAACCGCCCCGCATCTCATTTCCCCCGCTCCTCATCCTCTCGCACCACCGCCACCCACTCCTGTCGCCAGCCTCCACCGCCTTCTTGTCCAGCGCCGCTGCCTCCTCGCTGAGCAAGGTCTCCGCCGCCTCCTCGCCGAGCGCCGCCGCCACCTCGTCGTCGAGCACGGCCTCCGCCGCTTCCGCATCGAGCACCACCAACGCGCAGCTCGCGCCGGCACGGGAGAGGACACCCGCCGCCACCTAGCTCGCGCCGCCGTGGAGGAGCAGCACCGCCGCCTCCTCTCTCCGTCCACCTAGCTCGCGCCGCCGTGGAGGACACCGCGCCGCCACCTAGCTTTTAGAAGCTCGTCGCGCCGCCACGAAGGAGGAGCACCTCCGCTGCCCAGCTCGCACTGCCCGCGGAGGACAACCACCGCATCGTCGCGCCGCCATGGAGGGTCACCCCGACCGCCTCGTCGCGCCGCCATGGAGGGTCACCCCGACCGCCTCGTCGCGCCGCCAGGGAGCAGGCAAGCGCCGCCGGAGACGGGCATGCCATGAATTGGGAATTTCAGAGGACTTGATTGCTTTTTCTGGTTCTATCCAGGGTCCTCTTTGTATGGTGTTGGACCTATTTGTAATTTCGTTTCCTGTCAGCCTGTCCCAAGGCATACAGCCTACCAAACAGCATCTTGTCTCACCTTGTCTCAATACATACGGGCTACCAAACAGAGAAGAAAATCTCAGCCCAACCCAGCTCATATCAGCATGTCTCATTTGGGAAAAGCCTGATGAACTGATACAGCCTACCAAACACACCCTCAAGCACCGCACCAGCTTCAATCACCTACAACTATTGTAAGTCCTCCACCTGTTCTTCGGTTGGATGTATCTGCAGCATGTGTTCCTACCTGAATAACTTGGGTTGACCTGACATTTCTGAAAACTCATCCGTGCTTGTTTCAGAGAGCCTGCCAATGTACTTGTTGTCTCGCACGAGTCGTGCTGCCTCTCAGAGCAAGCTGAAGGCCACCAGCTTCGATCACTCCCACCTTACGCCCACCCACGCGGCAGGGAGTTCACGGCGCCACAACCGTGGCAGAGTTGGCCTCTTCTTCGTCTCCATGGTCTAGGTGACCTCTTGCCATACCACAGCCATGGAGCTGGTGATTTACTATTTCAGGGGTCAGTGGTTTGGGTGTATGCTTGCCATTTGTGCCGGTGAGTGTTTGGTTTTTCTGTCCCGAATTGGTCGTGTCATCCACAATTTAATTTAGGAAATGACACCTACCGTTACTAGATAGCAATTGAGTAAGCATCCGTCAATAGTTAGATCCTCTGTTCCTCATTGATTCAAATAATAGTTGATGCCTACATGCCTTCCTGTGATAGCATTTGAGGCGCAGCATCCCAGCCTGCAACGAGTAGAGCTAGCACAATCCCCGCGCCGCACCTTGAAGGACCGCATGGGCGAGAGCCCCAAATCCACCGGTGACGGCCGGCGACGGCCTCCCCAAGGTTGCTGCTCCAGCGTGCAGCGGTGTTTCCTGGCGACCATGGCTATTACTGAATACTGAATACTGAATGGGTTATCTGAATACTGAATCGATTACCTCTACTATCGCTATTCCTTGATTCAGCGTCCGTATTTAGATTCAGATGCTCAAACTTTGCACACTGAATCGGGTGTATGTATGTACAGCAACATGATATGAGTGCATGGTACTTACATTAATTCCCAAGAACTAACGATGGTGTATGCACGTACAGCAACATGATAGATACTGTCATATATGAATTTTGAGTGTATACACTTGTAATATTTCGGTTTCACCTATTAAAATATTTGTGTTGCTCAAATGTGAATATACAGGGTAATCTCACCGTGTCGACCAATGAGAGTCATCACAACTAACTAGCCACTCTCATCCATCTTAACCAAAAAACAACTTAGGTTATCCATAACCACTCCTCATAGTTTCAACCAAACATGAAAAGTGGCTATCCCTAACCAGGTGGTTGGGATGCCCTCATCCCCAAGTCATATCCCCTGAACCAAACACACCCTTAGTGCACCCGGGCACCAGTCATCCCGGTTTTATTTTCTAAAAATTATATACTTTTGAAAAAATACAATATTTTTTAACATGAATGCGTATATGGTATATATTAATGCAAAGTGTTGGATGAAAAGACTTTTTATTTCAGGCTAAACAAAAATAACAAATTTGTGGATCTATAAAGTAGTAGAAAAAAACCTCCTATTCTGTCTCTAATCTGTCTTTTTTGTGTAGCCTAAAATGCAACATATTTCGAAAAAAATTGATCTGTATATAGATAATATGTATTTGTACAAGTATACTTTTCTCATATTTTTTTAAACCCAGAAGTGTGATTTTCATCATTCTTGTTGGAAAAGGGGATCACTGGCGCCCATATATGCAAAAAACAATTTCCCGAAGTGTACGCTATCAGTACATATCACGCCAGTCGGCACGAGCATAGTATCGGTGTATTTTTAGTTTATATAATTTGATTGTTAAAAAGTACAATATTTTTAGCCCGTAGCAACGCACGGGCATTTTGCTAGTACTATATAATATGGCTAGAGGTGGTGATGGTCATGGTACGTTTTTCCAATTTCCGATTCTACCCTTGTGTTAATAGGTTAATTACGGAGTATGCCACCGCCAAATCAACATAACTGTTTGTAATAAAGAAAAGAAAAAAAAAACACCGCCGAGAAGCGCAGCTCGGTCGCTAGCGCGCCGCCTACCGCCCCAACGCCCGCGGTGGTCCGTGAGACCGTGAGCCCCCGCCGTCGTCGCGCTCCAACGCCCGTACATCGGCCTCGGTGGTCACCCCAGCCGGCGGTAGGCGCCGCCCAGAGGCTCCACCTTCGTTCCCAGCCCCGTCCGCGTGTGTCCAGCGTCGGGCCGAGCCCAGCTCCGCCGCGGCATGAGGAACTGCGCCGCCGCCTCCTCGCGCTGCCACGGAGGGCTAGCACCGTCGCCTCCTCGTGCAGGCACGGAGGAACACCACCGTCTCCTCCTCACACCGCCACGAACGACCCCGTGCGCCGGAGACGAGCTCCACCGCCCGTAGAATAGGAGCAGCCTCTCCCGGTCTCGTCCACCGCCGGTGGAATAGGAGCGGCGCGGCCTCCCTCCGGCGCCATCATGGAGGTGGACCAGCTCGGCTTCCCGGCGGCGGCTGCTCTGGCCCTCGCCCTCGCCCGCAACTCCACAATTGGTTGGAGTAGGAAGGGAAGAGAAGCAGCTCCCATGTGACGGGCGCGATGGAGAGCAGGAGAGAACGGCGGCCATGGCGGTGAGCTGGAGGCGAAGCGTCGGCGCGCCGAGCAAGGGAGAGAGGAGATATGCGAGCAAGGGGAGAAGATGGATCGAGGGGAGTGTCTCCCATCCCATGCCAGCCATGCGTGTGTCAGTGTCTGTTCTGTACTTCTGTTTGTCCAGAACTGGTAGGACCGGAAAAAGAATAGAGAGGAGGACAGGGGGGCGGCTGCAAAAAGCGAGGGGTGGGAAAGGAAAAAAACCAAGGGAGAGTTAGGGTTTCGGCTGGGATGGGCCTTGGGCCGAAGTGGCTTTGCTGGGCTTCTTACTCCTCTCTCACACTCAGAATCTTTTGCCTTTATTTATTTTGCAAAACTTTTTTTTAACCTGCTCTTTTTTTTTGTTCAGTACTCGCTTGCACATAGATGTGTCGTGCAGATTTCTAGGGATATGGTCTAAATTGGCTCGATTAATATGTCTTTAGCAACATATCTATTTTCTTATAAAAAAATCATAACAATTGCTATTTTAAGGAAATAAACTATTAACCTATGTTTCATATAACATTTATTCTCTGAGTATGTTTGATTTAGTAGATAACAAAAAAATTAAAATTAAGCACCAAAGAATAAATCAATTAATATAGATAATAAAAAATTAAAATAATAATAACGCAATAACTAGATCAAACTAAAACATAATGTAAACTTATTTTAAAACTGTAATTTAATTTCGTATCACTATCAACAAGTTGATAGTTCTGTTGTATCATTACTTTGTGCGCTTTCTCGATAAATTTTCTCTCTCCCGTTGCAACGCACGGACTTTTTGCTAGTATCTCCTACTACTACTCACTCCGTTCTAAAATAGTTGACACAACTTTGTACACATACAGATGTATTTAGACACGTTTAATAGGTAGATACATCAATATCTAAACAAATTGAAGTCAAGTAAATCCGAACGGAGGGAGTATATCTGTAGAACCAGAGACTAATGAAGAAAGAGAGCGTCATGTGATGAGAGTGCAGTTTTGGCTCCCGGGCTCATATGCTCCCGTTATGAGCAAAAAAAATTCAAAATTTGAAAACTCATCAAAAAAATCTGAAAAAAATCATGCACGTACATGACCATGGTACGCACCACCGTATTGTTTTTCGCGCCGAAATGACATCGTACGCGCCCTGTACAAAAATAACAAATTCCTGTCAGCATTTTCTGACAGGAAATTTGTTATTTTTGTACAGGGCACGTACGATGTCATTTCGGCGCGAAAAACAATACGGTGGTGCGTACCATGGTCATGTACGTGCATGATTGTTTTCAGATTTTTTTGATGAGTTTTCAAATTTTGAATTTTTTTTGCTCATAACGGGAGCATATGAGCCCGAGCTCCAAAGTGAATATCCGGTGCTCCCGTTACCTACAATCGACAACCGAGACCTAATTCGTTCTATCGCCTTTCTCCTTGGATGATGATATGGATGTGCCCAACTTGCTACCTCTGAAAGCTTTGCAAAGAAAATGTCTGCCTAACTGATAAACTGACCGAACCTACAGACAACCGAATAAAGAGCAATCTTCTATCCTACACATTTTCATCTACTATCGAGCGAATAATCGATGGCGCTGCACAGCATGCCCTGTCCTCCCAACGACATCGAGCTTTGTGTCCTGAAATCGCTCCATGTGTTGTGGCCGGAGAGTCAGGGACGCATCGCCATCGGCACCGACGCATTGTGTCCGCCGCTGCTTCTCCATAGGCTCACGTTTCTTTTAGGAATCCCAAATGAAAAACCCGAGCAGCTCAAGATCAGTATCCCGATGAGTTCTTCTTTGCTGTTGTGGAGTTGTGTTCGACCTGACGATCATATGCAGTACGGCGCGAAACGCCGCGCACTTGCTGAAAAAACAAGGTGATAGACCGAGTCACACATGGAAGTGCCGGAGGAGTGCGCGCGGAGAGTACGATGCTAAAATGAACCGACAATTGCAACTATCTTTAACCAAACTTGTGTTTCCTTCTCTTATTGAAACGACTTTAGACTTAAACCCAAGTTAAAAACGGTTATCCACGGCCTAAATTCTTCCTATCAATCAGTGTTCCGAGCTACTATCTCTTTAGACATCCTAGTCTTGATCAAACTTGCCTCATTTTTAACCTCCTGGAAAGTACAGGCGACCTGCACTAGCAGCAGACCATTGCTTGGCTTCATCTTCAATATGATCAATTAAAGTTGGGCCCATTTTCCAGGAGGTTAATTTGATCGTTGCTGGTCGTCTGTCTTGGTAGTTGGTCGTTCCATTTAGGCTCTCTGTTTTTTGTTACCCTGTATGTTATCCTGTAGTTGGGGCTTATTTTTGTTTTTTCGTTCGGTCGTTCTGTAAGACCTTTGCCACTTCTGTGGTTTTCCTGAGTACCATATTCTTCAACTGGTCTCCGAATTTCAGGATCAGCAATAACATTTGCTAGATCAAAAACTTCTGGAGTGTGCTGTAATATATAGTAGACAACAAAACTTGAGTATTTTGCTACAAACCAACAACAATCAGGCCCGGAAAATGAGACAACAATAGACATGAAATCTGCAAAAGAGGGAGAAATAGCCTGCTCTTCCGCCCTCCCTGCCGCTGCTCGTCGTCGCGTCTCCGCCTGCAATTTGAAGACGATGCCGCGGTTGCCGCTGCCGGCGCTGCTTCTTCCTCCTACTGAATCCACCTCTGCTCTTACCAGTCCGGTTCGGCTGGCGGCTGCGGTCGGCGGACAGGGGGCGGCGCCCAGCGGAGGGTCGAGGAGAGAGTAGGACTGTAGGAGGAGGCGAGGAGCGAACGGGGCGGCGGAGTGAGCAGGGAGGAGCGGCCGGCGGCGGATCGAGATTGAGGAGAGAGGACGGAGCGAGCAGCCAAGCAGGTCTGCAGGTGGATTGGGGAATCGAAGGAGCGACCGAGCGTGGTTGAGTCGCAATGGTAGGTCGTGAGTCGTGACTCTCGTGAGGAGCGACCGTTTTTTCCTTTTTTCCCTCCCGTTCACGACTTCACGTATACAGGCGCGTATAATACCGGGTTAGACTACCTGTAGTCAAAAGAATCGCCGGCGGGGGGGGGGGGGGGGGGGGGGGGGGCGCCCCTCCTCGCCCCCTACTGGCGCCGCCCCTGGATGGTTGTATTCCTATTTCTCGCCTATAGCCACGAATACAAAGGACACACATACCCTCTAGGCAACAATTGGCCCGGCCCGTGACTAATGGTTTTCTTTTTCCCGTTTTCCAATTTTCTACTTTCGCCTTATGTTGTCTGTCTATTCTATTTTAGTTATCAAATTTCTAAATACTTGATTACATCATTAGTTTACTTTTTTCTTTTGGTTTTATCTTACCATATTTATATGGAATTGTATCACACACAACAGGCGAAGCAAGCGACAGTGATCAAATAGGCGAGATTAGTTAGGGAAACGAGATACTTTTGTGGCTAGCTAGAAAGCTTTTTTATGATTTTAACGAGACATGATTTTTTTCTGATGTCTAAGAAAAAGGTACAAATATTGTTTTACACACACGAGCATTTGCGGATAGATAAATAGAATTAATCAATCAATCATATTTATCTTTCAGGTTATTTTGATAATAAATACATTACTATATTTCTAGATATACAATAACACACTTTTTGAAAAGTTGTGATTTTTATGTAATATACGTGCACATTTTTATTATGGTTATTATTATTATTTTACCTTGTTCTTTGATTTTCAAGTTTTAGATATTAAATACATATTTTCCTAAAATCTTTTAAAATTATTTCAAAAGTCTTGGAAATTTTTCGGACTTACATGGATATTGTTTTTGAGCCCTAAATAATTCTTTCAAAATATAATATAAAACCACGAAGATCTATTTTAAAATAAATATAATTTTTATTTAGTAATAGTAATAAAATGAACTATTCAAGTAGACAGTATGTAAGGAAATCATTAAAAAATCAGATTTTTATCTCTTGACCTTGAGCGCTCCTCTCTATTTAAACATACTCAAAAAATCGTATTTATAAGTTCCAAAATAATATGAAAAGTAATCTAGATGTATTTAATGATATATCATGCAAACGTGCTAAATTTCACTCTAATTTTTTTATTCTAAGATATACAGAAATGAAATAAGTATGGATCCCAATATAGTGAACAATGTATATTCCAAAAATAAAAATTTCATAAGAGTTGTCAATTTTTGTAGCGTAGAGTTAAAAGAATTTACCGTTACGATTTTCATTCTTGTAGGATACATCTACAATTTTATTAGATTTGTTCAAAAAATGTAAATACCATTTCCCATTTTTTTTAATCAAGGGGTCAGTGGAACTCAGGAGCCAAACAAATCGTAAAAAAGAAAGAAGTTATTAAAAATGGAAAACAAAAAGAAAAGAACATACAAGCAAGGGAAAAAAAACACATGGGCCGGTCAAAAAGAGGCTTCTGTACTTGTCGTGCAGATTCGGAGTGAGGTGATTTGGATTTTGGAGGACGAGCTCTAGGGAGCTCTTTTTTTGAAAAATTCAAAAACAATGTTTTAATTTTCGAAAAAATGTGAAAAAAATTCTGGATGTCAACAATGATTATTTATAATAGTGTGCAAAATTTCAGTGCGAACTATTATGTAGTTTGGGCTGTGTAAAAATAACAAATATCCGAATCTGAGATGTGAACAGTGCAAAATTCGAAAAATTTCAGATTTGTCAGAGTTTGTCATTTTTGTATAGGCCGGAATACAAACTATTTCTGCTTGAAAATTTACAAAACCGTATAATACATCATTGTAAACATCTATGTTTTTTGCAGAATTTTTGGAAATATTAAAATGTCGATTTAAAAAAATACAAAATTGAGGGCGCCCTGGAGCCCGTGCTCCAAATGGACTTTCCGTGCAGATTCGCCGCTAAAGAGCGGGGTATAGGTGCACTCGTTGAGGCCTGGGCCGGGCCTACCTAAGCCTACTACCTTCGAGAATGGGCCAGCGAAGGAGCAGCAGCTTCGTGCAGTAGCAGAGGGGCATTATTATCTAAAAAAAGTGAGAAAATTGCACATAACACCAGGTTTGGTGCCATTGTTGCACAAAACACAGAATCAAAACCCTTTTGCAGCAAATCCCAATTTTTGGTGTAATACGTTGCAGCTAGCACAAAAAGATGATTTAGGCTCTTAATATGTATCTAATATGTGGTCCCATGACAATGTGCCGTATTTATACAAAGTATACCACAATTATATGACATTTTATATAAAAAGCATGTCACATGAGACTGTACCATATTTATATACCGTATACCACAATTATATGACATTTTATGAAAATAACGCATGTACAAAATTTGGGCGCCAACATACACCTTTATACACGGGGCCGTTAACGCGAGTATGTTTTTCACATTCTCGCTATAAATTCTATTGTTAGTTTAGAAAACTAGCAACTTCAAATCTGCAACGGGATTTGGTGTAAGTGGGAAAATACGTTTTATTTTGGGCTATAGAAAATAACAAAACAGTGGCTGTATAAAGTAGTAAAAATCCCCTATTTTGTCCCAAATTTTGTGCGTACGTAGAAAACCTATATATGTATACGCAATTTTTTGGGAGACAATAGTACAATTTTTAAATTATTTTACTGTCAATTTTTTTGTGTGTTTTTCTTAAAAAATCGTAAAATTATGTTATATATGGTACACAAATACAGTATAGTGTCATGGGACCACAAATACAGTATAGTGTCATGGGACCACATGTTAGATCCTATTAAGAGACTAAATCGACCTTTGGGCTAGCTGCAACGTATTAGACCAAAAACTGGGGTTTGGCTGCAAAATAGGTTTTGATTATGTGGTCTGTGCAACAATGACACCAAACCCCTGGTGCTATGTGCAATTTTCTCAAAAAAAAAAAAAGCAGACGGGTAGGAAGAAAGCGCGGGAAAGAAGGCGGGAGAATCCAGCGGCGGCGGGGCCAGGGGAGATGAGTTCGTCCACGACGTCCGGCCGCGGCGACGACGCGCCGGACCTAGTCTGCGTGCTGGACTGCGTCCAGGGCATGGTCGACGCCCTCTCCTGCGTCCGCTGGAAGCGCCACCAGGTCAGTTAAGCTTAGCCCTTTCCTCCCTCCCCGGTAAACGCCCCTGTCCGATCCGACGTGAAGATCATGTCCTTGTCGCGCAGGACGCCGTGGTAGAGCTGTCGGAGCACGGCGTCGTGGTCATCGTGGAGGAGAGCGGCTGCCTCCAGGCCAAGGTCTACCTCAAGAGCGAGGTTCGTGTGCGCGTGCCAGCCAGGTGTTTGTGTTTATTCCTCGATGGCCCTCTGAATTTATTTTGTGGGTATTGGTTGCTGCAGCTGTTTGTGGAGTACGACTACGCGGCGGAGGGACGTCCGCGGTTCGGGCTCAGCCTGGGGCTCCTCGTGGATTGTCTCAACATGTTCTCCGTCCCAGGGTGCGCCTCCTCTGTCGAGATCCGGTATCCTGGCCCCGACATGCAACTTCTCCTCAAGTATGTGTCGTCTCTGCATCTGACTGTTTTTTCGTTCTTAAATTTGCAATACCATCATCCTTTAAGTTCTAATTGATAACGCAAACTCATCAGACATTTGCATAACCATGGTGGAAAAATTGCATTGATGTGTTATCATCTTTATAATGTTATCTAGGGACTCACTAGACATTTCGATACCGTGGTGAATAAATAAAGTAATAGCTAGCTGTTCATACTTGGGATGGAACATATGACTCTATGCACTTCCTTTTTTTGTCAAAAGTGGGAAATATATTGATCAAGGATTAAGGTTCAGATTACAATCATGCCAGATCCCATCCACCACGCAGAGCGAACCGAGCCTAGCAAAGCACTTCCACTACACACATTACGACCTAGAGTAGCTAGCTCATGGGCCACACAATTGCCAGACCTATTCATCTTGCACACCTGGAAGCAGACATAGTAGTAAGCAGGTTTCATATCTCTTTTGCAATACTAGCGATTGCTGAGCCGCTTCCTCCCGTATCAGTAATGTCCTGAACAACTGCAGCACAATCACATTCCAGCTGCACCGGTCTGTCCGAGATCGCCAGCATTGATGGGACTCCCTGTAGGCTTGCAATAGCTTCAGCAGTTTCGGCATTGGGACAGTTCTCAATCGGTCCCCAGGTAGACTAGATGACAGTCCTTGTCTCATCATGAAGTACAGCACCTCACAGGCTCATTTTCACGGTCCTGTGCCAGTTCGCCTGATTCCCGCATAGAGGCTATATAGGACTGGATAAAACTCGACATTATAATCTCCTTTACCAAAGATCACATTGTTCCTCAGATACCAAGCCACATGAAGAGGAGCTTTGATTTCAAATCATCATTTACTTTTGCTCAGTAAAACGAGCACCCATTCTATACCTGTGTAATTTAAGTTGTGTTCCGAAGGGAGGGAGCAAACCTCTTTCAAACTATGCCGCAACGTCGGCACTTTTTTGCATGAAATAATGGCATGATGACTAGTTTCATCCTCCATACCACATATGCTGCAAATGGTCACCCGATCCATTTTAGGTGTCCGTGTCTAGTTTCCATCCAAGCACCTTTACTTTTGGTGGAACTTCTGCATTCCATATAAGTTTCCACATCCCTATCTCCCCTTCAGGGTTTGCACTAGAAGATTCTTTTCAGGACCGCAATTCCAATCCCAGGCAATAAGCACTTGTCACAAAGAAGAGTCCACTTCTGTCAAAATGCCAAGCAAAGAAATCCTACCCCTCAAACAAAGAAATCTTTAGCTGAATGGTTTCTATGGTGGTGAAAAATCGATCTGACTAAATCTTCCTTCCATTTTTTTGTAGCTGCTCAATTAGGTCCGAAACCTACCGCAGTCTAGAGTGTTTGGCTTTTCCAGTAACTTCCAAATTTCCTCTATGAAGCGTATTGTCCTGCCAAATCTTTACTTTGGCTCCCGAGTTGGTTCACCAAATTAAACCTTGCTTTAGGAAATCGAGTCCATACATGATTCCCTGCCAGCATAGACGTATTTTTAATAAACTTTGTATCAATAAGCTCACCCACGGGGTAGTACTTTGCTTAAGCAATCTTTCACTGGATATTCAATCAATCTCCAAGCCTGCCTAGCAAGGAGGGCTTGGTTAAAAATTATCAGGTCTCTAAATTTATTGCTAGTGTTCGGTGAATGATGTCTTTCATTCACTCCATCGGCGCATCGGTGACATGGTTGGTCTTGGTTACGCGCAACCTTTCGTCTATGTTGGCAACACTGGAGGTGTTGTGGCGTCGTCTCGGAAGCCCATCACCCTTAGACTATGGCGGCAGCACATTGGTGTCGTGTTGTGGACTCTGCTGACCGAAGCCTTTCGACCATGTGGCAGTGCATGTTTTGTGATTTGCCCTTGACAGTAGCGGAGCTTGGAGAAGAAATAAGGAGGGGCCAAGATGTTAATTGAACCATTTAATAGCTATTGCAATGCCTAATCCTTATTAGTTTGGTCTTGACAACACTACTAATTAAAGAAATTGCACAAATGTTGTGGGGGCCATGGCCCATGTTGGCCTCCATGAAGATTCACCACTGACGATTGGCATGTTCTCCTTGTGCTTTGATGGGGGTTGTGCTTGGATTGTTGTTTTCTCTTTGTTGTTTTCCCTTCAGTGGTCATCTGTGTGCTTGTACTGCTGTTCTACCTCATTGTATCCTGCTTTTATTTATATAATGGAAATGGTTCAGGCTGGCCGTTTGTCTGCCGTAGATTCCTCAAAAAAAAAATCTTGTGCTACAGACTTAACGAACAACTTTTTTTCGTCTCTCGACATGTACTTCATTCCAGTCCGAGCAATGTTTAAGGAGCTTTTCTTTCGTGGACTGGAGTTTGCCATCTTTATTCTTCTCTCTGGAACTGGGAAGCTGAGATATTTGTCATCCAGCCTCATGGATCCAATATTCAGAAAAGATGCAACAGCTTCACTATCTTCCCCCGAGCATTTTTGTCCAATCATAAGGGAGCATTTGGCCGGACTCAGGAGCTGTCCGTGCCCCTCTTATAATCACGTAGCACATTATTAACTTTGTAGCCTGTTCTGCATTGGCATTGAAAGATAGGAGTCTTTCATCGCAAATAGGAGATGTGATGTACCGGCGCTCCGACAGCAAACTTTCAGTTCTTGAATATTGCCCTCATCAATCTGTTTGTGCTGTAGTGAAGAAAGACCATCAGCAACAAAAAGAGAAAGACATATGGATAAAGGATCACCTTGTCTTAAACCTCATGAGTTCACTGAACCGAGAACTGCACCGTTTTGACACAAGTCATAATCCAAGATATCCATTTATATGCAAAACCAATTTTCCTCATAGCATTCTCAAGAAAATCCCAATCAACTCGTAAGCTTCCAAAAGGTCCATCTTGTAAACACAAAATTTACCCACAGCATTACAACCTTGTTGTAACGCATGAATGCAATCAAATGCAATTATCCCATTATCCATGATCATACGCCCGTGTATGAAGGTACTCTGGGTTGGACAAATAATATCTTGCAATAAAGGCCTCATGCGGTTTACCTGGCATTTTGCAACAATTTTGTATATTACGTTGTAGACTGATTGGCCTGTAGTCTTTCAACAACAACAACAACAACAACAACAACAACAACAAAGCCTTTCAGTCCCAAACAAGTTGGGGTAGGCTAGAGTTGAAACCCATAAGATCTCGAAACCAAGTCATGGTTCTGGCACGCGGATAGCTAACTTCCACACACCCCTGTCCATGGCTAGTTCTTTGGTGATATTTCAATCCTTCAAATCTCTCTTAACGGACTCCTCCCATGTCAAGTTTGGTCTACCACGACCCCTCTTAACATTCTCAGCACGTTTTATCCGTCCGCTATGCACTAGCGCTTCTAGAGGCCTACGTTGTATATGCCCAAACCATCTTAGGCGATGTTGGACAAGCTTCTCTTCAATCGGTGCTACCCCACTCTTTCCCGTATATCATCGTTTCAGACCCGGTCCTTTCTTGTGTGGCCACATATCCATCTCAGCATGCGCATCTCTGCTACACTTAACTGTTGGATATGTCGCCTCTTGGTTGGCCAACATTCTGCGCCATACAACATCGCGGGTCAGATCGCCATCCTATAGAACCTGCCTTTTAGCTTTTGTGGCACTCTCCTATCACAAAGAACGCAAGAAGCTTGGTGCCACTTCATCCAACCAGCTTTGATTCGATGGCTCACATCTTCATCGATATCACCATCCTTCTACAGCATAGACCCCAAATATCGGAAGGTGTCTTTCTCAGGTACCACCTGCCCATCAAGCTTAACCTCTTCCTCCTCGTGTCTGTAGTCTTTCAAGGATAACATAATTTTTATTTTGGAATGAGGACAATCACCATGTCATTTATTCCATCTGGCATAATTCCATCTTCGAAAAATTTCTTAACAGCCAAAATAATGTCCTCCCTCAAACAGACCCAGTTATGCTGAGAAAAGCAAGGTGGATATCCATTCAGTCTGGGAGCTTCTGTTGGGCCAATTTTAAATAGGGCGAAATTAGTTTCTTCATCAATGAAATTTGTGCAAAGGCCATCATTCATAAGCTCTTCAACCTTCTGATGGAGAGTGTTTGTGGTAATATCCAGTTTGACCGACTCATCTTCAGTGTATATATCTTCAAAATAGATAGTGGCCATGGACTCCATTTCTTCCTTAATCACAGACATGTTCCCTGAATTACCTTGCAGCCTTTCAATTTTATTTTTCTGTGCACACCAGGTAGCTTTCTTTTGAAATTCGCCAGACCTGAGCGAGGTGACGCGTGACCTTTGGCGCCATCGTACTTCTTCCTTCGCTAGCAGCTCATGGTTTCAGAGCTAATGCGCCTGGCTTGTTTCCTGCTGTGACAGTCTGACTGCATGCAGAGCTGTCCTAACTGGCCTCTCTTCTTTATTATTATACCTTACCTTCTTGTTTGGATGAACTGAGAGATCACATGTTATAGCGAGTAGTAAATACGCTCTTAAAGTTCACCTTACCACCTTGTCATCATCGTCAAAATAATAATAATTGAGCATTGCGATCAACTTATTTTTAATCAGTTCGGTAGATTGATGTAACTCATTAGTGTAAACCAAAGAGAAAGATTGATTACCTGTATATTTTTGGTAGGTTTTTTGCTCATGAGTATTACTCTGGTGGACGCAGGTCAGTGGACTCCCCAGATGCATGTATGCATGCGGAAATCAGAACCAGAATCCCTGATACTGTCTCCTGGGATTACCATTTTGAGCCTGCAGGGGATACTCCAGTCACTTTTACTGTCAGAGTACTTGCAATACTTCCTCCGTTTCTTTCGTGTCAGTATTCACCAGTGCAAATTTCAAGTTTAGTGCCTCAGAGATAATGATTCACCTCCTGAAATGCCACAGTCTGCCATCCTAAAAGAATCAGTTGATGACCTTGAGTGGCCAGGTTCAAGCATTCAGATTCAGTTTCAATCAGACCCCCCTTCAGTAATATTTAAAGGCGAAGGGCATGGTGACTTGGAGGTGCGTTGTAAGTTGATTTCTGTTATCAGTTAGCTTCGAACTGTGTTCATAACTCATTGGTACTTTCTCCATTTTGGCAGATTGAATTCTCCTACTATGCAAATCCTGATCTTCTAATTGCATTCCAGTGTGACCATGAAGTATCATACAGGTAAAAACTCTTATGCCTAGAATCTTCAGCTGCTTCTTTGTGCTAACTTTACGGTTTCTGCAAGGTATAAGTATAAGTTTCTTCGTGCCACTACCTCAAATGTTCCAAGTAGTGTCTTGAAAGAGAATCGTGGGAGTAAGGTGACGATTGGGAGGGGAGGGATGCTCAAAATCCAGCACCTGGTTTCAGTTGCTAGGCCAGGTATACAATCCTACCATAATGTTGCTAGAGGAGCTCAACAGCCAAGCCGGATTGCTTTTATAGAATTTTTTGTGAAGCCAGAAGGGGATGAGTAAAATGACCCCTAGCATATGTGGTATAGGTTATGCTGTTGGGCCTGTGCCATCTATGAGGTCTAGCCTTTTCTTAACTGCTAATTACTAGTCTCAGATCTGTGGATCGTTCTTGTATGGTGATTAATTGATATTAATGAACCTTAAGTAAGGTCATGCTATCTTTTTCTACCTAATGACTTTTGTGGTAAATTCACAGTTCCACTGCCTCAACTCCTTAAAATCAGCTCATTTTGCCAAGTGGCAAGAAAATACCAAGCAATAACTAGGATAATAATTTGGAAGACCTGATACAAAAGTTCTTGGATACAAAATATAATAGGCCTCCCAAATATGTGGATCGTTTTTAGATATTTATCCGTGGCTAATTTAATGACTATTGATACTACTAAGGCCGCACTTGGTTCGTCGTTTCGGATGTGAAAAAAAGGCGTTAGTTACAGTCCCGTCAATATTTCCACCGCGGACCGGAATCTTGCTTGGTTGTTCGTTTTGGCTGGCCCAATCTGATTGTTTCCGCATTTCCGTCATAAAAAAGAACCAATCAGGAGGTCCTGATTCTTATCCGACATAAGTGGGTTCGTCCACCAGTATTTGTCATGCACTGTAGAATCCCTCAAGATTGTTACAAACTATCCAAGCGGGGCCTAAATAAATCATTTGGTGTATCAATGGACTATGTGGGCATTCAGGACTGGTGATATAACCTTGGAAGCAAATGATCATGTTACAACACCACTACATCATATCTTGCCTGAAAATAAATCCAGAGTTCATACTGCAAGCTAGTTCAGCTGGTGTCTTTGTCTCGTCATAACCTCCCATTGCTATCAACGGCCCCCCTATTAATCTATCTCAGTACTGAAGTAACCAGACCACTATTGAGCGGCACATTGTTCAATTGCTAGCAATTCCCAAGTGAGAGATGTGTACCGTCTGTTTTTGTTCCTTGCTGTTATTGCTTCTGTTCATTTTGTACCTCGTATGTTATGTGCTTGCTGAAGTTGATAAACTTGCACATCACACCGACTGCTTAGTACTAGAAACACTTCAATATACAAAACGTGTGGACTGGCTATCCATTAGCCATGAGAGGAATGCCAGCTAAGAGAAGTTATTTTTAGCTGAAACAGAGAGGGCAGAAGAGAAATATGTACCATTCATTTATTCACGAAAGAATCTTCAACCAGTAAAAAGCACAGGGGAAAATATTGCATTCTGTTGGAATGAAGTTCCTTCTGGTTAGTCATAGGAAAACTGTGTCCAGTCAAGAGCCATGACCTTAACTTGGCAGCAAAGAAGAAGTGGTGGCTCCCAAAAAAAAAATGAACTGATGGCAAAAGAATGAAAACCCCAGTTCTGCTTTACCTTGTCAGAGTGGAAGGACCTAACTAAATCCCTTTTATTTTAGTAGTCTACTCTCTTGGCGGGAGGTAAAGAAATCTTCTCCAGTTGTTCAGTGACAACTCATGGATGATCAATCTACTTGCATAGAAAACTGCCATGCTAGCTAAGACAATAGATGATGGACCATTAGATTGTTAAAGCATTCGAAGGTGTGTTTTTGTGCTAACTTGTGAACGTGACACAGTCCATTGAGTGACCCATGGGATGACCGGAAGGCCTCCACGGAGATATTCAAACATCATGTTTGATGTATCTAATGCACTTGGCCCATTCTTATGACTGTGAAATGCCGTTTTGATGTACCTAATGTCCTTTGCCTATTCTTGTGATTGAAATGGCGCTTTGATCGATGTTACACGATATCCACCCTTGAGGCGCATGCACATTTGGTAAGCAGCCCCTATTCTATGCAATGAAGGTGATGTGCTCTTTGAAAACAAAATAGTGAGCATGTCAGTGATCACCATACTATGTAAACTATTGGTTACTTTGGGTAGTAGTAGTATATCAAACTTCGTTTAGCGTGCTCTCCATTTTTAAACTCCTTGTGTAGTTGTCTGCTACTACACTACATGTCATCCTAAACACGCATCTGGTAGGATTTAAGCATATACAATGCTCTCATGTTAGCCTTCCCGTTCCTTGTCACCTAGACTTCCTGACATCGGAGACAGGATGAAGAAAACAGGGTGCTCAAGAGATGGCTACATTTGCACATTGCCCTTTTTGGTGCTAAACAGCTTCCCAATAGGCAATAGGAAAGTACTTGCTATTATGTGTAGTTCTAACTAACGAGTATTTACAGTCAATACAGTGCTAACTGCTTTTCTAAAAATAGTATTTTCGTGCTAGCTAAAGTAGTTGTAGATCGTGAGCATGCGTTAAACTATATACGAGGCTACAGTCGGTCACTCTCACCCTATAAATATCTTGTATCTGTGACCACAGTTAGGTTGCGGTGGCCTCTACATTTAGTCTAGAAATCAGTACTAGCTAGCTAGCCTTCCGTTAACTTGTCATGAATAGCATAACAACCATCCATTGTTCGTCCTGAGCTAACGATCTGCTCGTACAAACTGTTGCAATGTGAAAATCTATTCCAGCTAGGCTTTTCTTTTCTTCGTTTGCTGAAGGAAGTGAACATGTAAAATCCACGGCAATCCAAACAGTGAGGTCTCCATCAATAACCGTATGTCCACACATATTGTTAGGACAACTGATGTTCATTCTGGTGATGAAGCCCTAGGTCGGCAGGCCTACTCGTGGGTTCATGAATGTGGCGAGTGTCCTGTGACGAGACCTGTGTTAAGACCGGGGCCGGGCCACCAAACCCGAATTAACCAACCTCTTCGGGTGCCATTAATTAACTAATGACACCATGCATGGCCGACGCCATCGTCAAGCCAGTGCCAACAAGATCCAAAGGGTTTATCGATCGTCACGGACACTGTAGCGTGAACTGATGCAAGAATATCAAAAGCCAGTGATGCACCAAAAGTGTTGAACGCTCTCCCAGTGGCACGGTTTTGCTACTATATATGTTTCTTAGATTTTTTTTTAATAATACGTTTTTTTAATTAAATTCGAAAAATATTACGCAAAATCACAAAATTTTAAAAATAATACGGCCTCGGCCCAGCCTGGGCCGATTAGTACCTGTCGGCCCAGGCCTGGCCGATTAGCTACTAATCAGGGCACGGCTGGGCTAGACCAGTGGGCACTTATCGGCCAAGCCTAGGCCGATTAGTACTAATCGGCCAGGCCGGCCGATTAGTACTAATCGGCCCAGCCTGGGCCGAGGCCGTATTATTTCTGATTTTTTTAAAATGGGTATTATTTGTCTAATTTAGTAAAAAAATGTATTATTAAAAAATAGCTGTTTCTTAGCCTTCGCCGAGAAAATTGTAAAAAAAACACCACAATTGGTGGTTAAGCTTAAAAAAACCACCGGTTTTCACCTCTTTTGCAAATCACCACCACTATTCATCGGCAACGTGACAGAAAACACTGATGATGTATGTTAGCTCGTTTAACCGTGATCCTGACAGGTGGGGCCAATGTCAGGCGTGACGTGGCAGACAAATTTATACACAAATTTACACCTGTCAGTGGCCCCCACTTGTCAGAATCACTGTTTGAACGAGCTAACAGACACAATCAGCGTTTTCTATCACGTTGTCAACGAATAGTGGTGGTGATTTGCGAAAGAGGTGAAAACCGGTGGTTTTTTGAAGCTTAACCACCAATTGTGGTGGTTTTTTGCAATTTTCTCGCCTTCGCCGGATATTGCCAGGCACCGACTTATCTATGCTCCGATCATTCACGGACAGGTTAGTTGGCCGTCGGTCCAGACAGCCAGACAGAGCCATCTCCATCACCCACCCACAATCTTGTTTCTGCAAAGAAGCGGCCGATCGAACTATGCGCTCTCGATCGGCCGGGCCAATCTAGCTACGACGAATTGAATCGAATTGAACCCCAAGCACGGCCTTGATCATCATTGCCTGCCTCCTACATTAGCGATCGGACTCAACTTGGCCAATGATATTAGCGTAAAGCTCACTGTTGCCCTCTTCATTGTCTTCTATAATGGTTGTACAAAGCACCTAGAGACGCAGCTGCGAGCGAGCGAGGATTAATGGCGCGCCTGAATATAGCAGCCGGCCACCGTTTGTTTTGGCATGCGAACAGGAGATTTGCCTACAGTGCAAGCTATCGCTTAACTTATTGGAGTTTAGAACGATTAACGACACTGGAGAACAGGAGTTCGTAATGGAAAAAATGAGTAGTAAGTTCCACCTTGGCATGCATAGCCAACACTCCTGATCTGATTAGGGATTGTTCTTCCTTGAAAAATCCCGGGCAGGAGAAGATTGGAATAGCTACCCCTTTTCTTTGGAATCTCCATTGTAACATTGTTCTACTTATGATTTTATGAATCGTAGCAAATAACGGAGCGAGAGGGGCACTGTATGATGGCATTCACCGTGTGCTCGCTTGCACCACCTGTGACTCTTTGCTGTCTGTGTGGACCGACCAAATAACGCCCAACCGAGACCCAAACGGCAGATCCCCACCCAACTAGAAGTAGTGGTTGAATCACGCATCAGTTGGTTCATTGGAAAGTCGGCACATCTTGACCATTACCCACGCGAGTACTATCTGCAATTTCGGGCTCTTAAATGGAAGGGTTTGAGACCGAGAAGGAGTCAATCTCGGCCTGAGACGCGCTTGCCTGTCTGCCTGTGTGTCTACCTGTCAGTACCAATGGCGATGCACGCACACACGCTGCCGGCGACCTCTTCCTTCCTTCCCGCCCGGCTATAGCTCTGGCCACTGTTCATGGTCTTTGCGTAGCGCATGGACCAGGCTAAGCTACTCACCTAAAGATGTAGTACCTGGTTTCTTAGATCACGGCCTAACCGTGCGCCGATGCGTGCGTTTCAATCCATTTTCAGATTATATGGTTCACATTTCTCCAACGGCTTAAGTATTTTGGATCATTGATTCAGCTGCCCAAATGGAGAAAGTATTCGGTTGGGGGTGGAAACCAGTGAAAACTATGAAAAAAACATATTTAAAGGTTTTTAAAAATCCCAACAAAAATGCATTATGTTGAGAAGGTTGAATTCTATAGACATGAAAATTTGCATGTTGAAACTCACAATTGTTTAGGAGGTATAGAAATGGCCAATTCGGCTATGAATAGTAGCAAATGTTACTATTCATTCCTGAAGTGGTATTCATGGCCTAATTTGTCATTTTCATAGCTACTAACAGTTTTGAGTTTCAAATTCAAATTTCCATGTGTATAGAACTCGACCTTCCCAACGTAATGCATTTTTTGTGAGAACTTTTTAGAAATTATAAACATGTTTTTTTCGTGGTTTTCACCGGTTTCTATAGAAAGTTGGATTCCACCGGATACTTTCTCAGACAAATGATAGAGGAGGGCTCAAGGTGACCATGATCCAAGAGCGGCTCAGCTCCATCGTATATTTACTGTCAGAGTAAATTCCACTTTTTATAACACAAGTGTACACAGATTATTCTATTTAATAAAAATTCTAACGAATAGTCTCATCTAGCAAACTTTAAACATGGTTTTACCATAGTTTAGCATTTTGCGTGTTTTGTTAGATAAGACCGTCATTTTAGATAGATCTGGTGTGAAACAATATGTAAAGATCGAAGGGTATTCATGTTGAGCCTTCTCTTGATCTTCTATTCCATCCCTTATCTTCGTCATGATATTTTCGAGACGCAATCATCACCTTATAGATTTCCTAATTGACGTGCATCATAAAAAGATGGTTCAAAGTTTAAAAATGAGTAATCTAGATGAGTTTAGAATAATTAATGTCATGAATGTGTAACTATGAGGTAGAAAATGCAACTGTTATTTTACATATCAAGCCAGGTTATCGTGAAATTTGTGATTTTGCAGGTAATACGTGTCTCATTTATAGAATAAAATCAAGTTATAAGTCACGTAAAAAGATAGGAGAGCCCTACCTTTTGCAAAAAAAAAACCTTAGTCAGATATAAAATTATAATCCAGACCAAAAATATCTTTGGGTAAGATACCAATGCTTAGCACTCTCCTACGACACCACCGTAGCGGCAACCTAAGGGTGGACATATCACCTCTTCGCCCGAGCTTGAAGCAGTAGCTTGCCAAACACAAACTTGTAGAAGATGTAGTTAATGTAGTTCTGGGACCTTCTTCGCCCGAGCTTGAAGCAGTAGCTTGAAGCAGTAGCTTGCCAAACACAAAGCCATTGTCGTTGAAGGGATCTGTCTAGGGTAGCATCCCGGACATGGCATCGATTTCAGATCCGGCACCCCGCATGAAGACGTCAAGGGAGGAAATAAGATCTTCAGCCTTTAACCACGAAGCCAAGACAATATTCACGATCTTCCAGTTGAACACACAACACAGACGCACTCCCCGGACAACCTCCTGATTTGCGCTCCGACATTGGGTGAAGCTCGAGGACACTAGTCCACCAAAATGATGCAATCGCCGCCACGCCAGCCCTGCTTGAACAGACTACTACCCTTATCCATCACAAACCATATATAGAGCAAAAGGCTGCATTAGAGAAGGATTCGAAACACTTTTATTCATCACCGCCGTCGCGGTCGCCCTTACCCAAGCCGAGATGACCGGCAACCGAAGACCTAAGCAATAAGAATTTTTGACACATTAGACCACATGTGCGAATGAATTGTCAAAAAGGACCACCTCTGAGTGGAATTGACAAAACTACCGTGGCGGCGTCCGCGCCCACGGCGGCCACCAATGCCGCCACCAGCGACGGCGGCCTCTTCTGTTTTGCCGTTTCCCGTCTGCGGCACGTTCCCGTTTTCCGTTTGCAGACAGAGCAGCGTCGACGTGGCGGGAGGCCGCCACCGGCGACGGCGGCCTCTGCTGACACACTGCAGTTCGACGAGACAGCACCACGGGCGACGACGACAAGAAACGCATGCAGCACTCTCTGGCCCTGATTTCCACGATTGCTGAGAACCACGCGCACAAAGGGACGAAGACAAGAAACGCTGGTGACGGCGCCGAATAGTATGCTAAATGCACTGATTTCCACGATTGCACGACTTTTGCCGCCGAAAGCAAAATCGTCGGCAGCTGCGCTCTCTCCTCTTCTTCCCTTTTTATACCGCATGCTGCACTCTCTGGCTGCTCCACTCACTCTCCGGATGCTCCTCTCTGTAATACAATAGAGAGAGTCTGGATAATCCTTCCTCTGTGCCCAACAATACAGAAATTAGCAGGAGTAGACATTGGATAGTATGGTGGAGTGATCGAGAGTCTGGGAAGCGGCATTTTTAGTGCGACGTGAAGTACAAAGTTGCAGATCAAGGTTGCGGAAGAAGGTACGAGCTATGCAATGCATGTATTTGTTGACATGCACGGTGTAAATTAGTTGGTTTTGTAGCTCATAATTAAGTATCGTATGTTGGGTTGAGCCATATTGTAGAAACGTTTCAGAACGAGATATGTTACACAAACTTGTAGAAGATGTAGTTAATGTAGTTCTAATTATAGGTTATAATTAGTTGTGCAGTACCTCTGTGCAGTTTTTGTACATGCATGATATTTGATAATGTTGTAATTAAGACGTAATTAGTAGTTGTCGTTAAGGAACTACACGTACTAAGACGTAATTAGTAGTTGTCGTTAAGACAAATATTAGCAGAAATATTTTGTAGTACAGGAACACGATATAGTGCACTTATAGTGTCCGAAGTTCAGGAAAATTATGAACACCAGAAGTAGTTGTAGATATTGCATGTACATACATATGCATGCTATTACGAATTTTAAAATTGTAGTACAATTTAAATGCGTGGTGCAAAATTAAAGAAGTGTAATGTAAATTCGAATATTAATTTAGACATGTTGGTAATTATGTTTTGTAAATACGGGTGGCTGATAGGTACTACGGTATTTTCGTACTATTGAAAATAAATTCGAATATTAATTCTAGGTAGTATATTAAATAGAACAAATGTAATTTAATAACTTAATTTTGTTCTTGTAAATCTGGTTGTTCGGTAGGTACGATGGAAAATTTGTCAGTGTTCTATGGGGACGTCGTACGCGACGATATTTCTGGTGTTGATGTGTCCAACTGCGAGTCGATGAAAGTTGTTGTCAGAGAGGATAATTGTATTTGTTTATGTGTACTATCTGGACGACTAATATTTGTAACACTTCATATCGTTATGTACGCATGGAGGTTTTAATACCTATTTTGTTTACTCACCGAGTATTAAATTAAATAAACACACAAAGTAGGATCAACAGAAATTAAGATACGTCTGCCCCTAAAATTCTACAGAGAGGAACGCGAGCCTGCCTGCTGCTGGATGGAATCTCTTTCGGCGCAAACAGTGCCCAAATAGGCAAGAATGTTTCCAAATTGGAGGGAATCAACGCTACACCCAGGCTTTTGTCGGCAGGGCATGGCAATCAGGGCAGGGGCGTGTCATTTCCATCGCGTCAGTCGCTTTCGGCGCGTGGTGCGCGCTGGCCCGTGGTGCAGGTGCCGTGGTGGGCAGAAGGCCGCCACCACCCGAGGCGGCCACCGCCACGTCGACGCCTGCTCCGTCACAGACTGACGGCAAACGGAGAAGAGGAACGTGCCGCCACCACCGGCGGCGGCCTCGTACGCCGCCGTCGCCCACGGCGGCCTTGGCCACGTGTCGCCTGGCGGAGACGCCGCCACGGTAGTTTTGGCAATTCCACTCAGAGGTGGTCCTTTTTGACAATTCATTCGTGCATGTGGTCTAATGTGTCAAACATTCAAGCAATAAAGGCTCTAACCCTAAAACTACACAGGTCCACACGCGAGATCCGTTTACTCCCCGACTAAGAGGTCATCAGCGGAGGGGAGCCACCGGAGGCTGGTGGCGGATGGCGGGGCTAGATCGCTTTTCCTCTCGGGCTGGCGGCTAAGGCGAGGAAACTGTTTCTGAAATTTGTGATTACGCTGTTTATACCACGGCTGAAACTTGGTGGATTCAGATTATAGCATGCGGCTACGTATATATTCGGACGGTAGTCGGTAGTACGCGCATTTCCTTTTTCTGTTGGAAAAAAAACGGCAATCTCAGAGCGCGCGAGCCGCCAACGTCACGGAAATTAAATGTCGCGCCAACAAAGACGAATCGATTAAGACATTCATGTTTCCTGCTGGTTTAATCAGCTCGCCTTTTCTCGATTCTTCCTTTTCCAGGATCGATCTGAACGCTTGACAAACGTATCCGGATATTTTTTTAATACAAACTTTATACATATCCAGCTGATCTGGCCGGCTGTATCCGATTCCGATAGATAACCGGAACAGATTGGTGGCCTCCTGCTGTCCTGCGTATAAATCAAGTGTCAGCATCACTGACGCCCGGCCGTAAGCCAGCAACAGCCCCGGCACTAAATGGTCTTGAATCTTGATCAATATCCAGATGTAATATAATACAACTTGATTAGCACACTGCCAGTATTTGGAAAGAATGATTAGCGGCACTTACAGTTTTCTTCTGTAATACTCCTGTAGACGACGAACGCGCATGTAATACGACACATAAGACCGAATAGCATGACGTGGATGGTGATGGATGTTGCGATCAAATCCACGTAAGAACTCTATTAGCAAACTCTCAGCAGGGGCAGAAGCAGGGAATGTCCCTGATTATGAACAGCACCGTTGAACTGAAATGTACTACAGGTTTCACAATCAACTTATCAGTTTCGATTTCAGAAAGACTTGCGAGAAGTCGCTAGGTGCCATGCTGTGTTGAGCCCATGCCACCGCCACCGCCCCTACGGCTACAGTAAGCATGCATGCGCGCGCGCGCGAAAATTGATCTCTGGCCGCGTTTCAGTGGCTCTTCAATTCCACTCCCATCATTCTTCGGTTGATTGATCGTTACTGGTTCCTAATTATCCGGCTCTGTTCTGCACATAGACACTTGTTCCTAATTAGGTGTCGTACACGTCGAGTTTTCACTATGTGGAGAGTCGGCGGCGCCATGCTCTCCGTACGGCTTAATAAATTGTACCGTTGGACTCGTGTTGCAAAATTCTTTTGTTTCTTATATTAGTATACTAATTTGCTCGACAAATTATAAGTATAAATTGCCGTCAAAAGTATATGTCTTTGATTAGCAAAATTTAAGGGCGCCTTATATTTTGGGACGGATGGAGTACAATTTATGTGTCACCGGTGCCAAAAGAATATATTCTGTCCTCACATACAAGTGGTCGCAGTAAGGGAAAAAAAGATGCATGTTAGAGTATGTTGTCCAAATATTTGAGTGCCGCTAAATATTCATTCTCTGACATTGATAGAGATTTCATACCATCCACGTGTCACGGATGTCAACGACAATGTTAAATACGTACAACTTAATATACAGCTTATAGATCGAAAGGAGTTAAAAAAAACATATGTTAGAGTATGTTGTCCAAATACTTGAGTGTCGCAGAAGATTTTTCTGCCAGTGGCTTGCACGCTTCCAACAGTGTCGGGTACGCCCTCGTGCTATGTTCTTCCCATATTATAACCCGGCCGGCTCAATCATTTGACCACTCCCAGCGGGAGGTACGCACGGCCGGCGGTGTAGTGTAGGCACTACATGCATTGCATGCATGCACTGCTCGACGTCGATTTGCAACCGATCGAACGAATCATCTGTGTCCTCGAGTGGTACATGGATACAATACATAGCATGTCTGTCTGCAAGATGGAGGTCGAGTACACTGCAGTTTCCCAATTTGCACACCAAGCATGCATATTGGCCGGGTGCCGTGCCCCTGGATCTTGGGCAAGTCCTTAACGTATGACTCTCCAAAACCGTCCGTCCGTCCGTCGTTTCTATCTTCGCGGCAGCACCATCGTCTTTAACCTCACGCGCAGAGCTCCAATTTCTCCCGGACGACCTCTGACCTCACATGCATGCATGCGTCCTTGACTGGCTGGTTCGCACGCCAACGAACAAGCAAAGTAAACACTGCGGGCACTTATTGTCAGCTGTTACCGTGGCCTGTCAGGGAAATTCCTGGACCCGCGGATCATGTTTTGCTGCGATTCGTTATGTATGTTTGCGCGGCAGCTGCCGCCTTTGGCGCCGGCATGGGTCGCTGCAGCGGCGGCGATGTTGAGACATTCATGGCCGAATGCAGCGCAGGTGTACTGTATGTATATCCCCTAGCTCATTAACTGCCATGGCGACGTACCTACGCGCGCGGTGTTGGTTCGCGGTGTTTATTACCACGACGCATATATATATGGCCTAGGTCAACGCGTGTGAAAGGAGCTGACCCGGTCAGGTTACTAACCGCCACCCACCCGTTCGTCTCGCTATCTGCTCGATCACTGCTCACCCCCAACCGCCCACCCACCCGTTCGTCCATCATGTTTGAGACAGAGCTGCCGTGGAAATTGCCAGCCCCCAAAAGATAAGAACAAGTGAGAAAAATACAATAGGTCATGAATGAATGGCCAAGTCAACGCGTGTGAAAGGAGCTGACCCGGTCGGGTTAATACTTCCACCTGCATCTGCAATTATGGTATTTTTTGACAAATCTGACCCTTTTGGGCAACTAAACACATGTGTGGTCTCTTATCAAAACTATTTTTAAATCTGGCATCTCGAGGTCGGCGCCAAATAGGATGGAGCCGAACTTGTTCAGTTCGGCGCCATCCAGAAAGTCTCATAATTTTCCTAAGGACTTAAAAGATTTGAAACAGGGGTCGGCGCCATATAGAATGGAGCTGACATGTACAAGGTCGGCTCCATCTTATCTGGAGCCGACCTTGTACATGTCAGCTCCATTCTATATGGCGCCGACCCCTGTTTCAAATCTTTTAAGTCCTGATTTGAAAATAGTTTTGCGGAGAGACCAGAATTGAGATTAGTTTCACTTAGAGGTCATTTTTAGCAAAAAAAAAAAAGCAATTCTGCATGCATGGGCGCCTCAGCTCGGTTTGCTGTCTGCTCGATCACTGCTCACCCCCAACCGCCACCCACCTGTTCGTCGATCATGTCTAGCTACCTTTGCCGTGGAAATTGGAATGGTACCCAAGCCACAAGAGATAAGAACAGGTGAAAAAATACAACGTGTCATGCAGGAATGCACGCTTAGAAAGAGAGACGGAGTCGAGTCGAATGCTTTTGCAGTCAAATTTAGTTCAGACAGCGTCAAACATGCAGAGTACAGATTTAGATTCACCATATTCGGGAGTAGGGATTTCAACCTCCCGAGCTCCAATGATCATAAAAAATTAATAATGTTTACAAGTTTAAAAATATTGCAATTGTTTTTTAAAATGTACTCAACGATTTATCTGGAAAATACAATATTTCAACTTGAAATACGTTGTATTCTGAAATACACAAAAAATAAAACGGTGGGAATATGAGTATAGTCAAAAATGCATATTTGTAAAACTCCAAAACTTATCATTTTTTCATTTGAGTGTAACCCAAAATTCAGAAAATTTTGCGTTGTGATTTTTGCATGCTTGCATATCTATTGATATTTCGCCAATCATACATCTACAGTGCAATAAATGAATAAACATATATTTTGTTGTAGATATATTGATATTAATTTGGTATCTTAAATGTTAATTTGTAAACTTGAGCAACCATAGAAAACATGCAATTGATAAAACTTAGAGGCCTTATATCAGAAATCGAAAGGAGTAGTATTGTAGTACTCATATAGGTTCACTAATAAATAGCCCTATAAAGTTTTACTATTAAATACCCCCTCCGTTCTTTAAAGTAAGTCATATAGTTTTAGATAAAAGTCAACATAATATAACTTTGACCAATTTTATTGATAAGAATATGAACGTTTAGAATATCAAATCAACTTAAATAGACTCACCATAGTACATATTTACATCGTACGTTTATCAAATTTTATAAATCTTCATTTTTACTGTAAGATTTGTCAAAATTATACTATGTTCAGACAGATTTAGATTCAGACAGCGTCAAACATGCAGAGTACAGATTTAGATTCACCATCTTTGGGAGTAGGGATTTCAACCTCCCGAGATCCAATGATCATAAAAAAAATGTTTACAAGTTTAAAAATATTGTAATTGTTTTTTTAAATGTACTCAACGATTTATCTGAAAAATACAATATTTCAACTCGAAACACGTTCTATTCTGAAATACACAAAAATTAAAAGGGTGAGAATCTGAGTATAGTCAACAATGCATATTTTTAAAACTCCAAAACTTATCAGATTTTTCATTTGAGTGTAACCCACAATTCAGAAAATTTTGCGTTGTGATTTTTGCATGCTTGTAGGACACATCATTGATTACGTCCAAAATTATATTCCTTTTTTTAACTTGTAAATATATTCTTTGAGTTTCTTATGGAAAATTTAAGGGATCTTTGGAGCTCGTGGTCCATATAGAGTTTTCGCCACATTAGTTATTATACACTTCCTCTAGTGTATAAGCCATGTCAAAGTTCAAAACTTTTTAAGTTTCACCAATCATTCATCTACAATACAAAATATATACAATAAACATATATTTTGTTGTAGATCTATTGATATTAATTTGGTATCTTAAATGTTAATTTTGTAAACTTGAGCAACAATAGAAAACATTGACAATTGATAAAACTTAGAGGCCTTATATCAGAAATCGAAAGGAGTAGTATTGTACTCATATTGGTTCATTAATAAATAGCCCAAAAAAAGTTTTACTATTAAATACCCCCTCCGTTCTTTAAAGTAAGTCATATATTTTTAGAAAAAGGTTAACGTGATGTAACTTTGACCAATTTTATTGATAAAAATATGAACGTTTCGAATATCAAATCAACATAAATAGACTCACCATAGTACATATTTACATTGTACGTTTATCAAATTTTATGAATCTTCATTTTTATCTATAAGATTAGTCAAAATTATACCATGTTGACTTTTGACTAGAAATATACGCTTTACTTTAAGGAACGGAGCTGGTATGGATATTCTTCGTCTTAACAAATCTAGACATTCTTCATCTTAAAAAATCCGGACATTCTTGTGGCCATTGCCCAACTGCAGCTGGATGGTAGTATCTCTAGCTCCTGGACATGGTTGCGACCATCGACGTAAACTGGAACTTAGCTCGTGGACGTATGTACCCGGCCTCTACGTACGCCGAGAGGACAGCGGCCGCATCTCCAGACGTACGGGGTCAAAACAGCAGAGACTGTCTTTGTTAGCTGCAGTGGTTTTGCTCATCTCGTGTTGGGGAATTACACGCTCGGGCGTCACCGATCGTTCTCATTTGGCGCGGAGCGAAGAAATGCACATGCCCGGCGCAAGAGGACAACATGGGCGCGTAGGTACGCCAAAGTTTTTGCTACTTCTTCAGATTGCTCTTGGATACATATTTATGTTTTGAATTGAGTTTGAAGAAAAATCATGTTTTCGCTCTTGGATACATTTATGTTTTCTACGTATGTGACAATTTGCGCTGCAAAAAAAAACTCGTATTCCGAGCTACATAAAAATGGGCACCAAAAAAGGAAAATAGTATGTTGTATTTGTTACAATTTCTCTTTTTGTGTATCCCAAAGTAAGAATTTTTTGTACGAAACTTTAGGCGTACATACATACTGTGTATATGTATTTCTATGCCAAGTTTTAGATTCATTTGAGACCTAGAACTAGGGTTTTGAAAAAAAAACTTATGGTGGTACTATTAGATCTTCTTTATTCTTTTATATTATATGATCTTCCACTATTGAAATTTTTGACCAGAAGGAGTTTAAAAGAACACATATGTCATTTTATACTTCAGTAATAGGGATCCTATTTTGGTGACATGTACAAGAAAAACAAGAGAATGTGTGCTATATTTGTCTCTCTTGGCCAATTCGTACTTGCTGATAAGTGACTAACCATTTAAGTTTGGGTTTTCTTTCTTCTGTTTTTACCATCTTGCATTGATGAATATTCTTTACACAACATGCAAATAAGCTTGTGGATGACGGCTTGACCCGTTTATTCATAAGAAGAAATATTTCACACACAACATGTAGACAAGTACGGATGAGCTCGTCGAATATCTTCTCCTTTACGCTGGTAGGTGACTAATCATTAAATTTGGTTTTGTTTTTATCTTCTTGCATTGATGAGTTTGTGGATGATGTTTTGACTCCTTTTATTCACAGTATATGGTTCTGCTCTCTCTTAAAGCATTACTTGCAAGTGGCGGCTGGTGATCGAGCTCAAAGAAGGATAAGGAGGTTTCTTTCATATCCTTTCGAATACGTGATGAAAGGGTGTGATAAGTGAAACATTTCATAAAGTTCCTTCCTATATCCCTAACCCTCTTAACCTAGCTTCCTTCGCGGAGATAAAGACGTAACCAAGAAAAAATCGTCTTTCTTCGTTTGTGTATCTTTCACGTTTGTATAGCTACAATCGATACTTTTATTACAATGTATGTATATGAAATGTGAAATTAGTGAAATAAGAAGGAGATTTGCTACTAGATGATGCTTTTTCTTGATATTTTGATTTGTTACAGCTGGTGTAAAGCCTACAAGCATGGTCGTGAAAATTCTAAACGTGTGTGATGATTTTTTAAACACACGACTCACACTAGACTAAACGTGTGCGGTGATTTCTTAAACACACGAATGACCTCACTAAAACATGTATGATTATAAGCAGACCCAGAGGGCTTAATTCGAATACTCATGTGTGATCATCTACCCATCTGTCGGGGGAATAAACCCCCGGTTACCAAAGTCGGTGACTCGACAAGAAAACAAGAGATAGCAGTCTGGCTGCCCGACCCCGGCTGGCGGCCCGGGTCCGGCTGCCCGATCTCCATCCGGCTGCCCGAGTCCGGCTGGAAGCCCGAGTCCGGCTGGCCGCTTTCCGTTCGGCTGCGCACCTGCTACGCGAAGTCAACCGCAGATGGCACATCGGATACCCTTTCTGGGTGACAAACACTAGAAGACAAAGGAGAGTACAACGTTGGCCACCAAAGTCAAAGAAGGCAGCCGCACGGTACTCGAGACATGTCATTGCGGGCCACCCCTTGTCCCCAGGGCACCAATTTATAAGGTGCACGAAAAAGATCAAAAGAACCGGGCAACAGCGAGCCGACAACAGACATATACAAATATTTACTCGGCGTCCCCAATATTTTATTCACCGCAGTTGCAAATTCAGTTTGTTTACTTGATGTAACAGGGAAAACACGCAGAGCTCCGCGCCCCTTGGCTGGCGGACCCGCGTCCGCATCTGGCAGGACTCGATGTCCGTGACCGCAGGGCAAGCATGACCACAAGACAAGAAGATGAACCTCCGCCCGACTCTTCGAGTCACGCGGAGGCTCGGAGGCTAGTGTCTGGGGAATAAACCCCCGAGTTACCAAAGTCGGCGACTCGAAGAAAACAAGAGATAGCAGTCCGGCTGCCCGACCCCGGCTGGCGGCACGAGTCCGGCTGCCCGACTCCGGCTGGCGGCCCGAGTCCGGCTGGCCGCTTTCCGTCCGGTTGCGCACCTGCTACGTGAAGTCAACCGCAGATGGCACATCGGATACCCTTTCCGGGTGACAAACACTAGAAGACAAAGGAGAGTACAACGTTGGCCACCAAAGTCAAAGAAGGCGGCTGCACGGTACACGAGACATGTCATTGCGGGACACCCCTTGTCCCCTGGGCACCAATTTATAAGGTGCACCACGGAGGCCAAGGAGAAAAAGATCTCGGAGGCTCTCACTCACTAGCTAGCTCCTCTCTCCACTCAATCACTCACTCGTACTAGCTCATTTTCTGCCACAAGCAACCAAGTAGGCAGCTCAAGCTTTCTCTGGCTACGAGCACGAATAGCTCGAGAAGCAAACATGTAACACCATATATTCCACCATATACATGATCTAGGCAGGACGTAGGGGCTTTACCTCCTCACGAGGGCCCTGAACCAGGGTACTTCTCGGTGTTAGCCGTGCTTATGCCCAATCCCGCTGGAACGCCGTCGCTCGCGCTGTCAAGAACCACCTAAAGAAGCCATCTTTGGCATATGCCGTGCGAAATACCACGACATTTGGCGCCCACCGTGGGGCAAAGCGGCGACAGGGGTCTCGTTCCCGGCGGGACTCCTCACCATCGTCACCATCGTCATCATCATCATCGCCGTCTCGCCATCGCCATTTTTCCCCTCCCGAAGAAGCTCGGAGGCTTGGCACCGCCTCCCGGGAGAAGCCTGGAGGCTCGGCGTCGCCGGGGTTCCCGCGCTCGCCTCAGCATCATCTTCGTCACGCTGCAGCTGCGCGTGCCCATCTCCGTCGCCAAACTCCTAGGGGCGGCCGCACTCGGGCGGCCGTCCGGCCTAATCTATGCGCGCCCGTGGCGCCCGCGCTGTTGCCGGCGCATCCGCGCCCCGCGTCCTCGCTCCCATCCGAGCTCCCCCACGACTGTGCGTCCGTCCGTGCTGCTCTGCCTCGCCCCCTGCACGCCCGGCGGCGCCCGCGCCCGTCTTCCTGCTCCGCCCCGACCTCGCCCTTGGACGCCTGCCGGCGTGCAGCCGCGTCTGCGCCCGTCCCGTCGTCTCCCCGGACCAAGCTCGCCCGCATCTCCTCTGCCTCGACCTGGCCGGCTGCTGCGCACGTGCCGCCTCCCCTCCGCGGGCCGATCGGGCGGCTCCGGCTCTGACCGTCGCCCCTGCTCCACCCTGCCGCCTGCGCGCCTGCCCGGCCTGCCGCGCCCCGCCACGCCGGCTCCTCGCCGCGCCTCGACCTAGGCCACGCCCGGCCTCCCGCGACCCACCTCGCCGGCTCCCGCCTCCCCGGCTCTTCGGCTGCCGGCCGCGCCTCGATCGCGCCTCGCCTCCGGCCTCCCGCCTGGCCGGCCACCCGCCTCCGCTCACCGGCTCCCCGCCGCCTGCCTCCGGCCTTTCTGCTCCCGCTTCTGTCAGGTCGGCTGCCGGAAAGAGAAGAAGGAGAAGAAAAGGAAAGAGGAAAAGAAGAAAAGAAAAGGGAAAAAGAGATGTACCGGCTGGTTCCTGGACCCGTTTGGTGCGCTAGCTGACCAGGTCCCAATCCGGTTCGGTCCCGATTCGGCGGTGCCCGTTGATACGTCCATTTTGCATCACTATTTTATATCATAATTTACTGCTATTCATCGATATATTTCATATTTAGAAGTGTTACTTATGTTATTTTACCTATTTTGCATGTTTGATGAATAATGGAGAATTGGACACCGGAGTCAGGATTCTGCTGGAAAAAGCACCGTCGAGATGCACTATTTCTGAAGATCAATAAATCGAAGGAGACATATGGAAGTCCTATTTTACCAGAAGATGGAGGAGGCCAAAAGGGGAGGCTGAGAAGGGCCATGGGGGCCCAAACCACACTGGCGCGGTGGGCCCCCTGCCGCGCCGCTGGTGGTTTGGGGCCCTGGCCCACCTCAGCCGTTCCCCCTTCGTGTACTTGACCCCCTCGAACCCTAACACACAGAGGAGGCCATCGAAATATTCCGCCGCCTCCACGAGGCGGAAAACACCAGAGAGCGAAAAGCTCCCCTGCAGGAAGAAATCTGCCGGGGGAAATTCCCTCCCGGAGGGGGAAATCGTCGCCATCATCACCGTCATCGAGCTGGACTTCATCGGGATCATCATCATCATCTCCACCGCCAACACATCATCACCGCCGCTGCACCCCGTCTCCGCTGTAACATCTAGGGCTGAATCTTGTCTATTTCATAGGGGAAACTCTCCCGGTGTTGATTACTCTTGTTATTGATGCTATTGGGTGAAACCATTGGATAAGGTTTATGTTCAGATTGTTATTCATCATCATATCACCTCTGATCATGTTCCGTATGATGTCTTGTGAGTAGTTCGTTTAGTTCTTGAGGACATGGGAGAAGTCTTGATGTTAGTAGTGAACTATGTTGAGTAATATTTAATGGTTTGATGCTTAAGTTGTGGTGTTATTCTTCTAGTGGTGTCATGTGAACGTCGACTACATGATACTTCACCTTTATGGGCCTAGGGGAATGCATTGTGTATTCGTTTGCCAATTGTGGGGTTGCCGGAGTGACAGAAACCTGAACACCCGTTGGTATATCGATGCATGAGGGATAGCAGGATCTCAAAGTTTAAGGCTGTGGTTAGTTTATCTTAATTACTTTCTTGTATTTGCGGATGCTTGCAAGGGGTATAATCACAAGTATGTATTAGTCCTAGGAAGGGCGGTGCATTAGCATAGGTTCACCCACACAACACTTATCAAAACAATGAAGATTAATCAACTATATGAAGCGAAAGCACTTGACAATATTCCCGTGTGTCCTCAAGAACGTTTGGTCATTATAAGTACAACAACCGGCTTGTCCTTTGCTGTAGAAAGGATTGGGCCACTCGCTGCAACTATTATTACTGCATTTTATTTACTTGTACTTTATTTATCTGTCATATCAAAAACTCCTAAAAACTTGTCTGTGAGCATTTACAGTGAATCCTTCATCAAAACCGCTTGTCAACACCTTCTGCTCCTCGTTGGGTTCGACACTCTTATTTATCGAAAGTACTACGATACACCCCCTATACTTGTGGGTCATCAAGACTATTTTCTGGCGCCGTTGCCGGGGAGTGTAGCGCTATTGGTAAGTGGAATTGGTAAGGGAAACATTTATTGTACGTGCTGTTTTTATTTTTGCCTGCTGCTATATCTCATTATGGAGGGGTCTTCTCTTGAATTCCTATTTGGGAAAACAACTACCACTGCTAAGGTAGTAGAGGAGGCGCCAGATGAGCAGGTAATACCGTTCAAAATTCCTATGAAAATTGTTGAACGTGTCACAAATAACCGCTATGCAGGAGATGGAACTGTCCATCCTGGAGATCATTTGTTATTTCTGCATGAATTGTGCGAGTTATTTAAGTGTGCAGGTATCTCGATGGGAGAAGTTAAGAAGAAATTATTCTCTCTATCACTGTCTGGTAAAGCTGCACATTGGTATAAACTGCTGAAGAATGGGTATTCTCTTGGATGGGAGGAAATTGTACCTCTCTTTTACTCCAAATTCTATCCTCCAAGTGAGATTCATAAGGATCGGAACCTCATATATAACTTCTGGCCCTATGATGGAGAGAGTATCGCTCAAGCGTGGGGGAGATTGAAGGCATTAATGCTCAAATGTCCCATTCATGAGCTTCCTGGTAATGTTGTTATTGATAACTTTTATGCAAGACTCTCCTTTCAAGATAAAACTCTATTGGATACCACTTGTGCTGGATCGTTCACTCGTAATAAAGAAGAGTTTAAGTGGGACCTTCTTGATCGGATTCAGGAGAACACTGAAGGATGGGAGAATGACAAAGGTAGGGAGTCAGGTATAAACTATGACTTTGAGTGTGTTAAAAATTTATGGATACTGATGATTATCGCAAAATTAGCACTACTTATGGTCTTGACTCTCAAATTGTTGCAAACTTTTATAAAGCCTTTGCTTCCTATTTCGGTTTGCCGAAGGAGGGTTTTAAAAATTATCATGAACCATATAAAGATGAATCTGTTTCTCATATATCTAAAGGTGTTGAGGTTAATGTTGTGATCGCATTATTCCAGAACCTTATATTGAAAAAGTTCCTTTTCCTAATAAGATTAAGGAACATACTATCATAACTGGTGTTGTTAGTAAAAGTAATAAGAAAACTACCAAACCTGATGAGCAAATAACTGTTGAACCTGTTGTAGCATTGGTTAAAGATCTTGTCACTGAAAATTTAGAAGATAGACACATTATCTTTTGTGAGGATGCTTCTAATATTGTCTCACATCCTAAAAGTTCTAGGAAGTCTAGTGTTCCTGTGCTTTCTGTTAGGATAGGTGATCATTGCTATTATGGTTTATGTGATATTGGTGCAAGTTCTAGTGCTATTCCTTATGAGCTTTACAGGGAAATTATGCACGAAATTGCTCCTTGTAAACTTGAAGAGATTGATGTGGTTATTCAGCTTGCTAATAGGGAAACTATCTCTCCAATTGGTATCATTAGAGATGTCGAAGTCCTTTGTGGTAAGACTAAATACCCTGCTGATTTTCTTGTACTTGGGTCGGCTGCCAATGATAGTTGTCCTATTATTTTTGGTAGACCTTTTCTGAATACTTGTGGTGCTGTTATAGACTGTAAGAAAGAGAAAATCTTTACTAAATTTGCTGGTGAATCTTATGAATTCAATTTCTCTAAATTTGCTAAAGCACCTTATGAAACTGAATTGCCTAGTGAGGATTTTGAAATTGCTCAACTTGCATCTATTGTTCTTGCTCCTAACAATGCTTTGCAGCAACATATGGAGAATCATGAAAGTGAGAACTTCAGGGAAGAAAGGAATGAGCTTGATGAAGTATTCCTTCGTCAACCTATGCTCAAACACAATTTACCTGTGGAAGATTTGGGTACCACAATGCCACCCAAGGAGGATCCTGTTTTTGATTTGAAACCTCTGCCTGATAATCTTAAATATGCTTATATTGATGATAAGAAAATATATCCTGTTATTATCAGCTCTAAACTTTCAGGTACAGAGGAGGAAAGGTTATTGGGAGTGTTGAGAAACACCGCGGAGCTATGGGATATACTCTTGATGACCTGAAGGGAATTTCTCCTACTATATGTCAGCACGCCATCAACATGGAACCTGATGCAAAGCCTGTTGTTGAGCATCAGCGTCGTTTAATACCCAAGATGAAAGAAGTGGTAAGAAATGAGGTATTAAAACTTCTTGAAGCTGGTATTATTTATCCTATTGCTGATAGTAGATGGGTAAGTCCTGTGCATTGTGTTCCTAAGAAAGGAGGAATTACCGTTGTTCCTAATGAAAATGATGAACTAATTCCTCAAAGAGTAGTAGTTGGTTATAGGATGTGCATTGATTTTAGAAAGGTTAACAAAGTAACTAAGAAAGATCATTATCCTTTGCCTTTTATTGATCAAATGCTTGAGAGGTTGTCAAGAAAACTCACTTTTGTTTCCTTGATGGGTATTCTGGGTTTTCTCAAATTGCTGTGAGAGCGCAAGATCAAGAGAAAACTACTTTTACTTGTCCTTATGGAACTTATGCTTATAGACGTATGCCTTTTGGTTTATGTAATGCTCCTGCTACTTTTCAAAGATGCATGTCTGCTATTTTTCATGGCTTTTGTGAGGAAATTGTGGAAGTCTTCATGGACGATTTCTCCGTCTATGGAACTTCCTTTGATAATTGTTTGCACAACCTTGACAAAGTTTTGCAGAGATGTGAAGAAACTAGCCTTGTTCTTAATTGGGAGAAATGCCACTTTATGGTTAATGAAGGAATTGTTCTTGGACATAAAATTTCTGAAAGAGGTATTGAAGTTGATCGAGCTAAAGTGGAGGCAATTGAAAAGATGCCTTGTCCCAAAGATGTTAAAGGTATTCGTAGTATTCTTGGTCATGCTGGTTTTTATAGGAGGTTTATTAAAGATTTCTCTAAAATTTCCAAGCCTCTTACTAATCTTCTTCAAAAAGATGTACCATTTGTTTTTGATGATGATTGTAAGGAAGCTTTTGAAACTTTGAAAAAGGCTTTAATCACCGCTCCTGTAGTTGAACCACCTGATTGGAATTTACCTTTTGAAATTATGTGTGATGCTAGTGATTATGCTGTAGGCGCTGTTCTTGGGCAGCGAGTAGATAAAAAGTTAAATGTTATTCATTATGCTAGTAAAACTCTTGATTCTGCTCAAAAGAATTATGCCACTACTGAAAAAGAATTTCTAGCTGTAGTTTTTGCTTGTGACAAATTTCGACCCTACATAGTTGATTCGAAAGTCACTATTCATACTGATCATGCTGCAATTAGATACCTTATGGAAAAGAAAGATGCTAAGCCAAGGCTTATTAGATGGGTACTTCTTTTGCAAGAATTTGATTTGCATATCATAGATAGAAAAGGTGCTGAAAATCCTGTTGCTGATAATTTGTCTAGATTGGAAAGCATTCCTTATGATCCTATTCCTGTTAATGATAGCTTTCCAAATGAACAATTGGCTGCAATAAGTGTAAGTTCGCGAGATAGTCCTTGGTATGCTGATTATGCTAACTTTATTGTTTCCAAGTACTTGCCTCCAACCTTTTCAGCTCAGCAAAGAAGGAAATTCTTTTATGACTTGCGGCATTACTTTTGGGATGACCCACACTTATATAAAGAAGGAGTCGATGGTATTATGCGAAGATGTGTTCCTGAATATGAACAACAGGAAATACTGAGGAAATGCCATGGAAGTGCTTATGGAGGGCATCACGCTGGAGATAGAACTGCGCAGAAAGTTCTACAATCAGGTTTTTATTGGCCTACCCTCTTTAAGGATGCAAGAAAGTTTATTTTATCTTGTGATGAATGTCAAAGGGTTGGTAATATCTCTAGACGCAATGAAATGCCTATGAGTTATTCTCTTGTTATTGAACCATTTGATTGTTGGGGATTCGACTTCATGGGTCCTTTTCCTTCTTCACAAGGTAATACTCATATACTTGTTGCTGTTGATTATGTCACTAAATGGGTAGAAGCTATACCTACTAAAAGTGCTGATGGTGAGACCTCTTTAAAAATGCTTCAAGATGTCATTTTTCCTAGGTTTGGTGTACCTAGATATCTTATGACTGATGGAGGTTCTCATTTTATCCATGGTGGTTTTAGAAAGACTCTTGCTAAATATGGTGTTAATCATAGAATTGCTTCAGCCTATCATCCTCAAACTAGTGGACAAGTAGAATTGTCAAATAGGGAGATTAAATCTATCTTGCAAAAGACTGTTAATAAATCTAGAAAAAATTGGGCTAGTAAGTTAAATGATGCTTTATGGGCTTATAGAACTGCTTATAAGAACCCCATGGGCATGTCTCCTTATAAAATGGTTTATGGTAAAGCTTGTCACTTGCCTTTAGAATTAGAACACAAAGCTTATTGGGCAGTGAGAGAACTTAATAGAGATTTTAAACTTGCCGGTGAGAAAAGGTTGTTGCATTTAAGTTCTTTAGATGAATGGAGAAGTGAGGCTTATGAAAATGCTAGACTCTTTAAAGAAAAAGTTAAGAGATGGCATGATAGGAGAATTCTTAAAAGAGAATTTAATGTTGGTGAGAAAGTTCTATTGTATAGGTCTCGTCTCAGATTTTTTGCAGGAAAGTTACTCTCAAAATGGGAAGGACCATTTGTTATTGTGGAGGTGTATCGTTCAGGTGCAATAAAAATTGCTTCATTGAAAGATAACTCTACACAAGTGGTAAATGGTCAAAGACTCAAGCATTATATTTCTGGAGATTCTATTAATGAAGAGGTTGATACAATTAAAGTGGTGACTCCGGAAACTTTCATTGAAGAACATTTTTCTGGGACTGCAGAATTCGATTCGAATAGGTAACAGTTTCGGTAAGAAAAGTTTCGCGAATAACTTTCTAGAAGATATTTTCGTCGTTTTTATTAAATATGGAAAAATAAGAGACCGAACCGGATGGGAGACGGCACCCGTGGTGCCCAAACCATAGGTCGGCGCGGTGGGCCCCCCAGCCGCGCCGCCTGGTGGTTTGAGCACCCCGGAGCTCGTCTCCGATCAGGTTTCCTCCTGTACCTTCCTTATGTTGTAAAACTTTTTGCTATATAACTCACCCGAACCCCCGAGGTTCGTATCTCGCCTTTTCATCGTGTTTCGTTTCGAGCTGTTTCTGTCCAGATATTGTTTTCAGATCTAGAGCTGCCATGTCTTCATCGAAGCCTCCAAAGGACAGTTTCTTTGTGAACGTCGTCACCCCATACATGGATGAGCTGAAGATGCATCCCAAGGAGTCGCAGATGGTTGATGGAAAGCTGGACGGAAGACGTGCGAGGACCCAAAGGAGAAGGGAGCCTGGAAGCCAGGATGGAGAAGCTGGAGCAAGAGGTCTTCACATACAAAAAGCTGGCGGAACGTGAAGTGGGAGTCTTCCACTCAATGGTGTCCGCGCTGGTCGCTGAACATAAGAAGGAGACTGCACAACTCTGGGAAGACATATTTCACCTCATCAACACCACCAACAAACTGCAGGCGCAACTCTATGACGTCCAGAATCAAAACTGTGAGTATGAAACTCGGTTTAAAAACATAAGCGCTGCTGCTAGTTTCAGGATAATCGAAACCAAGTCGTCCTTTGTTGATGGGAAACCCCTTCCCTGGAAGTCTGATGATGAGGACAATTCACCACCACCACCGAAGGAGTAATTCATCATAAGTATTGGCATCCCCTTGGTTTGTTCCAAGCTTGGGGGAGTGCCGCGGTATCACATCATTATCTTTACCTTTTACTTTTCCATAAAGTCATATCGTGAGTAGGGAAGTTATCTTATATGATGGTTTGCAATGTGGAAGTATCTCTCTTTTAGTTGGTTATCTATGTATCCCTTGGTGTGAGTTGCCGTTATGAAATATTAATGAGAAGTTTTATCATTTACTTTCTGCATACTTTATTTTAGCTTGCAATTCTCTTTCATATTGATAACCTTGTTGTTAGTATAGGGATCACTTTTTAGAGCACCAAGTTAATCTTTTTGGTTTTGGCAAACTTAGCATTGGTCAGTAGTAGACAATACTTTGAGACTTAAGTAGAGAGAGGGAGTGCATGCAAATATATTATTCCATGATCTTTCTTTCTTTGTAGCTCATAAGCTTAGTATTCTTAAGTTAAACTATTTGTGCTTCTAAGGAAGATTGCATGATTATTCTTATCACTTGTATAATTGTTTGTATCCCTCAACTCTTATGCTTGCTACATAACCTTGCTAGCCAAAGACCTGTATCGAGAGGGAATGCTTCTCATACATCCAAACCTTGAGCCAAACCATTGCCATTCGAGTCCACCATAACTTCCTACTATATGGTATTTTGCGCCATTCCAAGTAAATACTTCATGTGCTACCTTTAAATTATTCAAAACTTATTACTCCTAGTTTTGTGTCACTGTTTATTAGCTCATGAGGGTTGTAGAGTTTCTCTCACTTTTGTCAAACAGACTTTCACCAATGGACTAGTGGCATATACACCGCTTATCCAACAATTTGCAAAAAGAGCTGGCAAATGGGGTGCCCAGTCCCAATTAACTACAACTTTCATTAATAATTCTCTTCACATGTTTTGCCCTGATTTATCAGTAAGCAACTTAATTTGCAAATAGACACTCCTCCATGGTATGTGAATGTTGGAAGGCACCCGAGGATTCGGTTAGCCATGGCTTGTGTAAGCAAAAGGTTGGGAGGAGTGTCAACTATAAAGAAACTAAAATACATGTGTAAACAAAAGAGAAGAGGGATGATCTACCTTGCTGGTAGAGATAACGTCCTTCATGGGAGCCGCTCTTGAAAGTCTGGTTGACAAGGGGTTAGTGTTCACTTTACTACGATTCGTTGACAACGACATACATCTCAAACAACTATTTTTCTCTCTATATGCTTTGCAAAACTTAAAAGCTCTAGCACATGATTTAATCCCTGCTTCCCTCTGCGAAGGGCCTATCTTTTACATTATTGTTGAGTCAGTAAACCCATTCCTCTCTATCTCAAGCAAGCATTTGAGTTGTTGAGATCCAATTAGTTATATGTGTTGATACTTCTAATCATATCTCTCATTTCCTTGTTTCGCACAATAGCTTTTATCCGAATGAATATAACTTTGAAAGTTATCAATGACTGTAAGGAGACTGTTATGATTAAGGCATGTAAGTTCTGCTATATAAGCTCTGATATAAAGACTCTTCTCGAAAGATAAGTATGATCTGTTAATTGTTCTCTGACCAAGAGTTTAAGTTTGCCTTCACCAATCATGGTTCTCTTTATGCACTTCATCGTGGTTCCCTTTACTTATTTCAAGTTAGATTATATGAAGGGAAGTTGCTGTCTAGAATGACTTGTGTATCAATGAATGTGATGCTTCTTGTCCGTATTTTATTTATCGACACTTTGCTCCATAAACTTGTGGTCATGTTTACTGAGCTCAGTTTTCGCTTGGGGACAAGCGAGGTCTAAGCTTGGGGGGGTTGATACGTCCATTTTGCATCACTATTTTATATCATAATTTACTGCTATTCATCGATATATTTCATATTTAGAAGTGTTACTTATGTTATTTTACCTATTTTGCATGTTTGATGAATAATGGAGAATTGGACACCGGAGTCAGGATTCTGCTGGAAAAAGCACCGTCGAGATGCACTATTTCTGAAGATCAATAAATCGAAGGAGACATATGGAAGTCCTATTTTACCAGAAGATGGAGGAGGCCAAAAGGGGAGCTGAAGGGCCATGGGGGCCCTCCACACTGGCGCGGTGGGCCCCCTGCCGCGCCGCCAGGTGGTTTGGGGGCCCTGGCCCACCTCAGCCGTTCCCCCTTCGCGTACTTGACCCCCTCGGAACCCTAACACAGAGGAGGCCATCGAAATATTCCGCCGCCTCCACGAGGCGGAAAACACCAGAGAGCGAAAAGCTCCCCTGCAGGAAGAAATCTGCCGGGGGAAATTCCCTCCCGGAGGGGGAAATCGTCGCCATCATCACCGTCATCGAGCTGGACTTCATCGGGATCATCATCATCATCATCTCCACCGCCAACACCATCATCACCCCGCTGCACCCCGTCTCCGTTGTAACATCTAGGGCTGAATCTTGTCTATTTCATAGGGGAAACTCTCCCGGTGTTGATTACTCTTGTTATTGATGCTATTGGGTGAAACCATTGGACTAAGGTTTATGTTCAGATTGTTATTCATCATCATATCACCTCTGATCATGTTCCGTATGATGTCTTGTGAGTAGTTCGTTTAGTTCTTGAGGACATGGGAGAAGTCTTGATGTTAGTAGTGAACTATGTTGAGTAATATTTAATGGTTTGATGCTTAAGTTGTGGTGTTATTCTTCTAGTGGTGTCATGTGAACGTCGACTACATGATACTTCACCTTTATGGGCCTAGGGGAATGCATTGTGTATTCGTTTGCCAATTGTGGGGTTGCCGGAGTGACAGAAACCTGAACACCCGTTGGTATATCGATGCATGAGGGATAGCAGGATCTCAAAGTTTAAGGCTGTGGTTAGTTTATCTTAATTACTTTCTTGTATTTGCGGATGCTTGCAAGGGGTATAATCACAAGTATGTATTAGTCCTAGGAAGGGCGGTGCATTAGCATAGGTTCACCCACACAACACTTATCAAAACAATGAAGATTAATCAACTATATGAAGCGAAAGCACTTGACAATATTCCCGTGTGTCCTCAAGAACGTTTGGTCATTATAAGTACAACAACCGGCTTGTCCTTTGCTGTAGAAAGGATTGGGCCACTCGCTGCAACTATTATTACTGCATTTTATTTACTTGTACTTTATTTATCTGTCATATCAAAACTCCTAAAAACTTGTCTGTGAGCATTTACAGTGAATCCTTCATCAAAACCGCTTGTCAACACCTTCTGCTCCTCGTTGGGTTCGACACTCTTATTTATCGAAAGTACTACGATACACCCCCTATACTTGTGGGTCATCACCCGTTTGGCTGCTTGGCCGGCTGGAGCCAGGCCGGCTGGACGCTAGCCGGTCGCGGCCGACTTGTGGGGACCCCGGACTAGCTGTCCGAAATACCCGATTATGCTTAACACAACGATCCCGTGATCCGTCTGTCGTTGCACATAATCCGAATTGGATACCAAAGTTTACATCCATTACAGTACCGAATAAAAGTCTTACATAAATGGTCATTTAGACCAAGTTCTTACATAGGTGCCTTCATGGGCCAAACCAAAATATCAGCGGAAGCTACGGCGTAGTAGACATCATTTTCTAACGACGACAACCCGACAGGCAGCTGACTTGTGGAGATCCTTAGTTGGCGTAGAAGTCGCCATACTCCTGCTCAGCGTAGTGTTCCTCCTCGTAGTCTGGCTAGGTCAATAGCCAGGGACGAAACCAATATAAGTACATTTGAATGTACTCGCAAACTACCCCAACATGAGTATGCACTAGTTTTATTTTAGTTGACAACATTTCTTATTTAAACATCTCTATATCTTTATTGAAAAAGGTAAGAAGAGTTTTTTTAACTATCCTTTAAAGAAGTCACCATTTTCATCTGTTTTTCCAAAACTCCCCCTTTTTCCGACCATAGCCTGTCATGGTTCACTTTCATCCAACCACCTCATACCGATCCGTTGGTATAGGGGTAGGAAACAATCTCCACTTCATTTTTCTTTTAAAACTCAAAGTCTTTTTAAAAAAACTTGCACATGGTCTTAGGACAGTCTCCCAATTGTCCATATCCGAGGACTCGGCTATTCGAATAGTTTTAAACACTCTGTAGAGGTAGCACGCTTTTAAACCCACATCCATCCGGCAACTCATCGTGTCTGCCACGTCTCGCCATACCAGGTGTATGCGAAGTAAGCCGCCGGCCATAGCCTCTTATTTGCTCATGCTAGTATAGGATCCTTCCCATATGACACTTTCCATCGACACCCAGTCCGGTTTCCCGTCAGAAACCCTAAGTGTGAGGACTCATAGTTTTGTCCGGCGGTTTATGGTGGAACCTTCTATCCTCCCCACCAACTTGTGTGAGGACCCGGGTCAGGGGGTAGATCCTCAGACCATCCCCTCATGCATAACGGAGTCATCTCCGTCGATGAGGTATCCAATACTAATAAGAGCAAATTACATGACTACGCCTTTTCCCATATGTGGTAAATGTGGTCGCACAGGGTAGGATTGGTTTCCATAGTACTAGGACACTGTGCATTTTTCATAAACATCACCATTTTTCCACTTTTCCAATACAACACCGACATCTCGGCAGTCCATAAACTCTCAAGAAACTTCAAAGGAGTTTTGAATAAACAACCTTGTTTTTACATCCTAAAGTTTTATATAAACTACTACATAGGGTGGCAAAATAATATCCATATATTTTTGAAATGGGTTTTGTAAATCTTGCTTTGAGAGTAAACATGTTATGAAAGTAGATGCATATGTTGGTAGTGCAAGCTCAGAGAATAGCTTGCCTTGCTTGGCAAAGTGATCTTGCTCTTGTTCTTCAAATTCAGCAAACTCTCCTTCCTCGATATATCCGACAACGTTCTCGTCTAATTAATAAACAAACAATGCAAACAATCACTAAGCTATACAAGCAATCATCTCAACATAACCATCATCAACATCACAATTAGCTACTGCACACATCAAACCACACAATTTGATTTTCAAATAAAATTGAATTAAACACTATTTAATTACTTCTAAATTATGGCAGAACTAGTTATTCATGTTTAATTCCACAACTTGAGTTCTGTTGGTCAAAAAAATACAAACTAAAATTCTATGGAAAGCTACTGATGTTTAGAATACAACCCAATTTGAATTGGATCATTTGGAGTTACCAAACTCCCTACAGATTGGATTGAATCCAGTAGCTTAATAATCAAGTTTTAGCTACCAATTAAATTCTATTGTTCCAAAAATTAAACCCTTTGAGTGGTAACTAAAAATAGCTAATGTGAGCTAACAAAATTGGTCCTATCTCATTTGGATCAACCAATAAACATATTTGTTTGTTTTAGTCCAGAAGGGTTTATCTTAAAGTCAACAATTCATACTACTTAATTAATTCTACCAAAATTAGGGGACCTAACACAAGGCATTACTAAGCTAGAAAAATTGGTTTGGAATTATTTGGACTCACAGAGCATCAGAAACAAATAAGTTTAGAATTTAAACCTTCTGTAGCATTTTCAATAATACTTTTTACTTATTTAATTAAATGACATGAGACCAATTGTGTTGGTTAAAAAACTTCATAAGCTTTCCAGAACAGTTGAGTTTGATTTATTTGGATTCATAAATCTCGAGATATTGAATTTTAAAGTTGGATCCAGTACTGAATTCTCATAGAAGTTTGAAATTCGAAAATTCCCTCCTCTGGATAATGTTCAAAATTCTGACTAGTGGGGCCTACATGGCAGCGGCGCATCGCGCGCGGGGAAATGATTTAAAACCTGACGAGTGGGGCCCACCCGTCAGTCTCTCTCTCTCTTTCATTTCTAAACGAAGCGGTACGCAACCGTTGGATTTAGATCCAACGGCCCACGTTTGCCCACGTCGACGGCAACGTCGGCGACCTAAAACGAGCGGCGCTGCCGCGCCGGCGACGGCGAGGTGGATGAATCTCTCACCTAGAGGGCTCGGGAGGTCGCGGAGATGATGCAGATCGACGGCGGTGGTGAGGTGGAAGCTTCTGGCCGAGTTACACTTGCTGGGGTGGGCTGGTTCGTCAGCGGCGCGCTCTCGCTCTTCCACGGCCACGGGCAGCAACTCCGGCGAGGTTCCACGGCCGCGTCTGGGCACTGATCAAAGGGAAAAAGGGTGCGGTGAGTGCGGTGAAGCAGAGGGAAGCAAGTGCAGGCCAAAGAGGGAAGAATGGGGCAGTGTGGCGTCGTGGCCACGACGGACCTCGACGGCGGCAGTGGCTACGGCACAGCACGCCCTCCTGGCGGTGCACGGCGAATTGAGAGGGGTCAGTGAGGGAGTGGGGTGGTGTGGTGTTCGCAGAGGGTGCGGGGTGGTTTTATAGTGCGGGATGTGCGTATGGTGACGGAGTGCACGGCGACGTCCACGGCGACACGGCGGAGATATTTCTCCCCAATCCGACGCGGCGGTGCGAGGGACGTGGAGACAAGGCGTTCACCGGGGTCCGGACGTGTTCTAGAAGATCTCGGCCAAGCGCGGCGTGTCGGGGAGCAGCGAGCTGGCCAATTTGGTCGACGACGGCGAGCTCGCCACGGCGACGCTGGAGGGAAATCGAGGCGAGGGCGCGTAACTGCTCTCCTCTGCGGCGCCGCGGCTGCAGAGGCACAGGGGCGAGGGGGTGCACGGCCAGGGGGGCCTGGGGAGTGCGGAAACGGCGAGCACGGTCGCGGCGACACGGCGATGGTCGTCGGGGCTGGAGTCGACGACGGTTTTTCAGAAAACCCCTGCTTCTTCTTTTCTGTTATCACAACTAGGTCCTTCTATGTTTCTTTTTAAAACCAGAAGGTTTTCTAGGATTTAATTAGGGCACTTAAGCATTTTAGAAAAAATTGCAAAAATTTGTGGGGCCTTCCCATAACAGTAGAAGCTCCACAAAAATTGGCATAAAATAATAAAATGTTTTGAAACATTTTCTTTTATAGTACTTTGTTTATGTTATTTTAATTTATTTCAATTTGTTTTTATTTTGAATTTTAAACTAATTCAAAAATAATATTTGAGAGGGGAAAAGTGGTAGGAACAAAATGGGGAGGGTTTACATTACAACTCCACTGACTTTGGTTTGAAATAATTGAGTTTGTCACTTGGAGATTTTCATGTGACAACTTGTCACTTTTATTTTTTTGCTTTGATTTTATTTTGCTTTCTTTCTTTCTTACTAGTGTTTACTAGAGCAAACACTCACACAAACAGTAAGAACACATCTCAAGTAACAAAAGGCAATTAACATACAATAAACAACAAAAGTTTTTGTTGGCTCTCATTTTTGGAATATAATCCCTGATAATAATTTGGGATGTTACAATCCTTCCCCCTTAAAATAAATCTCGTCCCGAGATTTGCTAGGCCTGGGTACTAAAGAGGTCTGGAAATTCACTTCGAAGATAATCTTCGCGTTCCCAAGTGGCTTCTTCTTTAGAGTGGTTAGTCCACTGGACTTTGTAAAACTTGATCGCACGTCTTCGGGTAACACGAACATCTTCTTCGAGAATTTTGAGGGGTCTCTCACGATAAGTCAAGTCTTGGTTCAGGTCGATGGAGAGGTGTCGATGTTTTTGAAAACATCAGGCGGTCAGGAACTTCAAGACACTTCCGGAGCAAGGAAGTGTGGAAGACATCATGATAATCTCCTAACTCCTGGGGTAACTCCAGCTGATAGGATACTTCTCCTCGACGAGCAATGACCTTGAAGGGTCCAATATACCTTGGCGCTAATTTTCCTTTAACATGGAAACGCTGCATTCCTTAAGGGGTGTCACTCGGAGATAAACATGATCTCCGACGTTGAAGGTGAGGTCACGACGCTTGGTGTCAGCGTAACTCTTCTGACGGGATTGGGCAGTTTTGAGGCGTTCACGAATAAGCTGAACTTGTTCTTCAGCTTCACGGAGGGTACCGGTCCGAACAACTTGCTTTCTCCTGTATCGGACCAATCAGGGGTGTACGACACTTCTTGCCGTAAAGGGCTTCAAAAGGGGCCATTTGCAGACTAGACTGATAACTGTTGTTGTATGAAAACTCTGCAAACGGAAGACAATCTTCCCACTTGGAACCATAGGATAGAACACATGCGCGAAGCATGTCCTCCAATATTTGGTTCACTCGCTCAGTTTGGCCATCGGTCTGGGGATGAAGCTGTGCTAAATGCTAACTTGGTTCCGAGGGCTTCATGAAAGGGATTTCCAGAACCTTGAGGTGAATTGCGTGCCTCTATCAGATACAATCTTCTTAGGCACACCATGCAGGCTCACTATTCTGGAAATATGCAGGTCTGCTAACCGAGCTCCGGTATGAGTGGTCTTGACAGGAACAAAGTGGGCAACCTTGGTCAGTCGATCAACGATGACCCAGATTGAATCATGGCCTCGGTTGGATCTGGGAAGTCCGGTATAAAATCCATTCCAATCTCATCCCACTTCCATTCGGGAATTTTCAATGGTTGAAGCAATCCAGCGGGTCGCTGATGTTCAGCCTTGACTCGCTGACAGATATCACACTTGGCTACGAAAGAACCAATCTCTCGCTTCATTCCATGCCACCAAAATCTTTCTCGAAGGTCTTGGTACATTTTGGTTCCGCCGGGGTGGATTGAATAAGGGGTTCATGGGCCTCCTTCAGGATTAACTCCTAAGTTCCGTGACATTGGGCACACAGATACGGTCATTGAATTTCAGCACTCCTTCAGCATCTTCGGTAAAAACCGGGTGCTTTGCCGAGGGAAATTTTCTTCCTAATCCCCTCTATGCTTTCATGACCGTTTTGGCTTCTTTGATTTGATCCATCAGGGTTGGGGTTAACTCTAGATTGGCGAGATAACCATGGCTAACAAGCTCTAGTCCAAAATCTTGGAAGTCTTTGAACAAGGCTGGCTGTTCGGCTTGGATCGGGCATTCAGGGTGCAAGGCTTGCGACTAAGGCATCGGCAACTACATTAGCCTTTCCGGGGTGATAATGGATTCCAATATCATAATCCTTGATTAATTCCATCCATCTCCTCTGTCGCAGGTTCAGATCTTTCTGGTGTGGGAGAAAATATACTTCAGCTTTTGTGATCTGTATAGACCTCACAGCGATGTCCCGCAAGATAGGGACGCCACTTCTTAAGAGCAAAGACT
>CAMZMU010000069.1:19755485-19870072 GCA_947311845.1 Poa pratensis
CTCCCGCCTGGCCGGCCACCCGCCTCCGCTCACCGGCTCCGCGCCTGCCTCGGCCTTTCTGCTCCGCTTCTGTCAGGTCGGGCTGCGGAAAGAGAAGTTGGAGAAGAAAAGGAAGAGGAAAAGAGAAAAGAAAAGGGGGAAAAAGAGATGTACGGTGGTTCCTGGACCCGTTTGGTGCGCTAGCTGACCAGGTCCCAACCGGTTCGGTCCACGATTCGGCGGTTGTGCCCTTGATACGTCCATTTTGCATCACTATTTTATATCATAATTTACTGCTATTCATCGATATATTTCATATTTAGAAGTGTTACTTATGTTATTTTACCTATTTTGCATGTTTGATGAATAATGGAGAATTGGACACCGGAGTCAGGATTCTGCTGGAAAAAGCACCGTCGAGATGCACTATTTCTGAAGATCAATAAATCGAAGGAGACATATGGAAGTTCCTATTTTACCAGAAGATGGAGGAGGCCAAAAGGGGAGGCTGAGATGGGCCATGGTGGGCCCCCCTGCTGGTGGGGCCCCCTGCCGCGCCGCCAGGTGGTTTGGGGGCCCTGGCCCACCTCAGCCGTTCCCCCTTCGCGTACTTGACCCCCTCGGAACCCTAACACAGGAGGAGGCCATCGAAATATTCCGCCGCCTCCACGAGGCGGAAAACACCAGAGAGCGAAAAGCTCCCCTGCAGGAAGAAATCTGCCGGGGGAAATTCCCTCCCGGAGGGGGAAATCGTCGCCATCATCACCGTCATCGAGCTGGACTTCATCGGGATCATCATCATCATCATCCCGCCAACATCATCATCACCGCCGCTGCACCGTCTCCGCTATAACATCTAGGGCTGAATCTTGTCTATTTCATAGGGGAAACTCTCCCGGTGTTGATTACTCTTGTTATTGATGCTATTGGGTGAAACCATTGGACTAAGGTTTATGTTCAGATTGTTATTCATCATCATATCACCTCTGATCATGTTCCGTATGATGTCTTGTGAGTAGTTCGTTTAGTTCTTGAGGACATGGGAGAAGTCTTGATGTTAGTAGTGAACTATGTTGAGTAATATTTAATGGTTTGATGCTTAAGTTGTGGTGTTATTCTTCTAGTGGTGTCATGTGAACGTCGACTACATGATACTTCACCTTTATGGGCCTAGGGGAATGCATTGTGTATTCGTTTGCCAATTGTGGGGTTGCCGGAGTGACAGAAACCTGAACACCCGTTGGTATATCGATGCATGAGGGATAGCAGGATCTCAAAGTTTAAGGCTGTGGTTAGTTTACTTAATTACTTTCTTGTATTTGCGGATGCTTGCAAGGGGTATAATCACAAGTATGTATTAGTCCTAGGAAGGGCGGTGCATTAGCATAGGTTCACCCACACAACACTTATCAAAACAATGAAGATTAATCAACTATATGAAGCGAAAGCACTTGACAATATTCCCGTGTGTCCTCAAGAACGTTTGGTCATTATAAGTACAACAACCGGCTTGTCCTTTGCTGTAGAAAGGATTGGGCCACTCGCTGCAACTATATTACTGCATTTTATTTACTTGTACTTTATTTATCTGTCATATCAAAAACTCCTAAAAACTTGTCTGTGAGCATTTACAGTGAATCCTTCATCAAAACCGCTTGTCAACACCTTCTGCTCCTCGTTGGGTTCGACACTCTTATTTATCGAAAGTACTACGATACACCCCCTATACTTGTGGGTTATCAAGACTATTTTCTGGCGCCGTTGCCGGGGAGTGTAGCGCTATTGGTAAGTGGAATTGGTAAGGGAAACATTTATTGTACGTGCTGTTTTTATTTTTGCCTGCTGCTATATCTCATTATGGAGGGGTCTTCTCTTGAATTCCTATTTGGGAAAACAACTACCACTGCTAAGGTAGTAGAGGAGGCCCAGATGAGCAGGTAATACCGTTCAAAATTCCTATGAAAATTGTTGAACGTGTCACAAATAACCGCTATGCAGGAGATGGAACTGTCCATCCTGGAGATCATTTGTTATTTCTGCATGAATTGTGCGAGTTATTTAAGTGTGCAGGTATCTCGATGGGAGAAGTTAAGAAGAAATTATTCTCTCTATCACTGTCTGGTAAAGCTGCACATTGGTATAAACTGCTGAAGAATGGGTATTCTCTTGGATGGGAGGAAATTGTACCTCTCTTTTACTCCAAATTCTATCCTCCAAGTGAGATTCATAAGGATCGGAACCTCATATATAACTTCTGGCCCTATGATGGAGAGAGTATCGCTCAAGCGTGGGGGAGATTGAAGGCATTAATGCTCAAATGTCCCATTCATGAGCTTCCTGGTAATATTGTTATTGATAACTTTTATGCAAGACTCTCCTTTCAAGATAAAACTCTATTGGATACCACTTGTGCTGGATCGTTCACTCGTAATAAAGAAGAGTTTAAGTGGGACCTTCTTGATCGGATTCAGGAGAACACTGAAGGATGGGAGAATGACAAAGGTAGGGAGTCAGGTATAACTATGACTTTGAGTGTGTTAAAAAATTTATGGATACTGATGATTATCGCAAAATTAGCACTACTTATGGTCTTGACTCTCAAATTGTTGCAAACTTTTATAAAGCCTTTGCTTCCTATTTCGGTTTGCCGAAGGAGGGTTTTAAAAATTATCATGAACCATATAAAGATGAATCTGTTTCTCATATATCTAAAGGTGTTGAGGTTAATGTTGCTGATCGCATTATTCCAGAACCTTATATTGAAAAAGTTCCTTTTCCTAATAAGATTAAGGAACATACTATCATAACTGGTGTTGTTAGTAAAAGTAATAAGAAAACTACCAAACCTGATGAGCAAATAACTGTTGAACCTGTTGTAGCATTGGTTAAAGATCTTGTCACTGAAAATTTAGAAGATAGACACATTATCTTTTGTGAGGATGCTTCTAATATTGTCTCACATCCTAAAAGTTCTAGGAAGTCTAGTGTTCCTGTGCTTTCTGTTAGGATAGGTGATCATTGCTATTATGGTTTATGTGATATTGGTGCAAGTTCTAGTGCTATTCCTTATGAGCTTTACAGGGAAATTATGCACGAAATTGCTCCTTGTAAACTTGAAGAGATTGATGTGGTTATTCAGCTTGCTAATAGGGAAACTATCTCTCCAATTGGTATCATTAGAGATGTCGAAGTCCTTTGTGGTAAGACTAAATACCCTGCTGATTTTCTTGTACTTGGGTCGGCTGCCAATGATAGTTGTCCTATTATTTTTGGTAGACCTTTTCTGAATACTTGTGGTGCTGTTATAGACTGTAAGAAAGAGAAAATCTTTACTAAATTTGCTGGTGAATCTTATGAATTCAATTTCTCTAAATTTGCTAAAGCACCTTATGAAACTGAATTGCCTAGTGAGGATTTTGAAATTGCTCAACTTGCATCTATTGTTCTTGCTCCTAACAATGCTTTGCAGCAACATATGGAGAATCATGAAAGTGAGAACTTCAGGGAAGAAAGGAATGAGCTTGATGAAGTATTCCTTCGTCAACCTATGCTCAAACACAATTTACCTGTGGAAGATTTGGGTACCACAATGCCACCCAAGGAGGATCCTGTTTTTGATTTGAAACCTCTGCCTGATAATCTTAAATATGCTTATATTGATGATAAGAAAATATATCCTGTTATTATCAGCTCTAAACTTTCAGGTACAGAGGAGGAAAGGTTATTGGGAGTGTTGAGGAAACACCGCGGAGCTATGGGATATACTCTTGATGACCTGAAGGGAATTTCTCCTACTATATGTCAGCACGCCATCAACATGGAACCTGATGCAAAGCCTGTTGTTGAGCATCAGCGTCGTTTAATACCCAAGATGAAAGAAGTGGTAAGAAATGAGGTATTAAAACTTCTTGAAGCTGGTATTATTTATCCTATTGCTGATAGTAGATGGGTAAGTCCTGTGCATTGTGTTCCTAAGAAAGGAGGAATTACCGTTGTTCCTAATGAAAATGATGAACTAATTCCTCAAAGAGTAGTAGTTGGTTATAGGATGTGCATTGATTTTAGAAAGGTTAACAAAGTAACTAAGAAAGATCATTATCCTTTGCCTTTTATTGATCAAATGCTTGAGAGGTTGTCAAGAAAACTCACTTTTGTTTCCTTGATGGGTATTCTGGGTTTTCTCAAATTGCTGTGAGAGCGCAAGATCAAGAGAAAACTACTTTTACTTGTCCTTATGGAACTTATGCTTATAGACGTATGCCTTTTGGTTTATGTAATGCTCCTGCTACTTTTCAAAGATGCATGTCTGCTATTTTTCATGGCTTTTGTGAGGAAATTGTGGAAGTCTTCATGGACGATTTCTCCGTCTATGGAACTTCCTTTGATAATTGTTTGCACAACCTTGACAAAGTTTTGCAGAGATGTGAAGAAACTAGCCTTGTTCTTAATTGGGAGAAATGCCACTTTATGGTTAATGAAGGAATTGTTCTTGGACATAAAATTTCTGAAAGAGGTATTGAAGTTGATCGAGCTAAAGTGGAGGCAATTGAAAAGATGCCTTGTCCCAAAGATGTTAAAGGTATTCGTAGTATTCTTGGTCATGCTGGTTTTTATAGGAGGTTTATTAAAGATTTCTCTAAAATTTCCAAGCCTCTTACTAATCTTCTTCAAAAAGATGTACCATTTGTTTTTGATGATGATTGTAAGGAAGCTTTTGAAACTTTGAAAAAGGCTTTAATCACCGCTCCTGTAGTTGAACCACCTGATTGGAATTTACCTTTTGAAATTATGTGTGATGCTAGTGATTATGCTGTAGGCGCTGTTCTTGGGCAGCGAGTAGATAAAAAGTTAAATGTTATTCATTATGCTAGTAAAACTCTTGATTCTGCTCAAAAGAATTATGCCACTACTGAAAAAGAATTTCTAGCTGTAGTTTTTGCTTGTGACAAATTTCGACCCTACATAGTTGATTCGAAAGTCACTATTCATACTGATCATGCTGCAATTAGATACCTTATGGAAAAGAAAGATGCTAAGCCAAGGCTTATTAGATGGGTACTTCTTTTGCAAGAATTTGATTTGCATATCATAGATAGAAAAGGTGCTGAAAATCCTGTTGCTGATAATTTGTCTAGATTGGAAAGCATTCCTTATGATCCTATTCCTGTTAATGATAGCTTTCCAAATGAACAATTGGCTGCAATAAGTGTAAGTTCGCGAGATAGTCCTTGGTATGCTGATTATGCTAACTTTATTGTTTCCAAGTACTTGCCTCCAACCTTTTCAGCTCAGCAAAGAAGGAAATTCTTTTATGACTTGCGGCATTACTTTTGGGATGACCCACACTTATATAAAGAAGGAGTCGATGGTATTATGCGAAGATGTGTTCCTGAATATGAACAACAGGAAATACTGAGGAAATGCCATGGAAGTGCTTATGGAGGGCATCACGCTGGAGATAGAACTGCGCAGAAAGTTCTACAATCAGGTTTTTATTGGCCTACCCTCTTTAAGGATGCAAGAAAGTTTATTTTATCTTGTGATGAATGTCAAAGGGTTGGTAATATCTCTAGACGCAATGAAATGCCTATGAGTTATTCTCTTGTTATTGAACCATTTGATTGTTGGGGATTCGACTTCATGGGTCCTTTTCCTTCTTCACAAGGTAATACTCATATACTTGTTGCTGTTGATTATGTCACTAAATGGGTAGAAGCTATACCTACTAAAAGTGCTGATGGTGAGACCTCTTTAAAAATGCTTCAAGATGTCATTTTTCCTAGGTTTGGTGTACCTAGATATCTTATGACTGATGGAGGTTCTCATTTTATCCATGGTGGTTTTAGAAAGACTCTTGCTAAATATGGTGTTAATCATAGAATTGCTTCAGCCTATCATCCTCAAACTAGTGGACAAGTAGAATTGTCAAATAGGGAGATTAAATCTATCTTGCAAAAGACTGTTAATAAATCTAGAAAAAATTGGGCTAGTAAGTTAAATGATGCTTTATGGGCTTATAGAACTGCTTATAAGAACCCCATGGGCATGTCTCCTTATAAAATGGTTTATGGTAAAGCTTGTCACTTGCCTTTAGAATTAGAACACAAAGCTTATTGGGCAGTGAGAGAACTTAATAGAGATTTTAAACTTGCCGGTGAGAAAAGGTTGTTGCATTTAAGTTCTTTAGATGAATGGAGAAGTGAGGCTTATGAAAATGCTAGACTCTTTAAAGAAAAAGTTAAGAGATGGCATGATAGGAGAATTCTTAAAAGAGAATTTAATGTTGGTGAGAAAGTTCTATTGTATAGGTCTCGTCTCAGATTTTTTGCAGGAAAGTTACTCTCAAAATGGGAAGGACCATTTGTTATTGTGGAGGTGTATCGTTCAGGTGCAATAAAAATTGCTTCATTGAAAGATAACTCTACACAAGTGGTAAATGGTCAAAGACTCAAGCATTATATTTCTGGAGATTCTATTAATGAAGAGGTTGATACAATTAAAGTGGTGACTCCGGAAACTTTCATTGAAGAACATTTTTCTGGGACTGCAGAATTCGATTCGAATAGGTAACAGTTTCGGTAAGAAAAGTTTCGCGAATAACTTTCTAGAAGATATTTTCGTCGTTTTTATTAAATATGGAAAAATAAGAGACCGAACCGGATGGGAGACGGCACCCGTGGTGCCCAAACCATAGGTCGGCGCGGTGGGCCCCCAGCCGCGCCGCCTGGTGGTTTGAGCACCCCGGAGCTCGTCTCCGATCAGGTTTCCTCCTGTACCTTCCTTATGTTGTAAAACTTTTTGCTATATACTCACCCGAACCCCCGAGGTTCGTATCTCGCCTTTTCATCGTGTTTCGTTTCGAGCTGTTTCTGTCCAGATATTGTTTTCAGATCTAGAGCTGCCATGTCTTCATCGAAGCCTCCAAAGGACAGTTTCTTTGTGAACGTCGTCACCCCATACATGGATGAGCTGAAGATGCATCCCAAGGAGTCGCAGATGGTTGATGGAAAGCTGGACGGAAGACGTGCGAGGACCCAAAGGAGAAGGGAGCCTGGAAGCCAGGATGGAGAAGCTGGAGCAAGAGGTCTTCACATACAAAAAGCTGGCGGAACGTGAAGTGGGAGTCTTCCACTCAATGGTGTCCGCGCTGGTCGCTGAACATAAGAAGGAGACTGCACAACTCTGGGAAGACATATTTCACCTCATCAACACCACCAACAAACTGCAGGCGCAACTCTATGATGTCCAGAATCAAAACTGTGAGTATGAAACTCGGTTTAAAAACATAAGCGCTGCTGCTAGTTTCAGGATAATCGAACCAAGTCGTCCTTTGTTGATGGGAAACCCCTTCCCTGGAAGTCTGATGATGAGGACAATTCACCACCACCACCGAAGGAGTAATTCATCATAAGTATTGGCATCCCCTTGGTTTGTTCCAAGCTTGGGGGAGTGCCGCGGTATCACATCATTATCTTTACCTTTTACTTTTCCATAAAGTCATATCGTGAGTAGGGAAGTTATCTTATATGATGGTTTGCAATGTGGAAGTATCTCTCTTTTAGTTGGTTATCTATGTATCCCTTGGTGTGAGTTGCCGTTATGAAATATTAATGAGAAGTTTTATCATTTACTTTCTGCATACTTTATTTTAGCTTGCAATTCTCTTTCATATTGATAACCTTGTTGTTAGTATAGGGATCACTTTTTAGAGCACCAAGTTAATCTTTTTGGTTTTGGCAAACTTAGCATTGGTCAGTAGTAGACAATACTTTGAGACTTAAGTAGAGAGAGGGAGTGCATGCAAATATATTATTCCATGATCTTTCTTTCTTTGTAGCTCATAAGCTTAGTATTCTTAAGTTAAACTATTTGTGCTTCTAAGGAAGATTGCATGATTATTCTTATCACTTGTATAATTGTTTGTATCCCTCAACTCTTATGCTTGCTACATAACCTTGCTAGCCAAAGACCTGTATCGAGAGGGAATGCTTCTCATACATCCAAACCTTGAGCCAAACCATTGCCATTCGAGTCCACCATAACTTCCTACTATATGGTATTTTGCGCCATTCCAAGTAAATACTTCATGTGCTACCTTTAAATTATTCAAAACTTATTACTCCTAGTTTTGTGTCACTGTTTATTAGCTCATGAGGGTTGTGTAGAGTTTCTCTGCACTTTTGTCAAACAGACTTTCACCAATGGACTAGTGGCATATACACCGCTTATCCAACAATTTGCAAAAAGAGCTGGCAAATGGGGTGCCCAGTCCCAATTAACTACAACTTTCATTAATAATTCTCTTCACATGTTTTGCCCTGATTTATCAGTAAGCAACTTAATTTGCAAATAGACACTCCTCCATGGTATGTGAATGTTGGAAGGCACCCGAGGATTCGGTTAGCCATGGCTTGTGTAAGCAAAAGGTTGGGAGGAGTGTCAACTATAAAGAAACTAAAATACATGTGTAAACAAAAGAGAAGAGGGATGATCTACCTTGCTGGTAGAGATAACGTCCTTCATGGGAGCCGCTCTTGAAAGTCTGGTTGACAAGGGGTTAGTGTTCACTTTACTACGATTCGTTGACAACGACATACATCTCAAACAACTATTTTTCTCTCTATATGCTTTGCAAAACTTAAAAGCTCTAGCACATGATTTAATCCCTGCTTCCCTCTGCGAAGGGCCTATCTTTTACATTATTGTTGAGTCAGTAAACCCATTCCTCTCTATCTCAAGCAAGCATTTGAGTTGTTGAGATCCAATTAGTTATATGTGTTGATACTTCTAATCATATCTCTCATTTCCTTGTTTCGCACAATAGCTTTTATCCGAATGAATATAACTTTGAAAGTTATCAATGACTGTAAGGAGACTGTTATGATTAAGGCATGTAAGTTCTGCTATATAAGCTCTGATATAAAGACTCTTCTCGAAAGATAAGTATGATCTGTTAATTGTTCTCTGACCAAGAGTTTAAGTTTGCCTTCACCAATCATGGTTCTCTTTATGCACTTCATCGTGGTTCCCTTTACTTATTTCAAGTTAGATTATATGAAGGGAAGTTGCTGTCTAGAATGACTTGTGTATCAATGAATGTGATGCTTCTTGTCCGTATTTTATTTATCGACACTTTGCTCCATAAACTTGTGGTCATGTTTACTGAGCTCAGTTTTCGCTTGGGGACAAGCGAGGTCTAAGCTTGGGGGGGTTGATACGTCCATTTTGCATCACTATTTTATATCATAATTTACTGCTATTCATCGATATATTTCATATTTAGAAGTGTTACTTATGTTATTTTACCTATTTTGCATGTTTGATGAATAATGGAGAATTGGACACCGGAGTCAGGATTCTGCTGGAAAAAGCACCGTCGAGATGCACTATTTCTGAAGATCAATAAATCGAAGGAGACATATGGAAGTTCCTATTTTACCAGAAGATGGAGGAGGCCAAAAGGGGAGGCTGAGAGGCCATGGGGGCCCACCACCTGGCGCGGTGGGCCCCCTGCCGCGCCGCCAGGTGGTTTGGGGCCCTGGCCCACCTCAGCCGTTCCCCCTTCGCGTACTTGACCCCCTCGGAACCCTAACACACAGAGGAGGCCATCGAAATATTCCGCCGCCTCCACGAGGCGGAAAACACCAGAGAGCGAAAAGCTCCCCTGCAGGAAGAAATCTGCCGGGGGAAATTCCCTCCCGGAGGGGGAAATCGTCGCCATCATCACCGTCATCGAGCTGGACTTCATCGGGATCATCATCATCATCATCTCCACCGCCAACACCATCATCACCGCCGCTGCACCCCGTCTCCGTGTAACATCTAGGGCTGAATCTTGTCTATTTCATAGGGGAAACTCTCCCGGTGTTGATTACTCTTGTTATTGATGCTATTGGGTGAAACCATTGGACTAAGGTTTATGTTCAGATTGTTATTCATCATCATATCACCTCTGATCATGTTCCGTATGATGTCTTGTGAGTAGTTCGTTTAGTTCTTGAGGACATGGGAGAAGTCTTGATGTTAGTAGTGAACTATGTTGAGTAATATTTAATGGTTTGATGCTTAAGTTGTGGTGTTATTCTTCTAGTGGTGTCATGTGAACGTCGACTACATGATACTTCACCTTTATGGGCCTAGGGGAATGCATTGTGTATTCGTTTGCCAATTGTGGGGTTGCCGGAGTGACAGAAACCTGAACACCCGTTGGTATATCGATGCATGAGGGATAGCAGGATCTCAAAGTTTAAGGCTGTGGTTAGTTTATCTTAATTACTTTCTTGTATTTGCGGATGCTTGCAAGGGGTATAATCACAAGTATGTATTAGTCCTAGGAAGGGCGGTGCATTAGCATAGGTTCACCCACACAACACTTATCAAAACAATGAAGATTAATCAACTATATGAAGCGAAAGCACTTGACAATATTCCCGTGTGTCCTCAAGAACGTTTGGTCATTATAAGTACAACAACCGGCTTGTCCTTTGCTGTAGAAAGGATTGGGCCACTCGCTGCAACTATTATTACTGCATTTTATTTACTTGTACTTTATTTATCTGTCATATCAAAAACTCCTAAAAACTTGTCTGTGAGCATTTACAGTGAATCCTTCATCAAAACCGCTTGTCAACACCTTCTGCTCCTCGTTGGGTTCGACACTCTTATTTATCGAAAGTACTACGATACACCCCCTATACTTGTGGGTCATCACCCGTTTGGCTGCTTGGCCGGCTGGAGCCAGGCCGGCTGGACGCTAGCCGGTCGCGGCCGACTTGTGGGGACCCCGGACTAGCTGTCCGAAATACCCGATTATGCTTAACACAACGATCCCGTGATCCGTCTGTCGTTGCACATAATCCGAATTGGATACCAAAGTTTACATCCATTACAGTACCGAATAAAAGTCTTACATAAATGGTCATTTAGACCAAGTTCTTACATAGGTGCCTTCATGGGCCAAACCAAAATATCAGCGGAAGCTACGGCGTAGTAGACATCATTTTCTAACGACGACAACCCGACAGGCAGCTGACTTGTGGAGATCCTTAGTTGGCGTAGAAGTCGCCATACTCCTGCTCAGCGTAGTGTTCCTCCTCGTAGTCTGGCTAGGTCAATAGCCAGGGACGAAACCAATATAAGTACATTTGAATGTACTCGCAAACTACCCCAACATGAGTATGCACTAGTTTTATTTTAGTTGACAACATTTCTTATTTAAAACATCTCTATATCTTTATTGAAAAAGGTAAGAAGAGTTTTTTTAACTATCCTTTAAAGAAGTCACCATTTTCATCTGTTTTTCCAAAACTCCCCCTTTTTCCGACCATAGCCTGTCATGGTTCACTTTCATCCAACCACCTCATACCGATCCGTTGGTATAGGGGTAGGAAACAATCTCCACTTCATTTTTCTTTTAAAACTCAAAGTCTTTTTAAAAAAACTTGCACATGGTCTTAGGACAGTCTCCCAATTGTCCATATCCGAGGACTCGGCTATTCGAATAGTTTTAAACACTCTGTAGAGGTAGCACGCTTTTAAACCCACATCCATCCGGCAACTCATCGTGTCTGCCACGTCTCGCCATACCAGGTGTATGCGAAGTAAGCCGCCGGCCATAGCCTCTTATTTGCTCATGCTAGTATAGGATCCTTCCCATATGACACTTTCCATCGACACCCAGTCCGGTTTCCCGTCAGAAACCCTAAGTGTGAGGACTCATAGTTTTGTCCGGCGGTTTATGGTGGAACCTTCTATCCTCCCCACCAACTTGTGTGAGGACCCGGGTCAGGGGGTAGATCCTCAGACCATCCCCTCATGCATAACGGAGTCATCTCCGTCGATGAGGTATCCAATACTAATAAGAGCAAATTACATGACTACGCCTTTTCCCATATGTGGTAAATGTGGTCGCACAGGGTAGGATTGGTTTCCATAGTACTAGGACACTGTGCATTTTTCATAAACATCACCATTTTTCCACTTTTCCAATACAACACCGACATCTCGGCAGTCCATAAACTCTCAAGAAACTTCAAAGGAGTTTTGAATAAACAACCTTGTTTTTACATCCTAAAGTTTTATATAAACTACTACATAGGGTGGCAAAATAATATCCATATATTTTTGAAATGGGTTTTGTAAATCTTGCTTTGAGAGTAAACATGTTATGAAAGTAGATGCATATGTTGGTAGTGCAAGCTCAGAGAATAGCTTGCCTTGCTTGGCAAAGTGATCTTGCTCTTGTTCTTCAAATTCAGCAAACTCTCCTTCCTCGATATATCCGACAACGTTCTCGTCTAATTAATAAACAAACAATGCAAACAATCACTAAGCTATACAAGCAATCATCTCAACATAACCATCATCAACATCACAATTAGCTACTGCACACATCAAACCACACAATTTGATTTTCAAATAAAATTGAATTAAACACTATTTAATTACTTCTAAATTATGGCAGAACTAGTTATTCATGTTTAATTCCACAACTTGAGTTCTGTTGGTCAAAAAATACAAACTAAAATTCTATGGAAAGCTACTGATGTTTAGAATACAACCCAATTTGAATTGGATCATTTGGAGTTACCAAACTCCCTACAGATTGGATTGAATCCAGTAGCTTAATAATCAAGTTTTAGCTACCAATTAAATTCTATTGTTCCAAAAATTAAACCCTTTGAGTGGTAACTAAAATAGCTATATGTGAGCTAACAAAATTGGTCCTATCTCATTTGGATCAACCAATAAACATATTTGTTTGTTTTAGTCCAGAAGGGTTTATCTTAAAGTCAACAATTCATACTACTTAATTAATTCTACCAAAATTAGGGGACCTAACACAAGGCATTACTAAGCTAGAAAAATTGGTTTGGAATTATTTGGACTCACAGAGCATCAGAAACAAATAAGTTTAGAATTTAAACCTTCTGTAGCATTTTCAATAATACTTTTTACTTATTTAATTAAATGACATGAGACCAATTGTGTTGGTTAAAAAACTTCATAAGCTTTCCAGAACAGTTGAGTTTGATTTATTTGGATTCATAAATCTCGAGATATTGAATTTTAAAGTTGGATCCAGTACTGAATTCTCATAGAAGTTTGAAATTCGAAAATTCCCTCCTCTGGATAATGTTCAAAATTCTGACTAGTGGGGCCTACATGGCAGCGGCGCATCGCGCGCGGGGAAATGATTTAAAACCTGACGAGTGGGGCCCACCCGTCAGTCTCTCTCTCTCTTTCATTTCTAAACGAAGCGGTACGCAACCGTTGGATTTAGATCCAACGGCCCACGTTTGCCCACGTCGACGGCAACGTCGGCGACCTAAAACGAGCGGCGCTGCCGCGCCGGCGACGGCGAGGTGGATGAATCTCTCACCTAGAGGGCTCGGGAGGTCGCGGAGATGATGCAGATCGACGGCGGTGGTGAGGTGGAAGCTTCTGGCCGAGTTACACTTGCTGGGGTGGGCTGGTTCGTCAGCGGCGCGCTCTCGCTCTTCCACGGCCACGGGCAGCAACTCCGGCGAGGTTCCACGGCCGCGTCTGGGCACTGATCAAAGGGAAAAAGGGTGCGGTGAGTGCGGTGAAGCAGAGGGAAGCAAGTGCAGGCCAAAGAGGGAAGAATGGGGCAGTGTGGCGTCGTGGCCACGACGGACCTCGACGGCGGCAGTGGCTACGGCACAGCACGCCCTCCTGGCGGTGCACGGCGAATTGAGAGGGGTCAGTGAGGGAGTGGGGTGGTGTGGTGTTCGCAGAGGGTGCGGGGGTGGTTTTATAGTGCGGGATGTGGCGTATGGTGGACGGAGTGCACGGCGACGTCCACGGCGACACGGCGGAGATATTTCTCCCCAATCCGACGCGGCGGTGCGAGGGACGTGGAGACAAGGCGTTCACCGGGGTCCGGACGTGTTCTAGAAGATCTCGGCCAAGCGCGGCGTGTCGGGGAGCAGCGAGCTGGGCCAATTTGGTCGACGACGGCGAGCTCGCCACGGCGACGCTGGAGGGAAATCGAGGCGAGGGGCGGCGTAACTGCTCTCCTCTGCGGCGCCGCGGCTGCAGAGGCACAGGGGCGAGGGGGTGCACGGCCAGGGGGGCCTGGGGAGTGCGGAAACGGCGAGCACGGTCGCGGCGACACGGCGATGGTCGTCGGGGCTGGAGTCGACGACGGTTTTTCAGAAAACCCCCTGCTTCTTCTTTTCTGTTATCACAACTAGGTCCTTCTATGTTTCTTTTTAAAACCAGAAGGTTTTCTAGGATTTAATTAGGGCACTTAAGCATTTTAGAAAAAATTGCAAAAATTTGTGGGGCCTTCCCATAACATGTAGAAGCTCCACAAAAATTGGCATAAAATAATAAAATGTTTTGAAACATTTTCTTTTATAGTACTTTGTTTATGTTATTTTAATTTATTTCAATTTGTTTTTATTTTTGAATTTTAAACTAATTCAAAAATAATATTTGAGAGGGGAAAAGTGGTAGGAACAAAATGGGGAGGGTTTACATTACAACTCCACTGACTTTGGTTTGAAAATAATTGAGTTTGTCACTTGGAGATTTTCATGTGACAACTTGTCACTTTTATTTTTCTTGCTTTGATTTTATATTTTGCTTTCTTTCTTTCTTACTAGTGTTTACTAGAGCAAACACTCACACAAACAGTAAGAACAACATCTCAAGTAACAAAAGGCAATTAACATACAATAAACAACAAAAGTTTTTGTTGGCTCTCATTTTTGGAATATAATCCCTGATAATAATTTTGGGATGTTACAATCCTTCCCCCTTAAAATAAATCTCGTCCCGAGATTTGCTAGGCCTGGGTACTAAAGAGGTCTGGAAATTCACTTCGAAGATAATCTTCGCGTTCCCAAGTGGCTTCTTCTTTAGAGTGGTTAGTCCACTGGACTTTGTAAAACTTGATCGCACGTCTTCGGGTAACACGAACATCTTCTTCGAGAATTTTGAGGGGTCTCTCACGATAAGTCAAGTCTTGGTTCAGGTCGATGGAGAGGTGGTCGATGTTTTTGAAAACATCAGGCTGGTCAGGAACTTCAAGACACTTCCGGAGCAAGGAAGTGTGGAAGACATCATGATAATCTCCTAACTCCTGGGGTAACTCCAGCTGATAGGATACTTCTCCTCGACGAGCAATGACCTTGAAGGGTCCAATATACCTTGGCGCTAATTTTCCTTTAACATGGAAACGCTGCATTCCCTTAAGGGGTGTCACTCGGAGATAAACATGATCTCCGACGTTGAAGGTGAGGTCACGACGCTTGGTGTCAGCGTAACTCTTCTGACGGGATTGGGCAGTTTTGAGGCGTTCACGAATAAGCTGAACTTGTTCTTCAGCTTCACGGAGGGTATCCGGTCCGAACAACTTGCTTTCTCCTGTATCGGACCAATTCAGGGGTGTACGACACTTCTTGCCGTAAAGGGCTTCAAAAGGGGCCATTTGCAGACTAGACTGATAACTGTTGTTGTATGAAAACTCTGCAAACGGAAGACAATCTTCCCACTTGGAACCATAGGATAGAACACATGCGCGAAGCATGTCCTCCAATATTTGGTTCACTCGCTCAGTTTGGCCATCGGTCTGGGGATGATAAGCTGTGCTAAATGCTAACTTGGTTCCGAGGGCTTCATGAAGGGATTTCCAGAACCTTGAGGTGAATTGCGTGCCTCTATCAGATACAATCTTCTTAGGCACACCATGCAGGCTCACTATTCTGGAAATATGCAGGTCTGCTAACCGAGCTCCGGTATGAGTGGTCTTGACAGGAACAAAGTGGGCAACCTTGGTCAGTCGATCAACGATGACCCAGATTGAATCATGGCCTCGGTTGGATCTGGGAAGTCCGGTAATAAAATCCATTCCAATCTCATCCCACTTCCATTCGGGAATTTTCAATGGTTGAAGCAATCCAGCGGGTCGCTGATGTTCAGCCTTGACTCGCTGACAGATATCACACTTGGCTACGAAAGAACCAATCTCTCGCTTCATTCCATGCCACCAAAATCTTTCTCGAAGGTCTTGGTACATTTTGGTTCCGCCGGGGTGGATTGAATAAGGGGTCTCATGGGCCTCCTTCAGGATTAACTCCTTAAGTTCCGTGACATTGGGCACACAGATACGGTCATTGAATTTCAGCACTCCTTCAGCATCTTCGGTAAAACCGGGTGCTTTGCCGAGGGAAATTTTCTTCCTAATCCCCTCTATGCTTTCATGACCGTTTTGGGCTTCTTTGATTTGATCCATCAGGGTTGGGGTTAACTCTAGATTGGCGAGATAACCATGGCTAACAAGCTCTAGTCCAAAATCTTGGAAGTCTTTGAACAAGGCTGGCTGTTCGGCTTGGATCAGGGCATTCAGGGTGCAAGGCTTGCGACTAAGGGCATCGGCAACTACATTAGCCTTTCCGGGGTGATAATGGATTCCAATATCATAATCCTTGATTAATTCCATCCATCTCCTCTGTCGCAGGTTCAGATCTTTCTGGGTGAAAATATACTTCAAGCTTTTGTGATCTGTATAGACCTCACAGCGATGTCCCGCAAGATAGGGACGCCACTTCTTAAGAGCAAAGACTACAGCAGCTAACTCCAAGTCATGGGTTGGGTAATTCTCTTCATGCGGTCGCAACTGCCGGGACAGATACGACACAACTTTGCCTTCTTGCATCAGAACGCAACCAAGTCCGAGGCGTGATGCATCACAATACACGTCGAAACTCTGGGTGACGTCTGGCATGATCAGGATTGGGGCTGAGGTTAGTCTCTTCTTCAGTTCTTGGAAACTATCCTCACACTTCTGAGTCCATTCAAATTTCTTGTCCTTCTTCAACAGTTGGGTCAGAGGTTTGGCTATACTGGAAAATCCTTCAACGAACTTGCGGTAATAACCGGCAAGTCCAAGAAAGCTTCGGATTTCAAAAACATTGGTTGGGGATAACCAGTCAAGAATGGCTTGTATCTTCTCAGGGTCAACAGAAATTCCTCCCGCGGACACAATATGCCCAAGAAATGCCACTTCCCTGAGCCAAAATGTAACATCCCTAGTTTCTCAAAAAGTTGAAAAATCAGAAAAATTTAAAACTTTTGAAAACTATTATGTATTTTGCTTTGAAAAGAAAATTCATGCATACATTCATCATCATATAGCATTGGTTGCATTTGGATATTTCAAAAGTTGGAATAATAATTCCACTTGAAAACATATTTAAGAAAATATATTAGTAGAGCAAAGAATGCTCCAAGTTTTCTTCTGATTTTTATGAATGTTTTGTTCTGATAGAGTTGCTTGTCAAATTGTTTGAATCTATTGCAATATAAATGATTGTAAATGTTTATCTTGAGGTATTTAAGATCTACTTAAGCCACAATTGTTTGTTCTAAAACCTATTTTAAATTTTGACATCAAGTGTCATATTGTTTATTAAAAACTTAGTTTGGAAATCAAAATGATTTCTATTTGAAAAGGTGTGTTTGGGTGTAAATTGTTTGTTTGTATGGGAATTATTCTATTACTTACCTATTCCCTATTTTCAAATTTATAGTTTTGCTTTTAAAAGAAAATGTTTATTTGGATTTTAAAATGAGTTCTGAAATCATTTTGATTTATCAAATCCCTTTTAAACTATTTGAGTTTTATACAAAATTATTTTATTGAGTGATATTAATCATATTACTCATATTTTGCTTTGGTTTAAAATATAATTTCAAAAGGAACTTATAAAACCCTATAGTTTTCAAAAGACATTAATATGTCCAAAATTCATTTAAACATATTTCAAAAATTTAGTAGACAAAATGTTTTGGAAAATATTATTTGAGGTTTTCAAATTAAAGAGTTGGTTTTTAAAAAACTATAGAAATTGGTTTGACTTAATTTGGTTTTGTATTTAAAAAGTTATTAAAGTTCTTAGGAAAAGAAAAGAAAAGCTTTTGAACAAAAAAAAGGGAACCCTAACTAATTGGGCCGAAGCCCAACTTCTATACCTCTTCTCTACCGCGCGTGCAGAAGACAGCAGCCCAGCAGCAGCCCACCTCCCTTTCTCTCACTGCCAGGTGGGTCCCACCGATGACGCCAGCGATGACATCATCGCCTTCAACCTCTCCCGCAAGAAAATCTCCCGAACCCTAACAAATTTCGGATCAAAATCCGTTTGATTTACTACGAGATACGCTTGTATCTCTCGCCTATATAATCCCCCAACCCCGCACTCCAAAACCCCAAGAAACCCTAGCGCGTAAGCCCCCAGGCTGCCCGTATTGAACCCCGCTGTGCCGCCATTGCCGCCGCCGTCCAGACACGATTCCGGTGAGCCCAGACAACTTCTCGCCTCCCCGTTGCCTCCTTTCTTCTTATTTATTCGTCGCCCACCTTCCTGACCTGGTCCCGTACTTTTATGTGCACGGAAACGAGCAGCGCATCCTCGACCCGAAGGTCTTCTCCGCCGACGCACCTCCGGTCGCCTCCGCAGGCCGCTCCAGGAAGCAAACGACCACGCCGTCCTCGCCATCTGCTTCTCCGTGACCTCCCTCATCCCGTGGTATGATCCCCTCGACTCGGTAGGCCGTAACTCGTCGAGTCCGTGCACGACCGTCTATGGCGCCATCGCACCGGAGTTACTCCGGCGACCTAGCGCCGTTCAGATATGGTCATTGGATCAGAGCCGTTGGATCGATTTTAGGCGGTGTAGATTAGAACTTGACGCGAAGGGGTATCAACCAATGAGAAGACGCCACGTCACGAAGTCGTCCGCGAAGCCGTCCGTCCGCGTCCGTCCGCCGCGCCCACTTCTGCCCGCGAGAAGATCCGCACGAATCAGAAGACGCCACGTCGCCAGGGACTTCAGCGCGAGGATCTTTTCCAGTTTTCTGCACCGTTTAGGCCCTACGTATCACGAATAGGTCCCTGCAAATTAGATTCATTATTAATTTTTACTCGTTTATCCAAAATTTATGAAATTTATATTTTTGGAAAGCTTATAATGTGTAGAAACTTTCTATATGCTTAGTTTAAGGTTTCGACGAAATTAATTTAGACAATTTTAAAAAGTGGTTTAATTGATATTTTGGCTATAACTTAATTATAAAAATTGATTTTTGAGCAAACTCTTTTGCATTAATTTTGTTTGTCTAAGTTATGGCCGTAGAATTGCTCTAGTATTTTTGTAGAAGTGTTTTTCTATGTTTTTGCTTGTATTTTGTTTTTATTGTTTTTAGGTGTTATTTTAATAAGTAAAGTATATTAAAATTTGTTCTCCACATTATTTTCGACAAGAAAATTTAGCTAAGTCAGTATGACCATGTTAGATGCAAAATAACTTAGAAATATTCCACCTCTCCCACAAAAGTGTTATTTCTTCCTTAGAAATTATTTGGATAAAATTTTAATAATACTTTTCCTTAGCAAAAATTAGCACCTCTTAATTGGTTTACTTTTCCTTAGGATTATTTTTGACTTATTGTCTTAACCTTTATTTCCCTTAGTGGAAATTTCAAATCTTATGTTGTGACCTTGGTCCTTAGTCATTTTTGGACCATCTTGTTTGCTTGCATTTCCTTAGAGCATTTACATAAACATGGCATGCATAATTAAGTCCTTAGTATTATTTTATAATTTCACATGACTTGCCTCCTTAGAAGTTTCGGAGGATGCATGTTAGCTCTTTTGACTCTCTTAGTGGAAATCAAAGAAGGACTTAGCATGAAAACAAGACTCCAGAAGCATCTCCAAGAAGAGAGGACTTAGAAGAAATCAAGAGAAAGTTCATGAAGACCAACCAGCTACAATTTCTAAGTCTTTCTTCCCATTCTCTCTTTCCTTCTCCCTATCTTGAACTTCATGGTGGCTAAGTTATATTCAAGATCGACCTTCTGTCAACATCATCAAGTCTTCAGAATCAACAAGGCCACAAAGTGCAATGAAGTCATCACATCAAGTAAAACTACAATGAAGCAAGGAGAAGAATTTTTAGAAGACCAATTACTTATTTTCTTTCTGTTTTCTTTCTTTCTATTTTTGTCTCACTTTGGATAAAGGCCAAGTCCTTGGTGTTTAAGACTAAGTTCAAAGAGTGCTATTTAAAGATCAATGAAGCTGCAAAGGAGTTGAAGATTATTTGAAGACCAAACTTGTGAAGACTTAGAGTAGCTTTACAACCTTCAAGTGGTGGTTTTATCAAATTTATTTTACTTTACCTTGACCTTGCCTTAGTTGAATGGGATAATGTTATTTTGTTGTCTCTCCCTTATTTTGTTTTGCTTGTCTTTCATACCACATTTCTTTGTATCATCCTGCATGTCATATTTTTCTAAGTGTTGCATTTATGATTGTATGTTTATTTGTGATTTGTTTGACTTGTTAGAAATTCCGGAGAGAGACGAAAGTGGTTGCAACTGCTACTACTACACTTCTGTTTGCCAAGGCAAGTGGCACACCCCCATAAATTTCCTAAGTATTTTTATATGCATTACTTAGTGTATTTCTTTATATGCATGTGTTGGATAGTATTATTGCTATATGCTCAACCCACTATACCTTTACTCTAGTTGTGTCTAGAACCCCTTTTGATAACTTAGTAGATTATTGGATGCTAAGCAAATGTGTTTTCTTTAAAGCTAAATTCTAGTAAGTAATTTATCACCTGGGTGGACTTGGTTATGAAAAGATGATGGAAAGGTTGAGTGTCATCTCTTAGGGGTGACCTCTAAGGGATGGTCACTTGTGGTTGCCACCCAGGGTATTAAAGGGACCAATGTTTTGTCTAAGTGAAGAAGCTTCCAGTGCAGCCACTTGGTATTATGGCTCTGCCTTGACTAAGTTATAGGAACCTGATTCCGGCAGGTCTTAGCGGATGAATGTCTGTATGGGTCTGCCAGAGGAACAGGGGACTGTTTCCCAATGGTCTCGTCTCAACTCTCTCCTTTTCCTTAGCACAAATTGAGTGCTTGAGGATAGTTTGGGTTTGTTGGGTCTCGTGGTGAAAGTGCACAACCTCTCGAGAGTTAAATCTAAGTACTTAGCCGTGTCCCCGGTTACGGACAATTTGAGCAGCTGATCAAGGACGACAACGGAGGCTCCCGACATTCCAATTTCTTAAGTTAAAATATTGAAGGTTGAATAAAGGTAGACAAGAGGGTGGTTTTCCTGCCATACCTGTTTTGACAAAAGAAAAGTGTTTTATAAAGAGACAGGAAAAATTGGCTTTTATGCAAAACAGTCTTGAACTCCACCAGCCAAATATGCATATAGGTTATTAGAGTTATTCCATTAAGTGTCCACATAGTGTCACTTGCCAGATCCATTTTTAATGGTATCTGACCCACTCTGTTGCAAAATTTTATTTGTTGCAGATTGTTCTGACGACGAGTGAGTTTCGTTAAGGGTTTCGAGTCTGCAACCAACATGTTTTTTTTCGCCTGTGGCACATGCAAAGGATGAGGACTCCATGAAGATTATTATTTCCGCTGCTTTACTCTTTCAAGCTAGCTATATGCTATGCAAGTTGTAATGAATATTTTACCAAGTCTGGATCATTCGATGTAATAATGATACTTTGTTGTGATACTACATCTTAAACTGTGTGTGCAAATGAAACGATCCAGGGGTTTGCACTATACACAGGTACCTTGCCATATTTTAAGTGCAGGTACGCTACACAAAACTCACACTTGCTAAGTTTGGCATACAGCTGGTGCTCTTGGAGGGTCTCAAAACTAGACGCAGGTGTTCAGCATGCTCTTCTTCGGTCTTGGAATAAATAAGGATGTCATCAAGGAAAACTACCACGAACTTGTCGAGGTACTCCATGAAAATCTTGTTCATGAGATTCATGAAATAGGCTGGGGCATTGGTCAGACCAAAGACATCACGGTGTATTCAAACAAACCGTAACGAGTGGTGAAGGCGGTCTTGGGAATATCTGTCTCTCGGATCTTCAACTGATGGTAACCTGTCCGAAGATCGATCTTTGAAAAGACTCGGGCTCCGTTCATTTGATCGAACAGATCCTCGATCTTGGGAAGAGGGTACTTATTTTTAATGGTCACGTCATTCAGCTTGCGATAATCCACACACAGGCGTGTGGTACCGTCTCTCTTGTCCACAATATAATGGGTGATCCCCATGGTGAAGCGCTTGGGCGGACAAGACCTTTGCTTAGCATATCAGCCAACTGCTTCTTCAACTCAACCAGTTCTTCCGGATTCATCCGATAAGGCTTTTGGGATATGGGGATGTTCCTGGGATAAGCTCAATTATGAACTCAATATCCCTATCTGGCGGCATACCAGGCAATTCTTCTGGGAAAACATCCTTGAACAGATGAACAACACGGATCTCATCTAGGGCGGGTCGAGCTATGCTCTCATGGCAGCCTGGGTGAGGTTGACTAGTTTCAGACACATACTCCACTTCTACTTCTTTGTCGGTGGTGATGGATACAGCTCTTCTGGCACAGTCAATTCGACCATGGTACTTGGCTAACCAATTCATACCGAGTATAACATCGATGCCTTGGGTTCCCAGAACAATTAAGTTAACTGGAAACTTTTCTCCTTTGATCTCAAGGGGTACATCGGAGCAAAACATCTTGGTCTCTACGGTGGATTCTGGGATTTGGATGACCATGGGTTTGGGTAAGAGGCTCTTAACTAAACCTCCCTTAGCAACAAATTCTTGGGTAACAAATGAATGGGTAGCACCAGAATCAAACAGAACAGTTGCAGGTACTGAGTTGACAAGGAACGTACCCAGCACAACATCCGGAGCATCCTGAGCTTCTTCAGCATTGATGTGGTGCAGACGACCCTTGGCAACAGCAGCATTTCCGCGAGGTGCGGCATTCTTGCCATTTCCATTTCCATTGCGGCCTTGACCATTGTTCTGTGCCGGCGCATTGGGGCGCTGGACATTCCTCTTGGGATTGGGACATTCTTTGGAGTAGTGACCCTTGTTGCCGCATTCAAAGCAGATCACATTGGGATTGCGGGTGAAGTTGTTGAAGTTTCCTCCGGGACGGTTATTGTCATTGGGGCGGTTGAAGTTGTTTGGGCGGTTAGGGTAATTGGGCGTGGAGCTTGGGGTGGACGATAGGCAGGCCTGGTGTTCTGCTGAAAGATACGAGGTTTCTGGCTGCTCGACCTTCCTGAGCATTCATCCTCCTCTTGCGACCTTCATACATCGACTTGCGCTTGGTCTCCAGCTGGATGGCTTTGTCCACAAGTGACTCCAGATCACGGAAGTCATGGATAACCAAAGCACACTGAAGTTCATCATGGAGTCCACTCATGAAACGCTCCATCTTCTTCTCTTCCTTGTCGGTGTCATCAGGAGCATACCGAGATAAGTCGGTAAACTCCTCAAGATAACCGACCACATCTCTACTTCCCTGCCTCAGTTTGCGGAACTCATCCTTCTTCCTCTCAATAAGTCCACTGGGAATATGCTTCTTGCGGAACTTCTCCTGGAACTCAGCCCAGTTGATGACATGACCAGCTGGCTGGAGAGTCTTGGTAGTTTCCCACCAAGCTCTTGCAGGTCCAGCGAGATAGTGGGTTGCATACAACACTTTCTCATTTTCTCCCACAGCAGCAACTTCAGATTATTGTCGATGGTGCGAAGCCAATCATCGGCTTCTAGTGGGTGAAGTCCCTTGGAGTAGGTGGGTGGGTTGGTCTTCTGAAAATCGCCTAAGGTAGATCGCTGGTTCTCATTGCCATTGCCACCATTGTTGTTGTTGTTGTTGTTGTTGTTGTTGTTGTTGTTGTTATTGTATAGCGGCGAGTTGTTGTAAGGCAGCGAGATGAGCTTGGCGCTCTTGCCGGGCATTTTCACGCTCCTCCATGATAAGTGCGAGAAGTTGGGTGGGGGTTGGGTCCGGTGGTGGTGCTGATCCTGATCCTTCCGCATTGCTGCGACGGGGCGGCATCCTGAAGCACACCGGGTATAAGAGACAAGGCAAGAAAAGTTCGACTAAGGGAAAAGACGATCTCTCAAGTGGTTGATTAATTAAGAGTTATATGAAAATAGTTCACACAGATTTAAACAAGACAAACATACTTATATTTCACAAACAACACATCAAGGAGTTCACATCAACATCAAGCTTACAACATCACCTTACATCTAGGATACATAACATCTGGTTTCCAAAAGAACCACTACTACTACTCGACTAGCTATAGGGGTCAACCTAATCCTGCGGTAGTGATCAAGTCACTCGCCTACTGAGGTGGAACCTCCAGCTCTAACACGTCAGCATCTGACTGGTAGGCTGGCTCCTCGGGATCCTCCTCCTCGTCCTCGAGAACTGGCTCGAGTGGCTCCTCCTCCTCGTCAACTAACTCCTCCTCATCATCCTCCTCCTCACAGTCCATCTCCTCCACGAAGTCATCATCGTCACTGAGGAAAGCGTCGTTCTCCTTGCGGAGATCCTCGCCCTCCTCCTCCATCTCGTCAGTATGGTGCTCTAGATCCTCAATCAGTCCGTCCTGCTCTGCCACCTTCGTGCGGAGCTTCACGATAGTCTTCCTCAGCTGGGCCCTCTTCCTGAGAAGAGCAACCTTCTCCACCATCAGCTTCATCTCGTTCTCGCGAAGCTCAACGAGCGACTCGCGGTCAAAGTGAGCTGAATCCTAGTGCGCAACAGATCATCCTGAGTGCACTGAAGTAAGATCTCCATGTCCATGATGTAGCTCCCAAACATCGGGTGGTAAGGTGAAGGAGTAGGGTGTCCATCACAGTTGCGCCTCCCGTAGAACCGGAAACGGGAGTCTACTAACTCCGCCTTGTGCTCCTCACAAAGTCGGGCTAGCATCCTCTGTGTAGCAGTACAGAGACCATCAACCCAGGTGGCCTCCTTGGTGGTGAAGATGAGCGTCCTGGAACTGGGAGACTTGATGTTCCTGCGAACTGACGATCTGATGAGCCAGCTCAGCCTTCCAACACCGTGAACATCAATCTGAGCTCCCTCAAACTCTGGAGCGGGGCGACCTAACAGCTTGGTCAACTCGAACAAGTCCCTCTCAAACGTCAGCTTGCTGTCCTTCTCCAGCTGAACGAACTCGGTCCAATGGAGTGCCATCTACAGTTTTTAAGCAAAATTTTAAGTTAGTTAGGTGACAAGTATATCAAAATTTTAATATAGTAGGGCAACAAGTGAGTCAAATTTTAAACTTAATGAGAGGTGTACAAAATTTTAGGGATACTAAGGAAAATGTAATATTTAATGAGAGTAAAATTTTGCATAAGTAAGAGGATTGGAGATAAGCAATTTTCGAAAATACTTCATTCCTTTCTTTTTAGAAATTCATCTTTTGTAACATTTGACACGACCATGCTAACTAAGGTTTCCTAAAGTCAGGATGGCTCTGATACCAAGTCTGTGGGGACCCCGGACTAGCTGTCCGAAATACCCGATTATGCTTAACACAACGATCCCGTGATCAGTCTGTCGTTGCACATAATCCGAATTGGATACCAAAGTTTACATCCATTACAGTACCGAATAAAAGTCTTACATAAATGGTCATTTAGACCAAGTTCTTACATAGGTGCCTTCATGGGCCAAACCAAAATATCAGCGGAAGCTACGGCGTAGTAGACATCATATTCTAACGATGACAACCCGACAGGCAGCTGACTTGTGGAGATCCTTAGTTGGCGTAGAAGTCGCCATACTCCTGCTCGGCGTAGTGTTCCTCCTCGTAGTCTGGCTAGGACAATAGCCAGGGACGAAACCAATATGAGTACATTTGAATGTACTCGCAAACTACCCCAACATGAGTATGCACCAGTTTTATTTTAGTTGACAACTTTTCTTATTTAAAACATCTCTATATCTTTATTGAAAAAGGTAAGAAGAGTTTTATAACTATCTTTAAAGAAGTCACCATTTTCATCTGTTTTTCCAAAACTCCTCCTTTTTCCGACCATAGCCCGTCATGGTCCACTTTCATCCAACCACCTCATACCGATCCGTTGGTATAGGTGTAGGAAACATCTCCACTTCATTTTTCTTTTAAAACTCAAAGTCTTTTTAAAACTTGCACAAGGTCTTAGGACAGTCTCCCAATTGTCCATATCCGAGGACTCGGCTATTCGAATAGTTTTAAACACTCTGCAGAGGTAGCACGCTTTTAACCCACATCCATCCGGCAACTCATCGTGTCTGCCACGTCTCGCCATACCAGGTGTATGCGAAGTAAGCCGCCGGCCATAGCCTCTTATTTGCTCATGCTAGTATAGGATCCTTCCCATATGACACTTTCCATCGACACCCAGTCCGGTTTCCCGTCAGAAACCCTAAGTGTGAGGACTCATAGTTTTGTCCGGCGGTTTATGGTGGAACCTTCTATCCTCCCCACCAACTTGTGTGAGGACCCGGGTCAGGGGGTAGATCCTCGGACCATCCCCTCATGCATAACGGAGTCATCTCCGTCGATGAGGTATCCCATACTAATAAGAGCAAACTACATGACTACGCCTTTTCCCATATGTGGTAAATGTGGTCGCACAGGGTAGGATTGGTTTCCATAGTACTAGGACACTGTGCATTTTTCATAAACATCACCATTTTTCCACTTTTCCAATACAACACCGACATCTCGGCATTCCATAAACTCTCAAGAAATTTCAAAGGAGTTTTGAATAAACAACATTGTTTTCCCATCCTAAAGTTTTATATAAACTACTACATAGGGTGGCAAAATAATATCCATATATTTTTGAAATGGGTTTTGTAAATCTTGCTTTGAGAGTAAACATGTTATGAAAGTAGATGCATATGTTGGTAGTGCAAGCTCAGAGAATAGCTTGCCTTGCTTGGCAAAGTGATCTTGCTCTTGTTCTTCAAATTCAGCAAACTCTCCTTCCTCGACCAATGGACTAGTGGCATATACATCCGCTTATCCAATAATTTGCAAAACGAGCTGGCAACGGGGTGCCCAGCCCCAATTAATTACAACTTTCATTAATAATTCTCTTCACATGTTTTGCCCTGATTTATCAGTAAGCAACTTAATTTGCAAATAGACACTCCTCCATGGTATGTGAATGTTGGAAGGCACCCGAGGATTCGGTTAGCCATGACTTGTGTAAGCAAAAGGTTGGGAGGAGTGTCAACTATAAAGAAACTAAAATACATGTGTAAACAAAAGAGAAGAGGGATGATCTACCTTGCTGGTAGAGATAATGTCCTTCATGGGAGCCGTTCTTGAAAGTCTGGTTGACAAGGGGGTTAGAGTGCCCACTACCATTCGTTGACAACAACAAACACCTCTCAAATACTTATTTTGTGCTCTCTATATGCTTTCGAAAAATTAAAAAGCTCTAGCACATGATTTAATCCCTGCTTCCCTCTGCGAAGGCCTATCTTTTACATTATTGTTGAGTTAGTAAACCCATTCCTCTCTATCTCAAGCAAGCATTTGAGTTGTTGAGATCCAATTAGTTATATGTGTTGATACTTCTAATCATATCTCTTATTTCCTTGTTTCGCACAATAGCTTTTATCCGAATGAATATAACTTTGAAAGTTATCAATGACTGTAAGGAGACTGTTATGATTGAGGGATGTAAGTTCTGCTATATAAGCTCTGATATAAAGACTCTTCTCGAAAGATAAGTATGATCTGTTAATTGTTCTCTGACCAAGAGTTTAAGTTTGCCCTCGCCAATCATGGTTCTCTTTATGCACTTCATTGTGGTTCCCTTTACTTATTTCAAGTTAGATTATATGAAGGGAAGTTGCTATCTAGAATGACTTGTGTATCAATGAATGTGATGCTTCTTCTCCGTATTTTATTTATCGACACTTTTCTCCATAAACTTGTGGTCATGTTTACTGAGCTCAGTTTTCGCTTGGGGACAAGCGAGGTCTAAGCTTGGGGGGGGGGGGGTTGATACGTCCATTTTGCATCACTATTTTATATCATAATTTACTGCTATTCATCGATATATTTCATATTTAGAAGTGTTACTTATGTTATTTTACCTATTTTGCATGTTTGATGAATAATGGAGAATTGGACACCGGAGTCAGGATTCTGCTGGAAAAAGCACCGTCGAGATGCACTATTTCTGAAGATCAATAAATCGAAGGAGACATATGGAAGTCCCAATTTTACCAGAAGATGGAGGAGGCCAAAAGGGGAGGCTGAGAAGGCACCTGGGGAGCCCAAACCACAGGCTGGCGTAGTGGGCCCCCCTGCCGCGCCGCCTGGTGGTTTGGAGGCCCAGGGCCATCCCAGCCGTTCCCCCTTCGTGTACTTGACCCCCTCGGAACCCTAACACACAGAGGGAGGCCATCAAAATATTCCGCCGCCTCCACGAGGCGGAAAACACCAGAGAGCGAAAAGCTCCCCTGCAGGAAGAAATCTGCCGGGGGAAATTCCCTCCCGGAGGGGAAATCGTCGCCATCATCACCGTCATCGAGCTGGACTTCATCGGGATCATCATCATCATCTCCACCGCCAACATCATCATCACCACCGCTGCACCCCGTCTCCGTTGTAACATCTAGGGCTGAATCTTGTCTATTTCATAGGGGAAACTCTCCCGGTGTTAATTACTCTTGTTATTGATGCTATTGGGTGAAACCATTGGATTAAGGTTTATGTTCAGATTGTTATTCATCATCATATCACCTCTGATCATGTTCTGTATGATGTCTTGTGAGTAGTTCGTTTAGTTCTTGAGGACATGGGAGAAGTCTTGATGTTAGTAGTGAATTATGTTGAGTAATATTTAATGGTTTGATGCTTAAGCTGTGGTGTCATTCTTCTAGTGGTGTCATGTGAACGTCGACTACATGATACTTCACCTTTATGGGCCTAGGGGAATGCATTGTGTATTCGGTTGCCAATTGTGGGGTTGCCGGAGTGACAGAAACCTGAACACCCGTTGGTATATCGATGCATGAGGGATAGCAGGATCTCAAAGTTTAAGGCTGTGGTTAGTTCATCTTAATTACTTTCTTGTATTTGCGGATGCTTGCAAGGGGTATAATCACAAGTATGTATTAGTCCTAGGAAGGGCGGTGCATTAGCATAGGTTCACCCACACAACACTTATCAAAACAATGAAGATTAATCAACTATATGAAGCGAAAGCACTTGACAATATTCCCGTGTGTCCTCAAGAACGTTTGGTCATTATAAGTACAACAACCGGCTTGTCCTTTGCTGTAGAAAGGATTGGGCCACTCGCTGCAACTATTATTACTGCATTTTATTTACTTGTACTTTATTTATCTGTCATATCAAAAACTCCTAAAAATTTGTCTGTGAGCATGTACAGTGAATCCTTCATCAAAACTGCTTGTCAACACCTTCCGCTCCTCGTTGGGTTCGACACTCTTATTTATCGAAAGTACTACGATACACCCCCTATACTTGTGGGTCATCACCCGTTTGGCTGCTTGGCCGGCTGGACGCTAGCCGGCCGCGGCCGACTTGTGGGGACCCCGGACTAGCTGTCCGAAATACCCGATTATGCTTAACACAACGATCCCGTGATCCGTCTGTCGTTGCACATAATCCGAATTGGATACCAAAGTTTACATCCATTACAGTACCGAATAAAAGTCTTACATAAATGGTCATTTAGACCAAGTTCTTACATAGGTGCCTTCATGGGCCAAACCAAAATATCAGCGGAAGCTACGGCGTAGTAGACATCATTTTCTAACGACGACAACCCGACATGCAGCTGACTTGTGGAGATCCTTAGTTGGCGTAGAAGTCGCCATACTCCTGCTCGGCGTAGTGTTCCTCCTCGTAGTCTGGCTAGGTCAATAGCCAGGGACGAAACCAATATGAGTACATTTGAATGTACTCGCAAACTACCCCAACATGAGTATGCACTAGTTTTATTTTAGTTGACAACTTTTCTTATTTAAAACATCTCTATATCTTTATTGAAAAAGGTAAGAAGAGTTTTTTTAACTATCCTTTAAAGAAGTCACCATTTTCATCTGTTTTTCCAAAACTCCCCCTTTTTCGACCATAGCCTGTCATGGTCCACTTTCATCCAACCACCTCATACCGATCCGTTGGTATAGGGGTAGGAAACAATCTCCACTTCATTTTTCTTTTAAAACTCAAAGTCTTTTTAAAAAACTTGCACATGGTCTTAGGACAGTCTCCCAATTGTCCATATCCGAGGACTCGGCTATTCGAATAGTTTTAAACACTCTGCAGAGGTAGCACGCTTTTAAACCCACATCCATCCGGCAACTCATCGTGTCTGCCACGTTTCGCCATACCAGGTGTATGCGAAGTAAGCCGCCGGCCATAGCCTCTTATTTGCTCATGCTAGTATAGGATCCTTCCCATATGACACTTTCCATCGACACCCAGTCCGGTTTCCCGTCAGAAACCCTAAGTGTGAGGACTCATAGTTTTGTCCGGCGGTTTATGGTGGAACCTTCTATCCTCCCCACCAACTTGTGTGAGGACCCAGGTCAGGGGGTAGATCCTCGGACCATCCCCTCATGCATAATGGAGTCATCTCCGTCGATGAGGTATCCAATACTAATAAGAGCAAATTACATGACTACGCCTTTTCCCATATGTGGTAAATGTGGTCGCACAGGGTAGGATTGGTTTCCATAGTACTAGGACACTGTGCATTTTTCATAAACATCACCATTTTTCCACTTTTCCAATACAACACCGACATCTCGGCAGTCCATAAACTCTCAAGAAACTTCAAAGGAGTTTTGAATAACCAACCTTGTTTTTCCATCCTAAAGTTTTATATAAACTACTACATAGGGTGGCAAAATAATATCCATATATTTTTGAAATGGGTTTTGTAAATCTTGCTTTGAGAGTAAACATGTTATGAAAGTAGATGCATATGTTGGTAGTGCAAGCTCAGAGAATAGCTTGCCTTGCTTGGAAAAGTGATCTTGCTCTTGTTCTTCAAATTCAGCAAACTCTCCTTCCTCGATATATCCGACAACGTTCTCGTCTAATTAATAAACAAACAATGCAAACAATCACTAAGCTATACAAGCAATCATCTCAACATAACCATCATCAACATCACAATTAGCTACTGCACACATCAAACCACACAATTTGATTTTCAAATAAAATTGAATTAAACACTATTTAATTACTTCTAAATTATGGCAGAACTAGTTATTCATGTTTAATTCCACAATTTGAGTTCTGTTGGTCACAAAAATACAAACTAAAATTCTATGGAAATCTACTGATGTGTAGAATACAACCCAATTTGAATTGGATCATTTGGAGTTACCAAACTCCCTACACATTGGATTGAATCCAGTAGCTTAATAATCAAGTTTTAGCTACCAATTAAATTCTATTGTTCCAAAAATTAAACTCTTTTAGTGGTAACTAAACATGGCATATGTGAGCTAACAAAATTGGTCCTATCTCATTTGGATCAACCAATAAACATATTTGTTTGTTTTAGTCCAGAAGGGTTTATCTTAAAGTCAACAATTCATACTACTTAATTAATTCTACCAAAATTAGGGGAGCTAACACAAGGCATTACTAAGCTAGCAAAATTGGTTTGGAATTATTTGGACTCACAGAGCATCAGAAACAAACAAGTTTAGAATTTAAACCTTCTGTGCATTTTCAATAATACTTTTTACTTATTTAATTAAATGACATGAGACCAATTGTGTTGGTTAAAAAACTTCATAAGCTTTCCAGAACAGTTGAGTTTGATTTATTTGGATTCCTAAATCTCGAGATATTGAATTTTAAAGTTGGATCCAGTACTGAATTCTCAGAGAAGTTTGAAATTCGAAAATTCCCTCCTCTGGATAATGTTCAAAATTCTGACTAGTGGGGCCTACATGGCAGCGGCGCATCGCGCGCGGGGAAATGATTTAAAACCTGACGAGCGGGGCCCACCCGTCAGTCTCTCTCTCTCTCTTTCATTTCTAAACGAAGCGGTACGCAACCGTTGGATTTAGATCCAACGGCCCACGTTTGCCCACGTCGACGGCAACGTCGGCGACCTAAAACGAGCGGCGCTGCCGCGCCGGCGACGGCGAGGTGGATGAATCTCTCACCTAGAGGGCTCGGGAGGTCGCGGAGATGATGCAGATCGACGGCGGTGGTGAGGTGGAAGCTTCTGGCCGAGTTACACTTGCTGGGGTGGGCTGGTTCGTCGGCGGCGCGCTCTCGCTCTTCCACGGCCACGGGCAGCAACTCCGGCGAGGTTCCACGGCCGCGTCTGGGCACTGATCAAAGGGAAAAAGGGTGCGGTGAGTGCGGTGAAGCAGAGGGAAGCAAGTGCAGGCCAAAGAGGGAAGAATGGGGCAGTGTGGCGTCGTGGCCACGACGGACCTCGACGGCGGCAGTGGCTACGGCACAGCACGCCCTCCTGGCGGTGCACGGCGAATTGAGAGGGGTCAGTGAGGGAGTGGGGTGGTGTGGTGTTCGCAGAGGGTGCGGGGGTGGTTTTATAGCGCGGGATGCGGCGTACGGTGGACGGAGTGCACGGCGACGTCGACGGCGACACGGCGGAGATATTTCTCCCCAATCCGACGCGGCGGTGCGAGGGACGTGGAGACAAGGCGTTCACCGGGGTCCGGACGTGTTCTAGAAGATCTCGGCCAAGCGCGGCGTGTCGGGGAGTAGCGAGCTGGGCCAATTTGGTCGACGACGGCGAGCTCGCCACGGCGACGCTGGAGGGAAATCGAGGCGAGGGGCGGCGTAACTGCTCTCCTCTGCGCGCCGCGGCTGCAGAGGCACGGGGGCGAGGGGGTGCGCGGCCAGGGGGGCCTGGGGAGCGCGGAAACGGCGAGCACGGTCGCGGCGACACGGCGATGGTCGTCGGGGCTGGAGTCGACGACGGTTTTGCAGAAAACCCCCTGCTTCTTCTTTTCTGTTATCACAACTAGGTCCTTCTCTGTTTCTTTTTAAAACCAGAAGGTTTTCTAGGATTTAATTAGGGCACTTAAACATTTTAGAAAAATTTGCAAAAATTTGTGGGCCTTCCCATAAGATGTAGAAGCTCCACAAAAATTGGCATAAAATAATAAAATGTTTTGAAACATTTTCTTTTATAGTACTTTGTTTATGTTATTTTAATTTATTTCAATTTGTTTTTATTTTTGAATTTTAAACTAATTCAAAAATAATATTTGAGAGGGGAAAAGTGGTAGGAACAAAATGGGGAGGGTTTACATTACAACTCCACTGACTTTGGTTTGAAAATAATTGAGTTTGTCACTTGGAGATTTTCATGTGACAACTTGTCACTTTTATTTTTCTTGCTTTGATTTTATATTTTGCTTTCTTTCTTTCTTACTAGTGTTTACTAGAGCAAACACTCACACAAACAGCAAGAACAACATCTCAAGTAACAAAAGGCAATTAACATACAATAAACAACAAAAGTTTTTGTTGGCTCTCATTTTTGGAATATAATCCCTGATAATAATTTTGGGATGTTACACGAATCTACCTCCTCGAGCTCCGTCTGGCCGACTGGTGCCCACCATCCACCAGGCCGCCTATGTCCGGCTCCGGACTTCGACATCCCCACTTCAACGACGCGAACCGCATCACCGACTACGGCACAAGAACAGCTAAGTGACGTTACGGCTCCACATTTTTTATTACTTGACGCATCGGCTCGGACCACCTCGGGAGGCGCCCGGAGGCTGGTCCAAGCTCTCATCACTAAGAAAGGAGTAACTGTCATTTTACCGAGTCGCTTCTATCTAGCTTCTAAATCTAAGTAATGTGCCACGCGCGCCCCGGCATCTCTTCGGTTCCACCCGTAGACCGCAACCACGGCCGTTCGGTTGGCAAGAGCCTGCGCCCGGGCGGCTAAGTACACAAGAAAAATATCAAAGGAACCAGGCAAAAGTGAGCCGACGTCAACCACATTTTAAATTTTTACCGAGTCGCCTCTATCCAGCTTCTAGATCTAAGTACCGTGCCACGCGCGCCCCAGCATCTCTTCGGTTCCACCCGCAGACCGCAACCCGGCTGTCGTTTGGCAAGAGCCTGCGCCCGGGCGGCTAAGTGCACGAGAAAAAGATCAAAAGAACCGGGCAACAACGAGCCGGCAACAGACATATACAAATATTTACTCGGCGTCCCCAATATTTTATTCACCGCAGTTGCAAATTCAGTTTGTTTGCTTGATGTAACACGGAAAACACGTAGAGCTCCGCGCCCCTCGGCCGGCGGACCCCACGTCCGCATCTGGCAGGACTCGACGTCCGTGACCACAGGGCAAGCATGACCACAAGACAAGAAGATGAACCTCCGCCTGACTCTTCGAGTCACCCGGAGGCTCGGAGGCTAGTGTCGGGGGAATAAACCCCCGGGTTACCAAAGTCGGCGACTCGACAAGAAAACAAGAGATAGCAGTCCGGCTGCCCGACCCCGGCTGGCGGCCCGAGTCCGGCTGCCCGACCTCCATCCGGCTGCCCGAATCCGGCTGGCGGCCCGAGTCCAGCTGGCCGCTTTCCGTCCGGCTGCGCACCTGCTACGCGAAGTCAACCGCAGATGGCACATCGGATACCCTTTCCGGGTGACAAACACTAGAAGACAAAGGAGAGTACAAAGTTGGCCACCAAAGTCAAAGAAGGCGGCCGTACGGTACTCGAGACATGTCATTGCGGGCCACCCCTTGTCCCCTGGGCACCAATTTATAAGGTGCACCACGGGAGGCCAAGGAGAAAAGATCTCGGAGGCTCTCACTCACTAGCTAGCTCCTCTCTCCACTTACTAGCTCATTTTCCGTCACAAGCAACCAAGTAGGCAGCTCAAGCTTTCTCTGGCTAAGAGCACGAACAGCTCGAGGAGCAAACATGTAACACCATATATTCCACCATATACATGATCTAGGCAGGACGTAGGGGTTTTACCTCCTCACGAGGGCCCTGAACCTGGGTACTTCTCGGTGTTAGCCGTGCTTGTGCCCAATCCCGCCGGAGTGTCGTCGCTCGCGCTGTCAGGAACAACCTAAAGAAGCCATCTTTGACATATGCCGTTCGAAATACCACGACACCATCACACACAGGATTTAATAAAACTCCATGTGTGCAATGTTTGAACTATCGCACATGATTTTGTAACTGTGTGCGATCGTCAACGCCATCTCCCACCCATGAATAGCGACGGAGTCATAAATCGCGTGTGATGGGCGATTTCGATCGTGTGCGATTGCCCGATCTGTACAAGTGGATGTTTTTTCCTAGATTGATGATGGTTGTTCTTTTTTTTCTTTATGGAGCACAAATATATCTCGATCAAATCATTTCCCCTGATGGCAGATTGCTGACTAGCTAAAAGATCCGAGGTGCATTTTCTCATTCAGTTAAAATATTCACGATTGCAATATACATGCATAAATAAAGCTCAATGTATAAACAAAACCTCACGCTTCACATGACATTTACCTATTATATTACTAAATTTTTACATTTGTAGATGCTCTAGTGTACAAAACTTGCAAGGCCCTGCCTACACCTGGGCCACTCAAGTTTTGTTCACATTAAAAATAAGAAGATATTGGAGACATACTTATACATTGTGCGTGGTGTTGTCGGTATTATGTAGGCCTAAACTTTTCATCGGTCTCAAACTTGAGAAGAATGAATTGCTGATAAGGGAAGACGAAGGACACTCATATTATGCTTGTTTATATAACTATTGCCACAACACATGTAAGCTCTCTTCTTTTATCTTAAATCTATTTTTATTCGACCAAGTCTCTATTTCAGAGTAGAACACAATATTTTCTCTTTTCGTGATTTGCTGGATAAAACTATCTGTATTTCATTTCATTATTATTTTGTTACTATGATATCCTCTATGTTATTGACTTCCACGAAAAAAATCGAGGACCATGACGTTTCGATGGTACCACAGATCATATGCGACAATGAATCTAGTTTCAAATCCAATCCTTGGACAGAGGCAAAAGATTCACCTTTAACTAGTTCCTGTATGTGTTTGACCACTACAGTATTACATAGAGGGTTTTCCCAATAAATTTTTGGACCCAGGGACAGTTAAATAAGTATAATTACACTGAACATTTGTACCTTTTTTTTACCATAGTATGGTTTTAACAAATGTATGTTGTACACTTAGTAAGGATTGTTAACTATACAATACATTTTTAATTGGTGTCCATTATATAGGTGCAATGTATATCTTTGAATATATGAGTTATGCAAAAAGTTTCCCTTTATATTGAATATCTGAGTTATGCAAAAAAAATCGCTTGGTTAGATAATGTTCTTAACAGCAAACCAATCATCTTAAATATGAAAAGAAAAAAAAAGGAAAACGCACGGCTCCTTGTTATTATTACAATTGATGAATTATATCGCGTATATGTATATTATTTTGTGGATGTTCTTATCTATTTTTGTATTATTAAATATTTTGCTAGATATTTCAATGGATGCATATTAGCAAATATCTTAACAGAGGTGTTCAGTGTTTGGTTATGTATGAAAATATATAGAAATTTTGAAATATAAATTTAATAGTTGCATATATTTTTACTTGTTCATATGTGTCTTACAAGTTATGCTGGGGCTTATCCGAACCCAATCTTCAAACGGTGCTCTTTTATGAACTTACTCCAATCTGATCCAAAAATATAGGTGCTGCCAATTGCTCCGTGGATGCTCACTATAGGGCTTATTACTTATGTGCCCTACTTCGCTCAGTTTTCTTCGTCTGTGCCCTACCTGCGTAGTTTTCCTCGTCTGTGCCTTACCTGACTCTTTCGAGGCCCGCGGACGGCCAAATGCGTCGTTTTCGTCTGGTCAATCCCTTTGACCGTCACTTGGCCTGACTGGTGGGGTCGGCCTGAGGCACCTCGTTTGGAATCGCATCGAGTGGGGCCGTGGCACTTGTTTAATCAAGGGATACCGTCGATGGGGCCCACATGGTCTTTCTTCCTGCTTCTGCCTAGAGAAGCCCCCGAGAAAACCCCAGGACCCCCCAAGAACAGAGCAATAGGAGTTGGATTCAAGGAGCAGAGCAGGGTGATTCAAGGCGCAAAGGACCTCCATCGCCATCGCCATCGCCATCGCAGTCGACCGTCTCCCGTCGCCCATCTCCGGTCGCTCGTCTCCCATCGACATCATCTTGCGGGCGCGGTTATTGTACGGCCGCATTCGCCGTTGGGGGTTTTTCGGTCGCCGACGGTTCGAGCTGCAATCCATCAACCCCATTTCGATGGTCAGTGCTATCTTCTCTACATGTTTCATTTACCTGTTTGAGCTCCCGAATGGTGCATTATATGTGAGTTAATTTGACTTTATATTTGGCTTGCGGAATGGGGAAAATCCCCAGGTTCCGCCTGTTTATGTGGTTCTAAATTTCTTTTGTTATTGCTTTTTTAAATAGGAATCAGATGGCAAGGTCGATGTCTGTCCTATGTGCTGGCACGAACCAACTTGCTGTCATACACTCACTCGTCGTTCAAATACTTTTAGAGTCCCGATTGAATACATCACTTACCAAAAGGAAGTTGTAAGTATTGCCTTTTAAATTCGAGGAAATGTCATTTGTTTTCCTTCAATTCGGGTCTTCCTAGTTTCTCCGGTTTTGTATTACATGTAGATTCTGCCATGCCCTTTAAGATTTCTTCTAGAGAGCTGGGGCATTGGCCCTCGTAAGAACTGGATGGAGGCTAAGTGTCCGAATGGAGACACATACTACTTCTACCTGTGGAGGTGGGAAATTGAAATTGAAACGGAGCGGGCAGCACTGTGTAGGCAGCTAAGTGATAGTCCGAAGACCCATATTCGGACCTATATCTGTGGACCGCAGTGGAGAGCACTGTGTGTAGCCTACGACATCGAAGAAGGCGATGTTGTCAAATTCATGTATGATGAAAATCATCATGTGTTCAATGTTGAAGTGACTAACGCAAGCAATGCTACCAAACCTTTCGGTCAAGCCTCTGGTATGTTAGTTTGTGTTATTTTTCTTACACATTGAGTATTTTATATTTTTCTGAATGTCTTCGTCTCTTTGATCAGAGTGTAAACATATTGAAAAATGCTGCAAGCCAGCCCTTGTGAAGTCCATATTTCACGAACCGAGCGATGTCAGTTTTTCAGAAATGAATGCGATATCTTTCGCTTTATTCAAGGAGGACACAAGGGAATTGGATGCTGACGAGTTCTTTGAGATCCCTCAGTTCTACGTGCGCAGGATTGAGAATGATGGTATAGATGAGGACTCTCTGGTATCATTCAAACTTTTCTTACTCATTTACATTTTTCTGATACTCTGCCGTCATTTTCACTTTTCTAATACGATGTTCATGTTATTTTGGTAGCATCTCAAGATTGAGGTAGTAGATGGTTATGTACTTCCATCAGAAGGGGTTTCTCGTCTATGGGCGATAGACAATGTCAAGATCATGGGATCATATCAAGTAATAGAAGATTACGTCTAGTTCACTGGGAACTGGGATCTATTCTTTCAACTAGCGCAAATTCGCTTTGGTGGTCTCTACGCTATCAAGGTGATCATCAAGGAGGAGTACATCAAGCTGAAATTTGAGAAGGTCAGCGAAGACGTCGAGGAGGACATTGAAGACGTCGAGATGTCCAGCGAAGAGACCAGCGAAGACGACGAGGAATCCAGCGAAGAGATCAAACCAGATATCAAACAAGAGATCAAGCAAGAGATCAAAGAAGAGATCAAAAAAGAGAGTGATTAATATTACTATGTGTTGTTCAGTGAATACTCTAAGTGTGTATTTTGGTCTAACACCTTATGTGCGTGCTCTGGGCGCGCCATGGCGTGCTCTGGGCGCGAACTGGCGCACACGCGCGCGCTCTGTGTGTCACTTAAGTCAAAACTTGTTGTATTGGATATTTATTATTTTTCTTAGGAACTAGTATTCTAAATCAGAAGCTTGCCGCCGGATTTCCTATTTTTTGAATGTTCCCGCAATTTATATGAATTTTCTGCGTTAAATCCTATTAAACTCGTTTAATGTATGAAATATAGCTAGAAAGCTCAAAAATTCAAAATATTTCGGCATTGTGCCTCCCTTATGTCATGCCCTGCGTAAAATTTATGGACGTTCATTTTGCACTCTTATTTGTCATTGCTACTTCACAAAAAATAAGAAATTTGGCACTAAATAGAAGTTAGAAAAAAGGTCAATTTTCTTGGAATCTTTTCTTCGGCAATATTGTTTGTAATTTCAAAACCCATGTTTGTGCCGAGTTTGGTCATCATAGCTTAAGGCTAGCTATGGATATGGCCATGAGCTTGGTCATCTAGCTTGAATCTCATGAATGTTCATACAAGATAGCCCATTTTGAGAAGACTCGTTTTTGCAAAATCTTGAATTCCAAGTTTATGATTTTTTCTGGACAGTAGTACACTAAAAGAGACGATTATCACTGGATTTCATATTTTTTGAATTTTTCTTGATTTATGAGAGTTTTCTAAAAAAAAAAAATTGGCGGAGTGACCATTCATAACCAAGGTGTGAATTTTCTGATATTTTGGGCGGTTTTGCATAGAACCATTCTATACTACGTATATATGATTTTTCTATAATTTTGGGGACAAACTATAACACACTTGTAGTTCAAATCTCGTTAAATAGCGTTAAATCCTATTAAACTCGTTTAATGCATGAAATATAGCTAGAAAGCTCAAAAATTCAAAATATTCCGACATTGTGCCTCCCATATGTCATGCCCTCCGTCAAATTTATGGACGTTCATTTTGCACTCTTATTTGTCATTGCTACTTCACAAAAAAATAAGGAATTTGGCACTAAATAGAAGTTAGAAAAAAAAGGTCAATTTTCTTGGAATCTTTTCTTCGGCAATATTGTTTGTAATTTCAAAACTCATGTTTTTGCCGAGTTTGGTCATCATAGCTTAAGGCTAGCTATGAATATGGCAATGAGCTTGGTCATCAAGCTTGAATCCCATGAATGTTCATACAAGATAGCCCATTTTGAGAAGGCTGCTTTGGCCTATTTGTGCATGGCACTTGTTTGATCTAACTTGGTCATCAATCCGAGGCATTTTGCTTAGTCCTGAAAATGTGTTTCAAATGAGCTCCAAAGGTAGGGTAAACAGCCCCATTTCAAAGAAAAAATGGTGGACTCGCAACAGCCGCATGTGACCGTTACCCGCTGACGAGTTGACCTCGGACCCACCATTTGCCTCCTCTTTACGCGCACAGATAGAGCATCCATCCTCTGTGGACCATTTTCTTCTTCCTCTTCCTCTTATTCCTCTTCCTCTTCTTCCTCTCCGGCGACGAAGGGCAGCAGCAACGTCGACGAGATATGTCCAGCTCCTCCACTTCAGGCTGCCGCCCCTCATGGCCAAAGCAACCTCTGGTGCCATTGCTGCGATTTCCTAAATGCCCACGCATGGCGCCACTGAAACGTTGTGCTAGTAAGAAGAAGAATGCCAACTTTGGGCGCGAGTTTTTGACATGCCAGAGCCTGCCAGAGGAGGTAAGATCTGTCTCTCGCATCCTTTTGCTTTGATTTCTCCAGTGTTTTCAATTTTTTGCTCAGATCTGGGATTTAGGGTTAATGTTTACTTTTTCAGGGATGAATCCATGTGACCATTTTTATGGGTTTTTGTATTAACGAATAAATAAAGAACGAGTAAATAAAATAGAACAAGAATAATTGCAGCAAGTGGCCCAATCCTTTTTAGCACAAAGGGCACGCCGGTGGTGTTACTTATGATGACTAAAACATTCCCGAGGACACATGAGAATATTGTCAAGTTACTTTCATCGCATACCGTTGATTAATATTTATTGTTTTTATAAGTATTGTGTGGGTGAACTTATGCTAATGCACCGCCCTTATTTGCACCAGTACACACTTGATTATACCTCTTGCAAGCATCCGCAACTACAAGAAGATAATTAAGATAAATCTAACCACAACCTTAAACTCTAAGATCCTACGCTCCCTTGTGCAATAATTTACTAACAGGGGTTCAGGTTTCTGTCGCTCTAGCAACCCCACAAATAGCAAACTAAATACACAATGCATTTCCTTAGGCCCATAAAGGTGAAGTACCATGTAGTCGGCGTTCACATGACACCACTAAAAGAATGACACCACAACTTAAATATCAAACCATTAAATATTACTCAACATAATTTGACTACTAGCAACAAGACTTCTTCCATGTCCTCAAGAACTAAATGAACTACTCACGAGACATCAAATGGATCATGATCAGAGGTGATATATGAATGTATAACAATCTGGTCATAACAAGTATTCACCGATAAAACTCAATAGCATCAACTACAACGAGATAATTAATACCGGGAGAATGATCCCAATGAATATAACAAGGTACAACCCTAGGTGTTACAACCGAATGAGATGGACGATGGTGGAGATGGTGCTGGTGTTGGAGATGATGTAGATGTTGGAGATGATGTAGATGATGATCCCGATGATGCCCAACGTGATGACGATGACGATTTCCCCCTCCCGGAGGGAATTTCCTTGGCAGATTTCCGCCTGCCGGAGAGCTATTTCTTCTCTATCTCGGTTCCGCCCCGAGATGGTGGCGAAAAATAATGCGAAGTCCCTCCATACGTTTTTAGGTCAAGACGAAGATATACGCCGAGGGGGGGGGGGGGGCACCAGAGGTGGGCCAGGGGCCACAGGCGGCCAGAGGTGGGGCCGCGCCCCAAGGCCGTTTGCGGCCCTCGTGGCTCCCCTCAAGTTGATTTTCTGGCTCCCTGCCTTATTTCTTGAATAATATTCTCTATAATTTTTCGTAATATTCTCTATAATTTTTCGTAATTTCTGGCTCCCCTCAGGTATCTTGACGGTGCTTTTTCCTGCTGAATCCTGACTCCGGCAGATAAATCCCGAGGAATTGGAAAACATGCAAAATAAGATAAAATAACATAAATATTGCATTCTAATATGAAATATATCAATGAATAAGAATTATTATGATATAAAATAGTGATGCAAAATGGACGTATCACAAACCCGCTAGCTATGTTCAAAAATTAGTTTGACTTGAGTTAAAGCGGAATTTTCAAATAGAAAAACCTTAGATGGTATATTTGGTAGATTTGATGTTATGATTGTTATGGACTCATGGTATGTGCAATTAACCTTTTAAATTGCGATGAGAATCAAACACTAGATTAAATGGTAGGGATTATATGTCCATCTCGTCTCGCTTTTAATAAAAGTTCTAATCTAACTCTCGGGGCTAGCTGGGTAGCTCGTATCAACCTGGTTTCTCATAATCTTATAGCGGAAATGTGTGGGATTAAATGATTAATCCTACAGTTGTGCTAGTTCTTGCTCAGATGAGAGTCAGGTTAGTACTTGTCAAGTTATCAGCAGTTAGATTTATGCCGTGATTTGTGCTAGCCTGTGCCCACATGGATTGCACCTGAAAATTTTCTATTCGCAGGTGAGTTGAAACCAAGAAAATATTGACGTGGTACGGAATAATTGTTCACGGTTCAGAAAAAATGTTCACGCGGTACAAATAGTTTTGTTTTTTCTATTTTAAGTTCGAAATTGTGATGACTTGATGGCTTTCTCTCGATATATAGTGAGATGAATTTGCTTTCTCCTATGATAGTGTCATTTTGTTAGACGCTTCAGGTAAAAACAGTAGCATCTTCCTACATATTTTCGCCCCCCACGAGCCAAAGTTTGAAAACTCGTCGCTCCCCGACGGCTAACCCATGACCATGAAGTAATGAATGCAATTTAACTGACAGCATTGTCTACAGTTCTGTTAGTTCCCGCTGAGATGAGAGACTAATCCTACAGTTCTGTTAGTTCCCGCTGAGATGAGAATCAAGTTAGTACTCGTCAAGTTCTCGGCCCTTTGATTTGTGTCATGCTTCATGTTAGCCTTTGAGTCGCATAGGAGTTGCAAACGAATTTTTTCATTTGCACATGGCTTAAAAGTGAGAAAAGTACTTACGTGGTACAAAATAATTGTTCACTGGGTTTAGAAAAAAAAAGTTCACCTAGTACAGATAGTCTCTTTTTTCTTCTATTTTTAACTTTTAACTTTGAAATTTGAAATTTGATGTCCTCTGAATACTTGAGATGAATCTGGTTTCTCCCTATGATAATGCCATTTCGCTAGCAGTCGTTTCAGCTAAAAACAGCACATCCTCCTACATGTTTTCGCCGCCACGAGCCAAGGTTTGAACAAATCCTGGCTCCCCGACGGCTAACCCATGACCATGAAGTAATGAATGCAATTTAACCGACAGTGTTGTCTTCCATAACCTGTAACTGTAATAAGCCATCTTGAGAAAACTCGATTAAATGCCGGGATGGAAATGATCCGTAGCTTTCAGTAATCAGTACTACTACGCGGTGGCACCTCTCTTCGTCTTCCTCCCGATCGATGGAGCTTTGCCCAAGCCCGCACTGTATTTAAACCCAACCAAACTCGTTCCCAAACGTCCACAAAAAATATTATTCTAGTATCCTCCTCACCCGCCTCCCCACCGCGCTTAAATGCAGTTTGTTTTGTTTGTTTTTCAATAAGCAAAACCCATCGACGCACTGCTCCTTCACTCTTACAAAAAGCTAGCTCACTCCTCTGCTTCAGCTACCAGTCGGCAGTCGCGCACCCACCCTGCCTGCCAGTGCCAGCTTCGCCTTCGCGAGCGGCCGGCGCGGCGCCTCCCTCCGGTTATTGATCGATCGATCCTCGATACGGTGGGAGAGGGGGGAGTTTACCTGTCGAGGAAGGCCGGGCGGCCAGCAATGCACATTGCTACGTGCGTGTGGCAAGAGAAGGCGGCGGCGGCCATGGGCGCGGCGGCCGGCGGCAGGGCCGGCGAGTGGGCGTTCAGCCGAGCGTCGGTCCTGGCGCTGCTGGCGGCGGCGGGGGGGGCGCTCAACTGCGCGGTGAGCTTCGTGGTGTTCTCGTTCCTGGACGTGCTGGACATGGTGCTGTGCGTGGTGTACAAGGTGGTGGACTACGCCGTGGAGGCGGAGTGGAAGCCGTGCTACTGCTCGGCGGCGGCGCGCGAGGACGGGCCCCAGGCGACAGGGGCGCTGTTCGTGCCCCCGCGGGCGGCAGCAGGGCCGAAGGTGGTGCGGCTGTCGTCGTCTTCGGCCAACAAGATGCAGCTGGAGGACGTGTCGGACACGCTGTACGTGCGCGCGTCGCTGCTCTCCGACGCCACCCGGAAGCCCGGCCCGGCCGCGCCGGCGCTCACGGTGAGCCCCGCCATTGCGGAGCTGATCCGCGGCAAGATCGACCGCGCGCCCCGCCCTCCTCGGCAGGCGCCCTGCTGGTCCGACTGCGACTGCAAGCTGTGCCACTCGTGGAGCACCGGCTCCCGGTCCTCCCACCTCTACGTCCACGTCCAGGCCCCGCCACCGCCGCTAACCCCGGGAGCGGGCGCAGGCGAGGCGACGGAGGCGGTGGTGTTCATCCATGGGTTCATCTCGTCGTCGGTGTTCTGGACGGAGACGGTGTTCCCGGCGTTCAGCCCGGCTGCGCGCGGCAAGTACCGGATGTTCGCGGTGGACCTGCTGGGGTTCGGGCGGAGCCCGAAGCCGGCGGACTCGCTGTACACGCTGCGCGAGCACCTGGAGATGATCGAGCGGTCGGTGCTGCAGCGCTACCGGCTCCGGTCCTTCCACGTCGTCGCCCACTCCCTCGGCTCCGTGCTCGCGCTCGCCCTCGCCGTCAAGTACCCCGACGCCGTCAAGTCCCTCACGCTGCTCGCGCCGGTACGTACGTGCCGTAGTGCCCACTAGCACCCTACATGCACGCACTTCCCTTGCATTTAATCGCCGTCAGTAGTACTCATCTCTCATCATCCATCTCCCCGGCCGGGCCGGCCGGCCGACCTGCTTCCATTAATGGAGTACCACTTCACTTGGCCACTTGGCCTGTGAACGATCGATCATGTCACAAATTAACTGCATGCATGTGAATCACTCTTGACATGTTCTTTGTGGGGGACTGCATGCAGCCGTACTTCCCGGTGCCGGAGTCGGAGGCCGGCGCGGCGACGCAGTACGTGATGCGGCGTGTGGCGCCGCGGCGCGTGTGGCCGCCGATCGCGTTCGGGGCGTCGATGGCGTGCTGGTACGAGCACGTGAGCCGGACCATCTGCCTCACCATCTGCAGGCACCACCGCGTGTGGGACCGACTCTTCAGGCTCTTCACCAGAAACAGGTAACCCAACCTCGACCTCCATGCATGCACCTCGTGTTTGTTCCTAGTAAATTTTCTTTCTTCCTTCCTTCTCCGAGTATCGTCCGTTTTTCCCAACCACCTGAGCTGTCCTGTCCGCCGGCCCCGCGACACGCACGGGTCGCAAAGTAAAGATAAATTAAGTTGAACTCCCAAGATGATCCATCTCGAGTTTAGGTGGTTTTAGTTTGAAAACACATTTGCCTTGCTGCGTGCGTGCATTCAATGGCGTCTGAGATACTGGCAGGCGAGCGCCACAGCTAGCTGTCGTTTACGTTTATGGCGCCACGCCTAGTGACAGCGAGTTCTTCTTCTCCTGCTGATCCTCCTGCTGCGCGTGAAATGTTCGAGGAAAAATATTTATACGTAAAGTACTGTCTGAATACATCCATATTTGGTGGATAGCAAGTCAATTAAATTGGAACGGAGTGAGTATTAGGTACTTGAGTATACGAGTTGGGACAAATTAAGCAATGATATCGCTGTCGCGGGTTCCCTTAAATGATGGCCGTCTAATGTTGTTCGGTGACAGTGGCCGGTGTGGACAGGTGAGGCCGACGCACGCCGCATTTGTCCGCCCGGAATTAACACCCACACCACACCACACACCCGGCCATGATGCGCAACTAATCTGCCCGTAATTACATATATCACCGATCCCATCGTAATAGTTAACCTAAGTGCAGTTTTGATCGGGAACGTCACTCACTCAGCAAGATCACGCATCCGAACAACCAAACGGACTGGCTTGGTTCATCTGCTACAGTAGGAAGCTAGTTGGTGTGGTGGTAACACCCACCGCCCATTTTCTCTGGGTCGGGTAGCTTCGTGATGACGAGCTCCCGAGCAGAGTGTAACTAACTAACTGCAGTACGTGGCGGTGGGTGTGAGTATTTCGGGCACGACAGTCCTGCGCGGCCTAGATTGGCGGTGGCTCACCACCCTCGCCATAAACGGCACCCCGCCGGGCCCCACAATTATTCGAGACTGCAAAGTCTTGGGCCGGTACACTCACCGTGTCATGCACCCCTCATGGCAAGCACTGTGCACTCACCCTTTCCATTTGCACCATAGATGATAGATTCGGCCGGGAGTCGCGCAACTTGTGCATGTGCCAAGGGGGGGCGACGTGTCGTCTCCACCACGGTTACGTACAACTATGTGTGCCGTAAATTGGTTTCGGTTGTGGAGGGATCGTGTGTGTGGTTCGATCCATCTGACATGCATGGCCAAACAACACGTACTTATCTTGGAACGAAAGCCTTCATCTTCCCTTTCCATTTGTCGATCCAGCTGATTGAACATACGGCCGGCTGGGGTCCCAGGTTAAGTACACAGGGTACTCCACCGGTCCTAATACATGGATTAATTGGACGGCCACTAGCTACACACTCACATGGCTACACTGTGCATTTGCCATGTTAGTGCTGTATTGGAAGAATTGGTAACCTGAAAGCTAGGACCATAAATGAGCTTCTTACCATATGCATGCATGAATAATGGCCGACTGAGATCTAGGGAGTTAAGTTCCCGTTCCAAGTTGTACAGAAAAGGAACCTTGGACCTTATCCCTTCCCCGCAACAGTAAGAGAAGGGCGATTCTTGGGCGCGCCTCGCAGATCCACCTCGCCGTCGGCGATCCGCCGGTTCCCTCGCCCTCCGTCGGCCGCTCCGGCGGCGGGAGGGTGGGGGAACCCCGGATCTCGACGTGTACATAGCGTAGGGTCGTGTGGGCTTCCTGCCGGCGGCGTCGGGGAGATGGCGGCGCAGTCGGTGCGGTGTTTTGGGGCGGCGTGCTTCCTCTCCGGTGGTGGAGCTCCTGGAGGTCTGCCGCGGTTCGGCCGCCTCTCCCATGCTCGCAGTTCTTCGGAGCTGCCGTGCGTGGTCATCCCTTGCCGGAATCCGAGGTGCGGCGGATCCGGATGCGCGAAGTTTTGGAAGATGGTGATGCTGCGGAGCAAGACGATGGCGTCCATGGCGCAGGGTGGAGGCTCTTCGGAGCCGAGTTTCGACGACTTCCCGTCCGTGGAGGGACTGCTCCTGATCCAAGGTCTGAGAGGAGCAGCGGCGGCGGCGCGCCTTCGGTACGTCCTGCTCGTCGTCGACGGCGTCGGGATCCAGAGGATCTTCGTTGTATTTTTTGCTTGTTCTGGATCTTTCTGTTTCAATCTTGCTCCTATGTAATCAGCTCTTTCTCGCAAAAAAAAAAGTTCCCGTTCCAAGTTGCAAATGTTTATTACTGGATCGCGCAAGTACACATGCACGACGCCCCTCCTCTACATGCATGCATGGTCCGGGCAAGCAAGCAAGAAGATTGACGCATTCAGAAAGCAAATGCATCCAAGTGGAGTGCAGCTAGCTAGTACTAGTAAAAGAAGGCTAGAAGAGCCCACGGACAACGATTTTTCTCGTTTCCATTAGTGGTAACATACTGTTACATGCCGGCACATGCATATATACTTGAGGCGTCTGTGAATGGCGGGCGGCGTCGATCGTAATGGATGCTGATATGCATGCATGCAGGATGCGGACGTTCCTGATTGAGGCCTTCATGTGCCACACCCACAACGCAGCCTGGCACACGCTGCACAACATCATGTGCCTCAGCGCCAGCAAGATGGGCGCCTACCTCGACGTCGTCTCCGACCAGCTCTCCTGCAAGGTCGCGCTCTTCCACGGCCGCGACGACGAGCTGCTCCCCGTCGAGTGCACGCTCGCCGTCGGGGCCAGGGTGCCCAGGGCGCGCGTCACCGTCTACGACAACAAGGACCACATCACCATCGTCGTCGGACAGGAGAAGCTCTTCGCCGCAGAGCTCGAGGCCATCTGGAGCTCCAGCGCCGCAGCACACCAGGACTAGCATGCAGCGCCTTCCGTTCCTTGCTTGCTGCTAGTGTATCGTCTACTCTACTACAGTGATCCGACAGTGCACAGGAGAGGGGGGGATCAGGAAGGAAGGAGTTAATGGCCCGGCCGTGTGAAAGAAGGAAATAACGTTTACTACTCTGCATGCAAGCAGCCGCCCTAGTAGGATGAGCAGCTCTGCCATATCCTTTCCAAGGACTATAAATACATACAGTTGTATCATTTCGTTTTCTCTTCTTTTTTCTCCTTTTGTCTGGTAATTAATTAATTAATCATAAAGTGTATTGTTAATTGTTTGATTGGGCCAACCTGGCCGATTGTCCTCATCAACAGCCAGGCTCCACAAGTGTAATATAATGGTATATGGACACGTCAAAGCAGAATTAAGTAAGCTGCCCAAGTTGGTTCCTCTCTGAGATCAGATGAATGCTTCTCGTTCGTACACAATACATGAACATGGCTTGTGCGTTGGTGACAGGCTCGAATTGCTCCAATAATCGGGGCCTGCTCGAATTTACTTCTGAATGAATAGAGCAAAATAGGAATGGCAGTCCCATTGATCACCACCGGCTGCCTCTCCCTATGTTCCGTCTTCTCGATCTTGTGATTCTCATCGTCAGTAATCCCACCGTCCTTTCAAGAAAACCACACGTTCTGTCAACTTATTGTTCGCCATTTGTGTACTGCTGTGAGACCGTAAAGGACGATTTCTGAACTTTCAACTTTGAACACATTGCTACTGCATCTTTTCCAGATAAGTTTTTCGGACAATAGAAGGCCGTGTTAATTTGAGTGGTAGAGATAAATCCCGATTGAAACCAGCCATTTCTAATTAGATCCCAGAAGGCCTACCCCGATCTTCTTTTTTGGGCGCTCAATCCATCAAATTTGGCAGCCAACGGAGGAGAGGAAGCAGGGGACGCGACGGCAATGAGGTTGAGCTACCCCGCGAAACGACGGGTGTCTGGTATGTGTGAGTCATTGAGTACACCAGTTTTTTGTTGGCTTATGTGCAGAAAAATAAATAATTCGCACGTAATTCTTAGGATCTATCTATGAGAATGTCACCGAAGCGGAATTAGATGTTGATGACGATGTCGATGAAGGCTAATGAAGATTTTCTCGACCAAGCCTGCTGGTGAGAATGTCACCGACTCCCCGTTCCCAGCCTTCTGGATCCAAGCGAGCATGGATCAAAGATATGATCCCTCCGAGAGTACAAGCGAGCGACTAAGTCGATTTCCTTTGTTTTTGGCGATAATGAAACTAGAGAAGCTGCTGTGAGCGACGGGAAGCCATTTTCAGAAATGTGTAGAAGGAGAAACGTTTCTTTCCCTTCATCGTCCGGGACTCAGCTTCTACCGATGTATAAGAGGTGGAGATCCCACCACATGGGGAGAGAGAGAGAGAGAGAAAGGTCTGGGAGAGGACTCCTAAAACCAAATGATCAATTGTTGTAAGGGAGAGGGAGGGTGTCCCTCCTTTATATAGGAGAAATGGGGGGAGACTTGGAGGAGGGGCTCCCTCCCCCACGGCCGCCCCTTAGTGGGCCAGGTGGGCCAGCTGAGCTAGGTTTAGGGTATCCGCTAGCCCTAGCCGCCGCCCCCATCCCATGCGCCGTCGTCCCTACCCCTTGTGTGTCACCCCCTCTGCTTGGACGCGAATCAGAGGGAGGCCGGCCACCCAGTGGGCCCCATGGGCCCATCTGACTGCCCCATATGGGTCCAACCCCATGGGTGCAGTCCATGGACCACTTCGTACCATTTCCGAGTACTCCGAAAATTCTGACACTCCACTCCGGTTGTTCCAAAACACTTTCGGGACTCTGAATAAATCTGACCTTTTCTCCGAATAATATCGATCACATCGGAACTCATGACACTCTCTCATTATTCCGAACCATCCAATATACACAAATTGGTGTAGAGGACTTATCGATAACGAGTAGACATGACTCAAAACTTCTTTTGATCAATAATCATTAGCGGAGCCGTGGACGCCCATAATGATTCCTACTTTTTATACGATTGACGCTCAAGTTGAACTTGTATAGTTCTCATATGTAATTCTCATTGCTACACGATACTGATCAATACCCGAGGCGAGATTTTCGATACGTCGTGAATCAACTTTTGATCACAGTATCTTGTTGTCCTCGTTTAATGGTATATTACATTTTAATCATTTCCCGTATTCCGGCATGCCATGATTTACATCATGCCTTGCCTACGTAGACGATAATTGATACCTTCATACCGAGTGGGCCCTGGATGTATCTCTCTATAGTAAGAGGAGCAGTTTCCCAGTCTTGGATCATTAGGATTAATACATACTCACCGAGTTACCTGGACACTTACATTTTGATAACCCATTTTCAGGATGACGTTTGACAGAGCTAAAGCAACCTTTTGAATACGCATAACCCTAAGACCCTCATGGTCAAAGCACGAAACACATGTTAACTATCTGTTATAATACCAAACAACATATAATGATAAGATTTCATGGTATATCATCTATAGGGTCTACCCAGCCACATTGTTCTGCTACTAATGTGCTCTCATTGATTTTGACAATTATATGTCCATGGCTAGGAAAACAGAGTCATCCAATCATCAATGAGTTAGTCTAAGAGGCACGACTAGGTACAAGGTTTGTGTTTACGTTTCTACACATGTGTATGGGTTTTTCTCTGAATTACGTATTCAGCAACCACAATAGTTATAACATTAAAACATAAACTTAATTATGAAACATAGATTAATAATAAATATTATTGCCTTTTCGTCATATCTCTAGGCGAAAACTTGCGGTGAAGGTCGTTCTTCATCGCAGCCAAGATGGTCGTTGCATCGCTCACCTGATTATTTTAATTTTGGAGTGGATTAATGACCAAATATTACTGATTCTGAAGGCAAAAAGGAGAAAAGGTACTAGTTTTTAGGAAAAATTTCTTGGGCTTGGGGGCGCGGAAGGGGTGGCTGTCCCCCCCCCCCCCCCCCCGAACTATACGTAGCTCCTCGTTGACCATAAATCACAAACACTAACAAGGATCAGAATTGCACAACCAAACAGAAACGGTGATTGACCATAAAATATCAGCAAGATTAAGATTAAATACCTGCAGTTAATCTCCGCCAACTATCCCCTAGGTTGCTACTGTGGCAATATCTTGTCGTTTCCTTGGAGAGACCATCTCTAGTCTCGCAATATCCATGTGTAGCTCGGTGGTGATCACCACCGGCTCTGCCTCTCTACCTATGTGATGTCTTTTTCGATCCTTTGATGTTGCTTCTTCACATATGATTTTCATGATCAGTAATCACATCGTCCTTATAAATATCACACTTTGCCTTTTGGGCATATCTCTAAACGAAAACTTGCGGTGAAGGTCGTTCTTCATCGCAGCCAAGATGGCCGTTGCATCGCTCAACTGATTATTTAAAGTTTGGAGTGGATTAATGACCAAATATTACTGATTCTGGAGGCAAAAAGGAGAAAATGTACAAGTTTTTAGGAAAAAATTCTTGGGCTTGGGGGCGGGGAGGGGGGTGGCTGCCCCCCCCCCCCCCCCCCCCAAACTATACGTAGCTCCTCGTTGACCATAAATCACAAACACCAACAAGGATCAGAATTGCACAACCAACAGAAACGGTGATTGACCATAAAATATCAGCAAGATTAAGATTAAATACCTGCAGTTAATCTCCGCCAACGATCCCCTAGGTCGCTACTGTGGCAATATCTTGCCGTTTCCCTGGAGAGACCATCTCTAATCTCGCACTATCCATGCGTAGCTCGATGGTGGTCACCACCGGCTCTGCCTCTCTACCTATGTGATGTCTTTTTCGATCCTTTGATTCTACTTCTTCACATATGATTCTCATGATCAGTAATCACATCGCCTTATAAATATCACACTTTGGCCAACTGATGATTGTTCTCCATTTGTTACTATCGTGAGACTGTAAAAGATAATTTCTGAACTTTCAGCTTTGAACACATTGCTACTGCATCTCCTCTAGATAAGTTTTTGGATGTTGGAGGGAAACTTTTGGTTAAACCTTATGACACTTACACACTCACACTTGTTCAAGTTTATTTCATTTTTGTATCTCCCAAAGAATAAAACATACGGATTTGACACTCTGCAGGTCACTGAAATATTGGAAATAAATAATAGTTTGGATTTTTTTGTGCAATCAAATTGTTTAATATACAAATTTATTTTATATTAGAAATATGTATTTAATTTCGTAAATTTATGAACATTTTTCCCACATTCGTATGAAATATGTTTCATCCATAGTTTTTGTTTTTAGCAAAACAAGCTAGAGGAATCAGTGTGGGCCGGCCTGCAAAGCGCGGTGGTTTGTGTCCATAGCCGATGCAACAAGCGTCGGATAGGAATTGCTGTGGAGCAAGCCCAGTTAGGTTAAGACCTAACTTTGGCATGGCCCGAAAATATTAATTTTTCACTTAGGCCTGACAAGGCCCAATTTATATGCACTTATGCGTATAGGCCTGAACTCTGGGCCTTTCACAATTGACAATGCCACAGTATCGGCCTAGGATACCACAGTCCACAGCACGTGCAAAAATAAGTCCACCAGTAACTGCAATTCTCGTTATGCTAAAAAAAAGAAAACCAGGAATTACAATTCTCGGCTAGCTCCCTGTGATAATCTTCAATCGAAATATGGACCTTGATGCAACTGCGATCCTAGCACGCATCCCATCTGAAATAATCACGTATCTCAGGGGCTATCCACAAAAACCCTATCCCCAAAATCCCCAACTCCAACCCCCGCGAACCACTCGACGAAGAATCAGCTACTCCTCCACACTCCGACCATGGCGCGCGCCGGCGTTTCCACCGCGCCACTTTCCCGCCTGCACTCCCCGACGCCCTCATTTCCTCACATTCCGCACGCGCACGCTCATTCCCAGCTTCGCATTCAGCAGCAGCGCAAGCCTCTCACCGTCGCCTCGGCTCTGCCCCAGGCCGCGGACCTCCCCGCGCTCTCCCTGCCCGCCGTGGCCGCCGCGGCCGCCGCTCTGGCGGCGGCGGTATCACTCTCGGACCCCGAGCGCCGCCGCAAGGCGCAGGCGGAGGCTGTGGGCGGCGGGGACAAGGAGGCGGTGCGCGCCTACTTCAACTCCACGGGATTCGAGCGGTGGCGCAAGATCTACGGCTCGGCGACGGACGACGTGAACCGCGTGCAGCTGGACATCCGCGAGGGCCACGCGCAGACGGTTGCCGCCACGCTCGCCATGCTGCGCGACGCCCCCGACGTCCCGCTCGCCGGCGCCACCGTGTGCGACGCCGGCTGCGGCACGGGGTCGCTCTCCATCCCGCTCGCGTCCGACGGCGCCTCCGTTCTCGCCTCCGACATCTCCGCCGCCATGGTCTCGGAGGCCCAGCGGCAGGCGCAGCTCGCCCAGGCGGCCGGGTCGCCGGACTTCCGCATGCCGCGGTTCGAGGTGAGGGACCTGGAGAGCCTGGACGGCAGCTACGACATCGTGGTGTGCCTGGACGTGCTCATCCACTACCCGAGGGAGGAGGCGCAGAAGATGATCCGGCACCTCGCGTCGCTCGCCGAGAAGCGCCTCGTCATCAGCTTCGCGCCCAAGACCTTCTACTTCGACTTCCTGAAGCGCGTCGGCGAGTTGTTCCCGGGCCCGTCCAAGGCCACGCGCGCCTACCTCCACTCCGAGAAGGACATCGAGGAGGCGCTCCGCACCGCCGGGTGGCGTGTCAAGAACCGGGGCTTCATCTCCACACAGTTCTACTTCGCCAAGCTCTACGAGGCAGTGCCCGTCACCGGCTCCTCCTCGTAGCCGGAATTTCGTTGTTGTAACTTTGTTCATAGACAAGCTTGTGTTTCGGAATTTTGATTCTACTGGCAAAGTGAAGTTTTGATATATCTTGAATTAGGATGTAGGTGTATGTATCTCTCGCTGGTTTGAGCATAGTTTGTTGTTGTCATACTGGTGGCATGAAATTCTTTCAGATTTTTTTCGATTGAAGGAGCTCAGAAATTCTTTCAGATAAAAGAGGTGGTTGTGTCTTTGGACTCTGCTTCGGTCGATGCACTGCAAACCCGGGAGACATGCGTGGATCGGCAAAGTTGTAACCTGAATGTGGATATCTGACTGAATGCCACTGCACTTCGGAGATGTGGAGCAGCAATTCTGAACTTCAGTTAGCTGCGTGTGCGCATTCAGACGCAAATGGAAAGAAATGTTCTGTCGAGTGTTCTGTTTATAGTCAAGTGCGCGCCCTCGACTTGGAGCTATATGCAGATAATGCAGGGCGGCACCAATATCCATCGATCCGCGATGTTCTCCACCGCACGCTGCTTCCTCCCCGTCCACTCGCAACCGCGCGTCGCCGTCCCCACCCGCCGCCGCGCACCGGCGCTCACCGCCGTGTCGGCCAGGCCACGCCGCAGAGGCGCGCGCCGCGGCCGCCCATGGGACGACGACGGCAGCGGCGACGAGGACGCCATCGACGAGAGCTTCTTCGGAGAACCGCGAGATGAGGAAGAGCCGGTCGAGCCGGATGAGCCGTCAGGGAGGCGACGACCCGCCGCCTCATCGGAGTCTGCCGCGGGGCAGCTGCGCGGGTCAGACGTGCTGCGGGCGCTGCAGAGGGCGGCCGCGGCGAAGATGGAGGCTAAGAAGAAGACGAAGAGGAACGCGGGCGCGCGGCCGACGGCGCGGCGGCAGGAGAAAGGAGTCCGCGGCGGCGGCGCCAAGCCGGTGGAGGTGGTGGGAGAGGCGAGGCCGATAGAGATAAGGCGCGAGTGGGCGCCGAGGATACGGGAGCTGGAGCTCAGGGTGCAGCAGCTCCTCCACAAGCACCACCATTAGAAACCACAACTCATAATCCTTGTCAAATGTTCCATAGTGCTCATCATTGATCAATCCATTCTTGTATTTGTCACTGGCAAAGTGCTCATCATAGTAACTCAAACTGACAGTCTTTCAGCTGAAACTTTTTCTTGTTGTTTTTTGAGATGTTTCAGCTTGAACTTGAGTGGTTTCATCGGATGCATGAAGTGACAAAAAGGCTGCTCGGTTTAGCATTGTATACCAGTTAACATTCTGGCATTCGTTGGTGGACTGATGGGTTTTGTCCGACCCTGATTTGTTTGTTCTGTTGCTAGAACGTGGGATCTTGTTCAGCAAAGACGATTTGGTTTCAGTTTGTAAACCTGGGAATGGGGCATCAACTTGATGTGCTGTTGATTTTAAAAAAAATCCATGCAAGTAGTAGTACTCCTACTAAATATTGAAATGCCAGTGGAAGTTAGCTGGAAGTTTGTCAGAGTACACTTAGTCAGGGCCTCCACTAGACATGTAAACTAATCGAGACAACGACTGAAGCACCACTCGCAACTAACTTCGAACCTAAAACATGCAATTTAATCGCATAATCTGCAATAGCTTAGTAGAAAAAGCATGTTGGCTGCTTATCTCGAAGCTCGCCGTGGCAAGCACCGCCACGCAAGTGTCTACAACCGTCATGGGCTGCCCCCATTATTATTGTTTTATCTGTGCATTAGTTTATAAAATGTAATTACAATCTTTAGTTCATAGTTTATGTATTTTACATAAAGTGAAGATATTTTTTTTGCGAGTTGAAGTGAAGAAGGTTAGGATGCAAATCAATCGATGTGACGTCACATCCAAGGAGATGTCAAATCGTGGAGAAGGGAAGCGCCTGTGAAGAGGATGAGAAGGAGGAAGGGGAAGCCAACCTCGACGCACGTCACGACTCACGAAAATTGGTGTTGTGAGGTCACACAGAATGTCCGATGAGTAATGGGCGCCCAAATGAATATCCAAAAGTTTTATTTGGATCTAGATATACATGGACTCGATACCAATGGAGGAGGCGGTAGACAACGACATATATGCGGAGGAGTAGAGAGAAACGTCGGAGGCGAGAAAGACGACTCTGGCCTGAGGGAAAGGCACGAGAGAACGAAAAAATATGGGGAACGGTTGTGCCCTAAACCCATATGAATCATGCCATAGATAGAGATGTTCTACAATTTTGTGTCAACTTACCAAAAAATAGTATTAGAAATCATGGTTTGGCATATGTAAATTAATGAGCTCAACTTTAAATAAAATATTGTTTATACTCGACAAAAAGGGAACTTCGATCACAACGAAATAATGGGCTAATTAAACACATCGACACAAAAAATGCCATAAGGAAAGGTAAATTTCTAGAAAAATGATATGTCTCAAAATTATGTCCAAAGTTGCAGTCGAACACGTCATCATTGTGCCACTATAACCTTCTGTAACAATGGGCATCATCGATAAATTCATCCAATGAAGCACACGCAAGAACCTCGCGTACAACGGAGATTGGCAATCACGCGACATACAACAACGAGGGCACCACCCCAATCTATGCATAAAGTCGTGCGAAAATCACCATACCAAGCCCATAACCTTGCTTGCAAGGGCTCAAAAGGAGTTGTGGAAGATTGTTGTCGTTGTAGAATAAGGATTGAGTAAGGAGTATCTCTGCTTAAAAAATCACGACACAATGTGAATATGTGGCGTATCATGATGACCTTACGGAGAAGGTCATCATATACTTACAAGATTGATAGAAGCAATCATTTCGTGAATAGATTTACCGCCTCATTGGAGCGCGGTTTAATGCTACATTAGGAGATCCGACAAATAAAGCGGTTTGACTCGTGAATAGGTCCAAATACGATGTCACCAAACTCATGTTCCCTCGTGGTAGATCTGAGCATTGCAAATGTCACTTGGATCATACCCTTCCTTTTAAGCTCTTCTCGTGTCCCTAGAGAGACTCTCCCCTTGAGTTTTGAAAGGACACATATGTCATTGGTCTAGGGTGGAGGGTGAAGAGGTGATGTCTTGAATAAATGTGTAATAAACTAGCGTTTAATTTATCAATTACATAAGCTAAATTTGTTAGACTCAACTATGTGCACCAAAAACGTATGTTAAATAAGAAGAATAACTATGTGATGGTAAGATATATAATTTTGAATATGAAAACTATCACACAATAAATGCATAATTAGTGGAACTCGAATAAAATATATTCGTCACATGGAGACTGAAATTTATACCAAATTTCACTTCTCAAAAGAAGTTAGTCCCCGTTGGAGAGATGTAGCGACATAGTGCTCCCCTTAGGCCACAAAGGTCTTGCATAGAGGCGTGGTCACACAATGCACACCAAGCCACCTTCCCACGGACGCAACAAAGGCTCAACTTATTCTTCTCGAACCTTACCACGAAGAGAAGAGACTTGATCCACTATGGAACACTTGAAGACAGTCACCAAATCTGTACAAAATGCTCGGGGCAAACTCCACAACCTAATTGGAGACTCTTGAAACTTTCCTGAAATTTTACACCGCAATGATTGAGTTCCGCAACAACACCAACCGTTTAGGACGGCTGATACGTCTCAAACGTATCTATAATTTTTGGTTGTTCCATGCATATTATATATCATTGCCACATGCTTTTATAATGCTTTTATATCATTTTGGCACATTTTTATGGAACTAACCTATTAACAAGATGCCCAGTGCTAGTTCCTGTTTTTGTTGTCTTTTTGTTTCAGAAAAGCTAGTCGGTGAATTTTCTCGGAATAAGCTGCAAATTTACATGAATTATTTTTTACGAAGAAACAAAGACGGAGCCAGGAGGGCGCCTGCAGGGGGGGCCCCACAGCCCCTAGATGACCCCCAGGCGTGGCCCAGCCTTGGCCGCGCGGCTGGGCCCCACCTGGGCGACTCCGAGACCTCCTCGAGTTGCCCTTTCGCCTATAAATTGTCTTCCTCCCGAAAACCCTCGGCACCCGATCATATTTTCCAGAAAAGTTCCGAGGCCGCCGCCGTCGCCAACCATAGATCGGGAGGGTTCTGAAGCTCTTCCCGGCACCCTGCCGGAGGGGGAGATCATAACCGGAGGCATCTACACCACCATGTCTTCCTCCAGAGTGATGCGTGAGTAGTCCACCACGGGACTACGGGTCCATGGCAGTAGCTAGATGGTTGTCTCTTCTCCTTTGTGCTCCATTGTGTAGATCTTATGAGCTGCCTACATGATTAAGATCATCTTTATGTAATACTATGTGTTGTGTTTGCGGGGATCCGATGAATTCTGGAGTCTTGACATTATGGTTCAGTTTATCTATGATATGTTTTATTTATGATCTTGCATTCTCTCTGATGCTTGTGTATGCTTTGGCCGAAATAATTACTTGTGTCATTAGATAGGGTATTTATGCTAGATAGTGGGTTCATGCCTCTCTTGTTCGAGCTCGAGTTGACAGAAACGATTAGAACTTGAGATGTGCTGTTGCTACTAGGGATAAAACAACGGTGTTTATTGCCTTATGTTGTACTCATTGCTTACATTACGCACATTGCTTATTGCAATTATCTGTTGCTTGAAACTTAATACTTTCGGGTGACATGCTGGATAGCGATCCCGGGGTGGATTATTAGTCATAGATGCAGTTGGATAACGGTCTATGTATTTTGACGTAATGCCCATATTAAATGAAACGGTGAACCATGTGTCATGATAGTATTGTGTTGCACCCATGTTTGTCAATTGCCCCGCTGTAATTTGTTCACCCAACACGTTTATCTTTTGGAGAGACACCACTAGTGAACTGTGGACCCCTGTCCTATTTTCCTACATTGCTTACAACCGTTTTAATAGATTTTACTAGTCATTTGCTCGCTGGTCATTTTTGCTATCATTATATTTTCCACCATACGTTTAATCCTTTGTGTTCAGCAAGCCGGAGAGATTGACACTCTCTCTGTTTCGTTGGGGCAAAGTAGTTTGTTCGTGTGTGCGCAGGTCCACGTCAATAATCGTAAACGGCGCCGTTGACACCTTTCTCAAGCCTTCTCCAAGTCCTACTGGATTGATAACCTTGGTTTTGTAATCAAGGGAAAACTTGCTGCTAAATTACATCAAACCTTACACTTGGGGTCTCCCAACGAACGTGTTATTCCACGCCATCAAGCAACAACCAAACATGCAAGAGTAACAAGCTTATCAAACTTTCACTTAAATGAATCACCGTGGAGAATTCAAACTGATGCAACTAATGCAATGGCAAGATTTTTTCACAGGAAGTGCTCAAGTCCTTGACTCACAAATCTTACCAAAGCAACTAATGTTATGAAGAAATAAGAGATTAAAAACAAAGGAGGACATCAACAAATGAATCCAAAATCTAGATCCAAACACTTCCCCTCACAAATAAGAGAGATTGATTGGTAAAATTGTAGAACTATATCTCCTCTTTTTTTCTCAAATAGATGCAAAAATAATGGGAGAATAGAGAGAAATCAAAATCCAAAAGGTCAACAACGGTGGGAAAAACTTGCCCAAGAATTAAATAGGCCTCCCTGAAATCCATTTGTTATCTGGAATTTCCGTTGGGTCCCGTACTACTGGTCAAGGGTGCGGACGTGCGGTACTACCGCTTGGCCAGCTAGCCATTGCACGAATGTGCATACTGTAGCACCATCAACGGTACTACCGGAGGTACCACCGGCAATAACGTTTATTATTTCCGATGAGATAAATAGCGCTAGTACCGGAGTGGTACCGCCCTAATGCCGTTGCAAATAGAGCCGGATGGACCCCCCCCCCCACTTTGGTAGTAGTCCAGTAGTAATCCCGGGAGTGGCGGTAGTACCGGTGGTGTCACAGGTAGTACCGCTGCCTCCAAAGAGTTGTACTACCAGTGCCTCTAACAGTTACGGTAGTACCGGTCTCATGTCCGGTAGTACACTCCCTTCACAAGGAGCTTGTCACGAAGATCCGTGGAAAACTGCTGAAATATGGGACAAAGATAGCCATAAATTTTGCAGACAAAATCTGATTAAACCGAGCTTGGGCTTAATAGAAAGATAACAACAAGCCCTATCTAAGGAAAATCCCAATAAACAACACTAGAGAAAATACAAATAATGTAAAGGTGTGAAACCGTTCTAAGAAAAATAATCGGCAAAATCTCCAACACCGAACGCAATAAAAGATGCACACAAAAATCGTTTTTGATGGACATGAGCTTGTCACGAAGATCACAACAAGAACTAAAACCTCTCATAGATAAAAGCCAAATAGGAACCCATGCCAAGGATGTAAAGGTTTGAACTCTTTACGAATAATACGATCAATCTACTCACTTGGGAGCCCGCTTGATAGTACGACTATTGAGTTTATAACATTGCCTCCCAATTAACACCATGAGATCGATAAAATAGAAAACCTGTCAAGGTTATACCTTTATCGTGAGCATTCCATTTGAGCTAGATGATGACGATATTGACCTCCTCAAATTAAAACACCTTTCTTAATTGCGGTCGCTTGGTGAAGACTCGCAAACTGCTCCTCCATAATCCACTATGGGAGAGTATCTCTTAGGGAAATATTCACCTGACCATTATCACCAAATAGACGAGAAGTTTCAACCATATATGTTGCTTCAGTATGCTCCTCTTGTACTTTCACTTCCTAGTCTTGATGACAATCACCACTTGATGTCATCCTCTCATGGATTATATGAAATCCTTCTTTTTAATACAAGCTCATGGAAAGATAGTTAACCCCTCATAGAGCACTAGACACATATATCATGGGTTAGTTCACAAGCGTAGTTCATAATTGCTTACCATACCATGAGATCACTTGATCCCACTTGTGTATACCATCCATGCTTTGTGTGTTGATCAAAGTGAATCAAGTTTTTACCTTTTTTACTTGATCAAACTCGTATATTTTCCTCTCTCTTCATAATAACGATGATACCTTGAAGTTAAACATGAATGCTAACTCAGTTTTGTTCTTCAAGACATACTTGCACATATGCTCAATTCTCACATGACCAATCTTCAGATCACTTTTTGAACAAACACCTTGATCGATCATCACTTCATCTTCTTTACTTTATTATTCTTTCAACATTGAAACCAACATATGATTTTGAAGCATTCCCTATGAGAAGTCCCTTCATGTAGAACTTAATGCCCATTAGTTCATAGAGGGATTGTCATCAAATACCAAAACCATATGTGATCCATGCTCTTTCAGATCCTTGACAAAAGAATCTGAAGATAGAGTATCCATAGTGGAGTAGGAAGAGAGAGGATCTATATTCTATGGTGGATCAAGCCTTCTCATCCCTTCTCCATGATGAGCTTCTTTTATCTTGGTCCTTCTCTTGAACTTTTATCATTTCTTCTTATCTGACTCATTGACCATGACAGGTGGCATGGACTTTAGTTGTATAGCTTGACTTTGTCATATTTCCATGTAGGATCGTACAAGATCGCATTAAGATTATTTATTCCTACAACAAAGATGATGAAACGTTACCCATTAGGCAATGCAAACAAACAACAACAAGAATCAAACATCGTATATGAAAACTAACAGGCGGGGACAAAAATTTCTCGGGAATACTGGACGTAACGCCACCAAAATGATATTAGAGCTGAAGGAATTTTGCTAGAGACAAGGCCACCATCATGTAAGAAAATGTTGTCGCGACATCAAAATACACTCAACCCGTTTCTCAAAACAAGGCCATCATGTTTCTCAAAATATAACTTTGACCAAACATTTGAACACTAAACTATAAGTTATGGACCATGAAAATTATACCATTTGAAATTTCTTTTGATTGTGAATCTAACGGTATCACTTCTGTATGACATAATCATATATGGTTGGACTAATTCTTGACCAAATTTAAACTTTTGGATGTACCCCCTTGTTTTAAGAAAGAGATACATATCGAGCAGAATCATCTCTCCTTGATACACGGAGAGGGGAGCGACGATTGGATCTGTGACCAGCGTCCAGGTAAGCACAAATTTGTTATATTTAACTCCAGTTTTTACAAATAGGTCTTATATGGTTTGTTTCTTTTGGTGAAACCAACCCATCTAAGTTAAAGTTCTAGGCTTAGCATAGGTGATTGCATTTATTTAGATTTAATCTAGACTTTAATCGACGTTATTCTATTGGTGCTAAGTGGCATGTCCGTCAACAAGGGGACGTCTGTGTTGACTTTGTCAGCCTTAAATCAGTCGGCTCGGTCTTTTAGAGATGCTTATAGAGGTGCTAGCTGTGGTTTAGCAGAAATCTTTATATATGAGTGAGTTCGGTTTGATTTTAGAGATGATGAAAAGATAAGAGGAAAATAGAGGGACTGAGATCCGGTGCCCCGCTGAAGGCAGGGCACAGCGTGCCCTGAGACAGTGGATCCACCATCCGCTCCCCATCCGATGGCCACGACGGGTCAACGCATAATTGGACCGGGTTGCTCTTCTTCTTCCTCTGTTTCTTCGAACAACACCCTGCCGTTTCTTCGTTTTCTGTATCGTCAGGTTCTATTTCTGTGAAGAATGAAGTTCATAGTTCACGCCCAAGTATTTTGTTGTTCTTCCGTCCGATTCTGTCGCGCTGCTTGTTCATCTTACCTGCTAGTGATTTGTCCAATTTTGCGGTCATTTTGATGTCGATTTTATTGCGGTCGATCGATCCGTGTGGTTCTTCGTTACATTTCACCAGCCACTCCAAGGCGGCCGATTCCATACTTGCATTCTGCAGCAGATCCCTTTGTCCCGGTCAAATCGCTAATCTGTGCCGTTGCAGGTACCAAAGACTCAGCCCGGACTGCCTCCCGCTCGCGAACGGTGGCGGCAGCGGCGGCGTGGCCCGCAAGCCGGCGTCAAGATCCTTCAGAGACGACGACGCCCCGGCCGTAGGCACCGACGGTCCCCGACTAGCCTCGTACCTCACCGCCTCCTAGCCGGACTCGAAGCCGTCGCCGGCGAGGCCGCGCGCGCCGCAGCCTCCGTCGTCCCGAAGCCCGGCGCGGGACCACGACCACAATCACCACCCATCCGACTCCTCCGACACGGCCTCCCCGAGCTCCACCGTCGGCGGCGACGTGCTGCTGCAGTGGGGACACAACAAGCGATCCCGCTGCCGGCGCGACTCCTCCGCGGCGTCCTCGTCCGCGTCGCCGTCCTCGCAGCGCCGGCAGGCCCTCGGCGGCAAGATCCAGCGCCGCTCGTCGGCGCCACCGGAGAAGCTAATGCCCCCTCCTGCCGCTGCCACCGTCGCGTGCGTGTCTGGGTGAGAAACAGAGGAAGAAGAAGAGCAACCCGGTCCAATTTTGCGTTGACCCGTCGTGGCCGTCGGATAGGGAGCGGATGGTGGATCCACTGCCTCAGGGCACGCTGTGCCCTGCCTTCAGCGGGGCACCGGATCTCAGTCCAAAATAGAGGGGGTCGTCTCCTCGTCGTCCGGCCGAACCCGGAACCCGAAACCTGTCGCCTTTACCGACAAATCACGCCATCGCGTGCCGCTCGCCCTCCAAATCCCAAACTCCAAATCCCATCGTCTCCCCCCTCCCCTCAGATCGCACCAACCGACCCCGATGGCCGCCCCGCCGCTCGCCGCGGCCCTCCTGGGCGTCCTCGCCCTCCTCGCCTTCCCGGCGGCGGCCGAGATCCGCGAGACGGTGATCCGCGCCGACCCGCGCACCATCATCCCGCTCGACGAGTTCGGCTTCTCCCACCAGGGCGTCCTCGAGCTCAACGTCTCCGGCATCGCCTTCGACCCGCCGGCCTCTCCCGACCTCGACCTCTCCCAGTTCGGCTTCTTCCTCTCCACCCTCGACGCCTGGGTCCACGTCCTCCGCCAGCTCCAGGACCTCGATGTCACCTGCGCGCTCCAGTCCGACCTCGTCAAGCTCGCCTACTCCTTCGACCGCCTCAAGCCGGCCCCCAACCCCGCCGGCGTCGAGGTCGCCCGTTCCTCCTCATTCACCACCGCCTTCCGCGTCTCCGAGCCCGGTCAGTACACGCTCGTCTTCGCCAACTGCCTCACCGGCGGGAACGTCAAGGTCTCCATGGACATCAGCTCCGCCATGTACAACGTCGACCCGGCAACCGGCGAGCGCGCCTACCTCTCCGTCGGCTCCTCCGCGCTGCCCTCCATCTACTTCCTCTTCTGCATCGTGTACGCCGCGCTCGCCGCCTCCTGGGTCTCCATTCTGCTGCGCAAGCGCGCCGCCGTGTTCCGGATCCATTACTTCATGCTCGCGGTGCTCGTGCTTAAGGGCTTCAACCTCCTCGCCGAGGCCGAGGACAAGTCCTACATCGAGCGCACCGGCACCGCACACGGCTGGGATGTGCTCTTCTACATCTTCAGCTTCCTCAAGGGGATCTCGCTCTTCACTCTCATAGTGCTCATCGGCACTGGCTGGTCCTTCCTCAAGCCATACCTGGCGGACCGTGAGACGAAGGTGCTCATGGTGGTCATCCCCCTCCAGGTCGTGGCCAACATTGCACAGGTGGTGATCGATGAATCTGGGCCGTATGCCCGAGACTGGGTTACCTGGAGGCAGATATTCCTGCTGGTGGATGTTGTCTGCTGCTGTGCCGTGCTCTTCCCGATTGTCTGGTCAATCAAGAACCTCCGCGAGGCTGCTCGTTCTGATGGGAAAGCGGCGGTGAACCTGATGAAGCTCACCCTTTTCCGTCAGTACTACGTGGTCGTCATTTGCTACATTTACTTCACACGTGTTGTGGTGTATGCGCTGGTGACAATCACCTCGTACCGGTATCTCTGGACTAGCGTCGTGGCTGGGGAGATTGCCACCCTTGCATTCTATGTATTCACTGGGTACAGGTTCCGGCCTGAGGTGCACAACCCATATTTCGCAATTGATGATGAAGAGGAGGAGGCTGCCGCTGAGGCACTCAAATTGGATGATGAGTTTGAGCTATGAATGCTAACAATTGGCGGTGGTTTCCTTGACGGTGGCTATACAGGTGTTATATGTGCTTCCACAGGACAAATGCTTCTCACAAGACAAGTGTGATAGACTGGTATCTAGTTCATATCCTTTTGTTTTTCATTTCAATATAGTTACATTTTGTCTTGCTGTATTTGGTATCAACAATACTATGTGTATGTTAAGTAATTGGCAGCTTGATTGTATTCAAATTTAATCTACAATTGTTGAGTTGAGCTGTTCTTCATTGTACATCTGTAGCTATTGTTGTATCTAGATGTTTACTTTGCGTGCTTTGGAAGAGAAGTTCACCATCATTCAGTTTGGTTATCTATATGATGCTAATTGTAGCTCTTGAGTTCTGATTTATTCTACATTACCTGTATGCCTGTCCTGCTGCTCTTGTTCTGTAGGATCCTATTGTCATATAGTGGAGAAGCAAAATTTAAGTATAATGCACTTGAGTAGGTGAGTGCGGATTAATAAAGTTCAACCCCGAAACTATAGACTGGTTCCTAGAGCACCATAGTAAGCTGCAACTGATGTTTGTAAATCACATGATTCTTACCTACTACTCCCTCTGTTCGGAAAAGGATGTCTTAGATATATCAAAATTTGGATGTATGTGGACATGTTTTAGTGTACACATACATCTAAATCTAGATATATCCAAGACATCCTTTTCCGAACGGAGGGAGTAGCATGTTTCATTTATGCACTATCTTCGCGTTGCATATGCTTTGATATTATTACGAATGTTTCACATATAAGTGACACCTTGATTCTTTGTCTCTAGATTTGGTACTCTGTCAGTACATCCCCCCTTTTGACAGTTTGTGCAGTTTGGAAAATTTCAATTTAATTATGGCTAGGAGATTTTGACATTTCAATATGTAAATAAGGTCATATGATCTATGAATTTTATCCACAGTTTGCACTAGTCAAAATACTCGGAACAGTTGTGTTGGGTTAAGCTAGAGTACTTTTCTATTACTATATTTGCTACCCTTGGGTTCTATCATTATTAAAAAACGAGCTGGGCTATGGCCAACCTAGACTTTGATAGTGTGCAGTGGCGGAGCTAGCTCACTCGACCAGCCTGGACAAGGTCTATTTGCACCACTGGCCAGAATTTTACCAGCAAAACATCATTACTAAGCCATTTATTGACCGTAATGCTTAATGGAGACTGGTAGCCTTTCTTCCTTGATGGAGAGTGGTAGCCTGGACTGTGATCCCAGGGTTGCAGGGAGCTGGCTCCGCCCCTGATAGTGTGTCAAATCTATTTACAGCATTGATTTCTCAACACTTTGGCTTTTCTCATTTGTCCTGCTGCTAAGAACTTAGTGACCTGATACACAGTTGTCAAGACATTAGATTTTCTGTCAAACAATTTGACTGGTACCTTTCTTCCTATACAAGAAAAATGAGTTTGCTATAATAAACACGTAGTAGCACACTTCATGGAATGTTTCAGTTGAACTGGATACTTGTATGCCTCCAAGGCCATTGAATTTTCATTATATGTTGTCACATCAGTATAACAAGGAAGAAAAGTAAATTGCTTCACAGCTACCCTAGCAAACATGTATGGATTATAGGACATTTTCTGAACTCAGTTGGGAATTCTTGAGATGTGCACTGTTCTGCTATGTGTGTGAATACTTCTAATTTGATCCCTGAAAATAAGTATATGTTTGAAATTTTGATCTATTGTAGGATGGAGGATCTAAACCGTACATCTCACATAGTCCAATGACTAAACACGTATGAGAACAGTTGAGGATCATCCTTTCTATGCAATTTTGTTGTTGAAATAATTATAATTTGTCTTATGTATTATTTGTGCACATCAATATTTGTAAAACGGACTAAGTTTTGGTTCATCATCACTGCTAATCATCACCATCATCACCACTAATCACCATCACCACTAGTCACCACTAACTAACTAAACTAATACTAAGCCTTTTGTCCCAAGCAAGTTGGGTAGGCTAGATATGAAACCCAGATAGAAACTTGTGAAAACGTAAAACAAAACTAAAAAGACAAAAGACAAGAAAAAAAGAAGTAAATCAAGGTTTGGCCACATGGATTGCTGATTTCCATGCAGCCCTATCAAAAGAAAAATCTCTAGGTACATTCCATTCCTTCAAGTTCCTTTTAACTACCTCCTCCCATGTCAATTTTGGTCGTCCTCTACCTCTGTTTGTATTATCTATGCCCCTTAGAACACCACTATTAACCGGTGCTTCTGGTGGTTTCCGTTGGACATGTCCAAACCACCGTAGCCTGTGTTGGACCAGCTTCTCTTCAATCGACGCCACTCCTACCTTCTCACGTATCACCTCATTCCTGATTCGGTCCTTACTTGTGTGTCCACACATCAATCTAAGCATACACATCTCTGTGACACTAATCATCACTATAATATAAAAGGCACAGAGTGTCAGATCCGAACGATCTACACTCCATCCTTCCTAATCCAACGGCTAAACACAACCCAATGTTGTATGACGAACCATCAACACTGTTTCCTAATCCACTACAATGACAAACGGCCCGCGCAATCAACACTAATCCCGCAAACAGTTTCCTAATCCCCTACAACGAGGTTTACCTCTAACGTCCAATGTGCTGAGCTAACCTGGCGAATAACCTCCCGCTAAAATCGCCTACATCTCACGTACAACGGCGAGCGCTTAGAGAGGCGCTAGCGTCAAATCCCAGCGGTTAGGCCCAAAATCCCAGCGTTTTCCCAGTTGAGATCAGGATTCAGACTAGCGTCGGCGCAAACTTTGGCGTCGAGCGCTAAGCTGTTTTTTTTCGCTGGTACGTCTAAAATCTGTCGTATAAGCGCCTGTTCCACGTCGCTAGCGTTGTAATCAAAGGCGCGCTGTCCAAATGGCCCGTGCAATCAACCAGCACGTATCAAACAAGTCGTGAGAAAAATGCCTCCTTCCCTAATCTTGCTCGCCTCTAATCCCGCATGACCTACTTAGAAAAACGCTGTGAGGGATCGCGCCGCCCGCCGTCCTCTCTCCCCAGCCGCACAGCCGACGTCGGCAGCCTGCCATTACTGCATCGAAACCGGAGCACGCCGCAACCACCCGACTGCGGCGGCCGGAAAAACTGCCGTCGTGCGCGACCCCTGCGGCTGATACTCACGCTGGACCTACCGCCAAGATCTGTTGTTGGTGGCATCAGGTCCCAAGGTCGGCCATGGAATTCCTTGCTCCTCCTATATGTGTTGATCTACAATATTCATCTCCTTATGTACCTTTTTCTTTCTTTGTTCTGAGCTAGATGCAATTCCCATATGAGACATGCGTTCATGGAGAAGATAAGACAAAGCAGCACAAAACTGATGACTTTCATGCGAATGGTTGGATGTGCCTTCCTGGTTTATACGAGGTGAAGAGTGCAGTTGGTGATTTTTCTTGCCGTAGCTAAGGTAGGTTCCCGGTGAAACGATTTTTTTCTTAATTGTTGGATATATTTTCGGCTCAAAATTTATGGGCCAAGAAAGAGTATATCTGCATCTTTACTGATTATATTTGTTGAGGAATTTATGGGCTTTATCAACTGAAAATGTTGACTATTTGGACAGTTTTTTCCTGGTTTTGGATTCATGGAATTTATCAGTGTCTTCCAAAAAATTAAGAGTGAGTTCGGTTGTAATTTTGTTGTCGTTAATAATCCTTTCAAGATGCCAGTTCATGAACTATATATTTATTACCATCTATTTTTTTCTACTCTGAAGGTATGGTGCAGATGGGTTCAGGACAAACCTGCATTACTGATCAAGTGTGAACGCCAAATGAGCAAGGTCTAAAACTCATCCCCACATTTTTTATGCATCACTTCTCAAATTTATATATTCTCTCCTTTACATGTACTTCTGATATCATATTGTGTTTTTTTTTTGAACTGATATCATATTGTGTTGATGCCTGGCGGAGGACCCCTATGGGCGAGGTAGGGCGGCCGCCCGACCTTGAATTTTGCCAAAAGATAAGTATACGTATGCATCTCTGGCGTCGGCAGCACATCGAGATTTTCCAGTTCATTGGTGGTTGGTTCCTATGTTCCTGGCCGTTCTTTTTGGAGAAGAATCAGAAGGGAAGAGGTGGGCTGGCACACGGTTGGTTACTGGGCCTTTCTGGCCCACGTTGGAAGCACGACTTGTTGGAGTAGCGCTAGCCTTAGTGCGTCTAGACCATCTCGGTTGTTCGACCGGCATGAACTCAGCCGCCAAAATAAAAAAAAACGAAGCAAGGCAGACCGGTTGGCTCAACAGAAAATATCAGAAAGGGAGCAGCAAATTGTTTTTAAGAACGGCAATTTATTTCTTCCAAATTTTTGCAATTTTTCGGTGGCTAGGATGTGCAAGAGGAATTATCAAATTACTAATTGTGTTCATATCGAATAAGCGATTTTTTATGTCGTGTTCATTAGAAATTAGTGATCTTTTTGTCCGTTATTCTTTTCATGCTTCAAAGTTTGCCCGACCTCAAATTTTTTTCGTCCTCCGCCACTGGATGCCACTATGTAGTTATGGCGCGTTTGGGCTCAGGACAAACCTGCATTACAACGCAAAGTATACTACGCAGCTCCGTGAATCTAAATGCAGAGCTTCTCACTTTTAGATATGCTTTTCGTGACTATAGGCAGCCGCAATTTTACATATTCTCTCCATGATATATACTTCTGATATCATTTGGCGTTGATGCCACTACGTAGGTAGGGCGCATATGGGCTCAGAGCACGTGGGAAGTGGGAAAGCCACTTACACAAGGTATACTACGCTACTCCATGAATCTATATGAACCACTTCTCAAATTTAATTATTCTATACGTTTCTATAGGCAGCCATACTACAATGTTGTTCAATCAGGCCACATGTTCATTCAATGGAAATCTGATAGAAAACGAAGATTTAACATCATATATAATAATATAGCAAGGGAAGGATAACGGAGACTAAAAATCTATAATCAACCAGGAAACCGAAGAAGCAAGTAGACCTGCATTCAAATGGTTACGCATAAAAATGGAACGAAAACCTTTTTACTAATCAACGTTCAGAAATCTACATGTCGCATTGGGAATTTTCGAGGTTGAATTATTTAGCAATCTAAGATTTAGGCAAAACCATTGAAATAATGTGAATATATAAAAATGAGTATGAGCCAAGTTTGTACTTCCAGTGTAGGAGCTTGTGTACGAAATGATTTTCTTGAAAAAACATATTTCCGTACATTTTGATTCGGTCTGAACAGAGATCCGTTCTGAATAACCCAACATTTCAATTCAGGAAGATGACACCAACCTTACACAGCACCAACCACTGACACGTTAAAAGGGCTCGAGGTCGGACCAATGTTTTGAGCTAAATGACCATACAGTGTGCCCATGCCACCAATCTAGCCTCCATTGACCATAAGTGGAGCTTAGAGCCCCGCACGCCCGCGAACAAAAGCATGCCACCACCCGACGCCATAAGAACAGGGTGCCAATTGTCTAAATAGCCAAGGTTTTCCCCGCCGTGGACAGTCCTATCGATCACACACAATTTCTTATTACCCACATTGTACTACACAATTCTGATGATTCTCTCACACATAAGTATAACTTATTTCCCAAATGCACATTGTGCCAAATTCATTATTGACATTCGGTCAGTTAACATAGATGGTTTTGCTCCACTAATCAGCCTCCGATTAGTAGACGGTGGCGAACATGTTCCCCTCTGTCTCATCGGAGTCCACAAAGACTATGAGGAAAAGGACAACACGACAGTCTAGGTGGTCACAACAGTTCTTGGAGCATAACACTGCGGGATTCTAGGTTAGGTCGAAATACTTATCTCCCTCTGCATTGAAGAGCACAACCGAATGCATGGTGGGATTGGTGGGAATTTTCCACTGGGCGTTGCTCGTGGCTCGCAGACCACAAATTCCTCTGTCGCTCTAGTACCGCATAAGAGGATGCGGCCGTGCCGGGAGTCGAGAATGTACCAGTCGCGAAGGTCACCCGGCTTTTGCTTTTGCATGTATCTTAGATTGTTTAGACCAGAATTTATTTATGCTCTGCCAGCCTTGGCGCGGTGACAGCCGTGGATTGTACATTCTAGACTCCCAGCACGGCCGCGTTCTCTTCTGCAGCCGTAGAGCAACAGTGGAATTTGAGGTCTGCGACCCCATGAGCAATGCCAGTGGAAAATTCCCACCAATCCAACATGCATTCGGCCGTGCTCTTCAATGTAGAGGGAGATGAGGATTTTGACCTAACCTGGAACCTCGCATTGTTATGCTCCAAGAACGGTTGTGACCACCTCGACTGTCATGGTGTCCCTTTCCTCATAGTCTTCGTGGGCTCCGATGAGTCAAAGGGAACATGTTTGCCGCCGTCTACTAATCAGAGACTGGTCAGTGCAGCAAAAGCATCTATACTATGTTTCGCTGCTATATATGTTTCCTCATGGACCAATACTGAACATGTCTGCTTTTTCTTATTCTAGCAGAGCAGACTTGGAATATTTTTGCCATTCATATGGTGCAATTGTTTTTTCCGACAATGTTATATTCGGTGATACAAGGAAAAGAAAAGTTTTGTGGGTGATTGAGTAGTTGGTGCTGTATTTGTCACTAGCTTACTTACTAATGGGCAGACTTTTATATTGCTGAGAGCAATTTACTTATCGGAGCTTAATTTGCTGTGAGGAAAGAGTGCCTCGCAGGCCATTAGGCATTGTAGTTCCAGATAGACGTTATGTGGCCGCTTTTTCGTCATTGCTTGATCGATTTGGACCGATAGAAATGATTTTTTTAGGGCAAAGTGTGCTCCGGTCCTATTCCTGTCATTAATGAAGCCTTGTTGCAAGGGCATTGACGAAGCTTCCACACACAAATGTGGATGCCACGATGATCTAATCAAATGGCAAGTGAACTTAGGTGTCTTCCGTCAGGTAGTTGTGCTTTTGTGCTATCTGTGGTCTAGGATTTTTAGTGGGTGATTGGACCGCATCCCGACGCAGCAGGACGTGACCAGCTGCCCGTCAGGATTCCCTGCACTGACCCCGCCAATGGCCGTGCTCTACATGTTGTCCGTTGAGAAGGCGGCTGGGTCGAGGACGTGTGAGATTCCAGGACGGAGATCGTCATCGCCATGGACTTGGAGGGCAAGGCAGAGCCGCAGCATCGCTCCCCTCGCCGGCAGCAACTACTACATGGATTCCGTCCCCTAAGTCGCCTCAGGCACTGAGATCTACAGGTGTAAAAATCGACCCTATCCTTCTCTCTCTTCTGTTATTACTGGATAGCATTGATCAGTAGCAGCAAGATCAGTTTAATTATGAGAGGCGGCTGAGGCTTTGGTCTGTTTTTCTACAACAGAGAATTTAATTTGGTGTTCAGGTTTATTTGGATATCCGTCCGTAGCACTTTGCTGAGTGACTTTGTTTGGACTAGTCTACTGTTTAGTTTAAGTAACTGAAAGTTGGTTGCCCGCTTTGCTAATAGCTTCGAGATAAGACATTGTGGATATGTTTATCCTGAAGTTCCACTTACTGTTTCCTTTTTGGAGGCTTATGCAATTGCAGGATCACTCTTTTTTTAACAGGGAGTTAGAATCTGCCATGGAATGTGCTTTACTTCACGTGGCACCTGATTTATAACTTGAAAGCCCTTAGGGAATGGCGATTGTATAGCTGCCTATTAAAATTGACTGAAAAAGGTCTTTATTTGGCACCTGATATGAACTAGTGTGCTGTTGGTCTATGTATTGTTGCCTGAAGTTGCAAATAGCAGTAATAATAACATGCTTCGGTAGTCTGGATGATCCATCCATCTTTTTGAAAAATCCATTCATATTGATAATCCACTGTTTCTTCCTTCCTTCCTGTACATAAATCTGGTAAGTACATCTAACTGGAAGTTTACTTCTGCTGTACTATATATCCATTATAGCATCTTCCACTTATACTCCTGCTATCCTTTTTTCTCCCCAAAGAAATGAAAACGATTCCCCTACAAAAGTACTATGTAATGGTTATTTCTCCACACACCTTGCCTTCTTACTCACAGATTATGAAAATCAATATAATTATATGTTAATTCTTTTTTGGGATTTTGTTTTTTATTTCCTGGATGAAATTTATGAAATCTGTCATGTATTTACCATTTATTTTGGTTTTCTGCGCATGTGTTCTTATGTTTGTTCTCGCAGTCTTCTACATACTCCGCGTTTAAATTTTGTTGGGCATCAGTGCATTACTCATCAAGACTTCAAGACTGAGTGGTATACACTGTTAATTCAATCAAAATATCACCACTGAATGATTATAGAGTAAATCAGACTTTGGTGTTCTTAGGGTTTGCAAATTTGTACTGATATTCGGGTGTTCTCCTGTTTTTTTAATTCAAATTTTATTTGCTTGTTGTGCAGGCATTCTTATGTTTGTTCTCATAATGTTGTGTCCTTTACTTCGAAGGTTGTACGGGTAGTTCACCGGAGGCCGTGGCTGGCGGTGTCGGCTAGGCGCCGTGGTAGGAAGCAGGAGATTGGGGAATTAGAGAACTACTCCCTCCATATCAAAATATAAGTCGCACTACCAACTTACCAACCATGTATCTAGACATCTTTTAGTGCAAGACTTGCACTAAAAGATGTCTAGATACATGGTTGGTAAGTTGGTAGTGCGACTTATATTTTGATACGGAGGGAGTAGATTGGATCGGGAGAGCATATAGGGTAGAGAGAGACTTTCGTATATTGCTTGACCATAACGATACAATGGGCCTGCTTTTATAGAGATTGCCTGGGACTTGATTAACTAGTAGTACTAGGACTCTAACTTGACAAGGACACGGATTGTACTTCCTAATTTAACCTCTATTTCCTATGGCTGGACTCCTCAAGCCTTGACTGCTCCTTGCTGAACGTAGTTAATACCTGCACCTAATCCTGTCTTGATGTCCGTCCGGCCGGCCGCAACTCTATTCCTGGAACCCCTTAACGTGATCCTTATCTGGCTAGCTTGACGCCACAACACTACTCCCCCTGCAGATACAACTCGTCCTCGAGCTGTAATTCATGCCGGTTCTTCCTCCTCGACGTCATCGATAGCTTCAAGGTCGAAAAGGCGTTGACAACGATGACCTCTCCGAAATTTCTCGTCACAGTTGAAACACAATCCCTTCTCCCTTCTGTCTGACATCTCTGCTGCTGTCAATCGACGAAGTATCCGTTCTTCCCCAACTGGAATTGTACCCGTCGAGGATATACCTTGCAGCTGTCCGATGGCCATGGATAAATTCTCCTTAGATGTTGCTGCTATGATAGTTGCGCGCTGCTCATAAGCGCGTGCCATACTCATGGCGACTTGAAGGTCCAGCGGCTTTTGCATCTCAACATCCACACGAAGCAAGTCGGTGAGGCCTGACGTAAACAATTGAACCTGCCGCTTTGTCGAAAGGGGGTCATTGTGCACAAGCAGGGACAGAAATTTCCCCACATATTCTGTCACTGTGCCGGATTGGCGCATCCGTGCAATCTCGCCTAGAGGATTGCTTCGGATCGATGGTCCAAACCGCAGGTTACAACACTCTTTAAACCTAGGCCATGATGGCATCCCCTCGCCCCTCTCCAAGTGCATGTACCACTCCTTAGCCATGCCAACCATGTGATAGGCTGCCAACCAAACTTTGGAAGCCTCATCCGTGCGTTGCCCCCAAAAAATTGCTCGCAACGATTCAGCCAGGTGAGCGGGTCTTCCTTGCCATCAAACTTAGGAAAATCCAATTTATGGTAGCGGGGGGCCCTTGTCGTCTCTGTGATGTTGGGGGGGGGGGGGGGGGGGGGGTGGGCCAGATATTTGGAAAGCTCAATTGCTGCTGTTGTGGTATGAACGATGGAAACCTTGTCTGATGCGGCTGTGGTGCATAAGGCCTTGCTGAGGTTGATGTCCCTGCCGCAAACAGTGGCGCCGTCGGCATCTGTTGTGACATTGAAGGAAGCTGCAGCGAGTATTGCGGCAGATTCGTCCGGGGCAGCCCCATCGAGGTGGACTGTGCCTGCAACCTCCGCGACCATGGTTGCAACACCAGATGAGGCGAGCGGCTGGAGGTCTGCTGGCTTTATCAGGAGGCCGTCGCCGTTCGCCTTCTCCTCCAAGGCCTTGATGCGTATATCAAGGGCTGCAAAGCCCTCCTCCATCTTCTTAAGGATAGGCTCCTGCATTGCAGCGAGGGCTGTAGCCATGTCACCATCCGCTGCTTTCTTGTCGTCATCGGAAGCCATGGTGGTCGGCTCTGATACCAAGATGTTGTGTCCTTTACTTCGTAGGAAGCAGGAGATTGGGGAATTAGAGAACTAGATTGGATCGGGAGAGCATATAGGGTAGAGAGAGACTTTCCTATATTGCTTGACCATAACGATACAATGGGCCTGCTTTTATATTGATTGCCTGGGACTTGATTAATCGGTTCGTGGTACATATGGTGGCAAAGAAGAGAAGCTGTCAAAGGTTGCACTGTAGCAAATCCGGCAAATTCTGCATTCTCTATTATGGGACTGGCAAACAATTTCAAAGGGGCAGCATCGCATCGCCCTGCACACTTGGATAAAACCTAGTCTGAACTCATATAAGCTCACCGTCGACGCAGCCTTCTATCTTAATGGGTCGGGTGCAGCGGCAGCAGTACTTCGTGATCATCAAGGTGCTGCGGTGGCAGGTGCAGGTTGGCCTCTGCAACATGTTTTGGACTCGGCCACGGCAGAAGCAATTGCCTTGCAAAGAGGACTTTCCTTGATTGAACAGATTGGTTGTTCACCGGTGACTGTTGAGTCCGACTCTCTTGAGCTTGTCAACGCCTATAATGGGGTTGTGGAAGTTTGGAGTCCGTATACAGCAATTCTGGTGGACTGTTTCATGAAGGCGCATAGTATTGGCTCGATAACTGTTCAACACTGTCCGAGAGAAGCAAATGGCGTAGCTCATAGTTTAGCTAGTCATACTTTCACTTCAAACTCTCATATTTTTTGGGATTCTGATCCACCTAGTTTTATAAGACAAGATGTAATCAACGATGTATCCTTGTTTGTCTAAAGCAGCAAGTACCAGACGCACTCTTTTCCTTCCAGGGTATCTAAAAGGACTGGGAGGTTTTTAATGAGGCGGCTTGCTGACTTTTAATAAAGTGGATTTCAAAAAAAAAAAACCAGTAGTACTAGGACTCTAACTTGACAAGGACATAGATTGTACTTCCTAATTTAACCTCTATTTCCTACGGCTGGACTCCTCAAGCCTTGACTGCGCCTTGCTGAACGTAGTTGATACCTGCACGGCTGCACCTAATCCTGTCTTGATATCCGGCCGGACGGCTGCAACTCTATTCCTGGAACCCCTTAACCTGACTCCTTATGTGGCTAGCTTGACGCCACAACACATAAGCTTCTACATACTTCACATTTAAAATTCGGTTGGCATCACCCGTCGATACTCGGTGGGTGTACATGGACAGTTTGGATGTTACTGTGTTAGGTTGAAAATCACCACATAATAGTTTAATTGTTTGATCTTCACAAGTTTCAGACTAAACTAAGGTTCTTGGGTTTCTTAATATCTACAGCTTGTCGTTCAACTTTGGAAACCAGCAGCATAGTAGTAGCAGGTCTAAAGGTATAGCTCTCTTTGTCTGCTACAATAGAGAAGTGTGCAATATGTTGGAGGATTGCAGGGCATGTGCAATTCTGGAAATTTTGAAATCCCATCACAGGTGGTTTTTGGTTACAACTCAGTGATGATTGTTTTACAATCCTGATATTTTGAATTAAATAGCGTCAAATCTGTTCTTATTTTTTCAAGAAAATAATAGAGGTATGTTCTCATGAGAGCTCCAATCACGTACTGCAGGTTTTCATGTCAGCTACACTCCCAACTTGTGCAATTCTAGGAAAAAACATAGCGTGCTATAGCAAAATAGCGCCGGCCTTAAAATACGCTATTAGCGCGCTATATCGCGTTATAGCGTGCTATTAGCGAGGCATTCTACACTGATATATTTAGCGAGAAAACTCTCAAAACACTATAGCATGCTATTTTTTCCATGTGCAATCGTCACCAACAGTCTCATGAAGCTGCATGCATTTACCTGAGTTTCAACATTGTATTGCATTGTTACACCTTTTGGACTTCACATATTATTTGTCATTTTATGCTTTGTAGATCATATCAATCTGTTCTTGGTTTAAAAAAATCTCCATGCAGTCCTGGACATGATTTCCATTTCAATTGACAGGGAAGCTGTTGTGTTGTTGCTTAGCGAGGTATTGAACTGATCAGAACTGCAGAATAGTCTACTCTGCATATTAGTTAATTTCCAGTTTTGAGCAACAGCTGTTTTTAGTGTTCGCTCTTTTTTAGTCCTTCCTATTTTAAATAGACATGTAGTGTCTGAAGCTCACTTTCGTTTTTGGATCATCGGTTCAGCAACATGAGAATGCTACTACCAAGTGGATGCAACTTCATCAGTTCAGGTCTCGTGCTAACACGGAAAGGCATGTCAGTATGTTCTCCCTTTGCATATATCTATGTATGGGAGGTGTGGTTGTGTAATTGTTTGGTGCTTCTCTGAAAAAGCAGGAATACTAATTGACATATGGTTCCAAAGTTTCAGGGCCCCTTTGATTCAAAAAAATATGATAGGATTCTCGTAGGATAGGATCCTACAGGAAATTTTCCTATAGAAGGTGTTTTATTCATAGGATCTATAGGAATCTTGTAGTGCAATCCCATAGGAAAATATCATGAGGTCCAACCTCATGGAAATTTTTTTCACCAAAATCAAACAAACTTACTCTTTCCATAGGATTCCATTAGACATGTCATCTCAATCTCAATCCTATATGATTCATATTTCTACACTTTCCTACCCTATGAATCAAAGGAGCCCTGAGACTCAGACCAAGATTGCTTCGTTGCATGATAGCTCCTGCAACTTTGGAACCATGACACAGTAGTAGCAGACTGAAGGTATAGCTCGTGCATTTGGGCTGAAAGAGTCAATTGTTCAAAGTTATAGTGGAGGCAATAGGCTATGTGCAGTTTTTCGAACCTATTAATAATCAGAACTAGCTTATTACGTTGACCACTGCATCTCGGTATAACATCGCGTGGAAATTACCTTTCTTAAGTTTTCCATTGTTCTTTCCTCATTCTATAGTAAACACTGTTGGAAATTATTTTTGTTCCCCGATCCAGTTCAGTATCTCTTAAGAATATAGTAAATCTCCATTTTCTGAGAACCATACTTTATAATCTGTACACAGCGCTCTGTAACTATTTATTTATGTTATTGGTTTCAGTGACAAAACAGTGCAGTTTCGATGTGTATCAGTCAACGCTTACTCAGGATGTCACTTCTGCGTGTTAGGATTTACTTGCTGCTCGATTGCTTACATGCCAATCTTGCCTAACTAGTGGTGGATCTGTGAGTGCCTCACTCTTATTCCCTACTTGAGTAGTTACGGTGTCACTTTAGTTTTGCTGATCAATCTCCCTGGAAGCAACTGCCACGCAAAAAAGGTGGACGCAGTCTTCAACTGTTCCGAGCTGTATTGTACCAATGATGCCAGACAAGTTGAAGTGCATGGTACAACCTCGTGAGTATACCTGGATCTTAATTTTTCTTCAAATTCCCTAAACTTGATATCTTTCCTTAATGACCTTTTCAACACTCTGTTCTTCCTAGGCTGCAGCAAGCGAACCCCATCTCGTTCCTTCTTACACTGGTCACCCATCGGTCAGAAAATGCTGCAATACGTATCTGATTAGGCCAACCCTTTTCACCTTTGCCAGCACATGCAGAAGATACTACAGGGGAAATGGTTAGTGCTCTCTTCGGTTTGCTTCGAGTATTGAGCTTCAGTTCTATCCTGGAAATGTCGCTAGTGTTGGTACAGTTTAAGAGGGGAAGATGAAGGCGAAGAAGAGGCCGTGAATGTAGAGGGAGGAGGAAAAAAAAACCTACAATACAACAGTTTTGTAAAAGAGGTGTTCACAACATGTACTATACTGTTTAAAGATTCATAACTTTCAAGCCAAATGACCAGCTCATGGGCAATATCCATGGCTAACTTTTTCTATGATGACCAAACTTGGCACAAACATGGGTTTTTGACATTGTAAACAAGATTGTCAAAGGAAGATTCTATTTTTTTTTTTCATTTTTAGTGCCAAAATTGCGATTTTTGAAGTAGGACATCATTTATGCCATCTAGAATGATATCAGCTTTGTTCTGTAACTAGAAGACTCCATAGTGGGACTAACATAGGTGGTAATATGCATGCCACCTAACTAAAAAAATTATGCTGCGGCTAATTAAGAAGAAGAGAGACAAATAGAGTAATATTTATGTTAACAACACATCGTGTTTACCAAAACGAAATGAGTCTACAAACTATAAATTAGACCATCTATGATACTAGCTTTATATTATTTTGCACTATGAAGGTAGTAAGAACATGTACAATAAAGTGACGTAAAATGACTATAAGGATTTAAATAACATATTCATAGTGAGTTGGAAGAGAGAAGAGAAGCCGGCTATAGATTAAAAGCCAGCTGAAACACGTGTTTCTACGCAGTTTGTTATAGTGTAAGGTGAGGCAGAAATTAATAAAGTAATATTTATATCTACTATTACTTGTCGACTATTAGGTTGGCTATATATGACTTGGCAGTAAGTTATAGCATGCAATCGGCTATATTATTGCGCTTGCTAATGACTAGTAACTTGTGCATTTTACTAGTCTAAATTACTCCCCACTATGACCATCCAAAGACCAACATGGTGCTCACCTGAGATATCAAATGTGCTCATTTTACCTTGTATTTTTTTATTGATATTGAACTTGACGGTACTACTTGATATTTATGAGACTTGCATCTCCCATAACTCAATCATTGACACTGGATTCTACATAGGCAGTTGATTCCATTTCTTTGTCCTTTTGGGATTGAGTGGACCTGGGCCTAATCAAGTATAGGCTTGGGCTCTCTGCTTGAATGATGTCATTATCTTAGCCCAAGCTTGTTCCTGGAATTGTAATTTCAGATCTTTCATTAAATTGTTCTGAAGCATGATACAGACGATGTACTCCAGCGCAGCACTTCCTTACATGCAAAACGATAAGAAATTTCACTTGTGGACTTGTATTTCAGTCTCTCGCATCTGTTCAGGTGAACTTGACTACAATCTGGAAGTCCTCTTTCTGTGACCCCAAAGTTACTTGCTTTGCTGAAAATACATGTATCTGAGTATGACTATATACGGGCACAGTTTTGACTTATACTGATAAAATATGTTTTTGGGGAGTGCCTAAAAGAGAGCAACATTGCTTTAGATCTACAATATCAGACATAGAAACAAGTGAAGTGGACTTAGGTACTGCCAAACTGGAAGTCAAAGATGCATTGAGTCTATCAAATATTTTTTACTACATATATGAGCACCTCGAGTTTTGCAAAATAAAGCATTATGGTTTGAAAAGATGATGATTTGATCTCAGCCTATTATTATGGAGATTCGACTTTCCATGGTGAAACTTAATTGACAAGTCAAGTAACCCGTGGTTTCTTGTGGTGAAACGGTGTGTGACTCACTGTGATTAGTATGGTTATTATGGAGATTTGTATGGATTTCCACCCCGACTCCGGTGAGAAGTGAAACGTCTCTATCGTGCTTGTTAGGGTAAACCTTACTGAATCTGGTGACTATAATAAGAAGTTCGTTATGACGTGTTAATAGATGGTTTCAAAACCGGTTGAAGCACCGAGCTTTGTTCATTAACAAGGTGGAGCAACTTTTCATTGAGTGGATGGAGCTATGCATGGTAAAGCCTGGATTCTAGTTTGCCTAGTAAATGATCTCCTTTTGGCTGTGTTAACATCAGATCTTTAGGGAAGGCACTTCCTCCCCGTTAGTGCCTAGAGCTGATTTGATATGGTGTTGAAAACTGCATGCTTCCTTATCGTGAAGAACCGTGCTGCTAAAATAAACCAAGTCTGTTACTCCTCTGTGGTGGTGTGGGCACTCTCTAGTCACTAGCTCTTGCCGACTTGGTCATACGTGCTACAGACATGGACAAATGGTTATCATGGTATGGCCTCTCCTTTTACCTTTTTCTGTTGTGCTACTATGCTACTGCTTAGCTAGGGAAAGATAGCATGCATCTTCTCCATGAATGACTTTGGTGACCAGTCACAATCTAATTCCCAGATGGTGCTGCCTTGATTTGCACTTGTTGGCCTGTTTCCCAATCTTCTGCATCTTGCACTGGGAGTTGGACTTGGTCTGATGAGCCCTGGGCTGCAAGTTGTACAGTCTCGGGAGCCTGCACGTAGGCTTCTGCTGATGGAAGCTGCTGCCACTCTACTTGCTCTCACTCAAGTCTGATGCCCACTACTCATAAGCCAAAGTAGAGGAGGAAGTGTCATTGCGGTGCAAGCTGTCTGATGCATGGGAAGAAAAGTGAAGCATGCATTCCCTGTATTTGCAACTTTCTTGCATGTGATTGAAGGAATACAGAGGGATTATGAGTGCGCTACGGCCGGTGTTCCAGAATCTGATTCCTGAATCCCCCAGGTGTGCGGAGTAAGTGAATATGACGTGGGTAGTTTGATTAGAGGACCTATCTCGATCAAGCTGCGCTGCAGCACCTCTATATTAGGTTGCAAGTATATGCTACTTACTCTTTTCCATTAAGACTGTAGGCCAGTTTTGTTCTCCAGGTCTTTTGGATTAATCTTCTCATGAGCTCTAGCGTCTGCTTGTTTTCGAAGACAGTTGCCTGCAGAGTGGAGGCTTTCCATGACCATCAGCAGAGAGGTTTCCTACACACCACATCAGGTGTAGTTTAGGCGTTTGGCCATACTACATCAAATATAAATAATATATTATTCTCTCTACTAGTTAGTTAGTTTTGTCATCTGTCTGTTGTCTGAATGGAAGTGGTTGCCTGCACGTAAGAAGCTTCAGGTCATTCCAGATTACACTCGAACTGAAGCTACACCTGACCTACACCCGGCAGGGAACAGGTGCTGCTCCAGATAACTCTTGAACTGAAGTCTTCAGGCTCAAATGTTTCCCAGGTCAGGGGCGACCACTCATGTTATGTCTTGTAAGCAGCAGATGGTGACCGTTGCCATGGCTCGCAATCTTCCTGCTCGTATGTGGTATAGTGGTACCGGCTGTTTGGTGCGGATGAGTCCAGAAAGGAGCTTCGAAATGGCCAAGCAGGACCAGAGAATTGACGATTCAAACCATTATTCTTTGCTTATTTGTATGCAAAAATAATAATTTGGTTGCGGGAATTGCTTCCTGTACCGAGGACAAGATTTGGAGCTAGCAGCAAATCAATGCACCTATATATATGTGCAGGTAACCTGGTCACCTTTGTAACACATATAAATAGTACATATAGAACAAAAATTAACTGAAAATTATCCTGCAAATTTTCTTTTGAAACTGTCCACATGCGTCATTAATTGTTAGGTGTGGTGAAGAAGACTCTGCTCCGAGGGAATCAACTAAACTCCATGGCTCAAATCGTTCGAAGAATTAGACTCTGATCCGAGGGCTCGCCCACACTGCTGCTATAGCTAGAATCCTACTCCCTCCGTTCCAAATTAATTGACTTCCATTTGTCCACATATGAATGTATCTATACGTATAACATGTCTAGATATATCCATGTGTGGACAAATGGAAGTCAATTAATTTGGAACGGAGGGAGTAGTAGACTAGTACCGCTACTCTTTAGTAGCCTTTGTCGTTACGAGAGTGAATGGGGTGTTAGGTGCTGCTAATATGCTGATTAGACGCCCGATCTCCGACGGCAATGGCGATGATGCATGGGGGTGCAGCAGTAGCATTACGTAGACAGGCGCCGGGTGCTGGCTGCCGTGATGATTAAGTCGCTGACCCGCCGGGAGATTACACACTGCAAAGCTCAAAGCTAGATGGGATTGAATGGAGGGAGAATCCTCTTTCGCCTTTAATTTGTGTAGCTTTGCCATGCACGAGTTAGGCCGTTAGCGCGCGCATGATGATGCCTCGTAGGCCACGCCTGGCCGGGCCATGCATCAGGCATGCATGATGCCATCCTGAGGGCAAAACTTTGTCATAACTCAAGCACGATCTAATTAACTTAAACTTAGTCGATCTAAAAGTAAAGTCAGTTTGTTTCTTTCGGTTGTTGTTGCGCTTGTTGTTATAGGTTCATGTTCTCATCCACACACTTGGTTAAGCAAAGTATACATGAACCCGGCAATTAGGTCGAGCAAACGAGTACTATTTGCGGATGGTAATCATCATGTGGAATGGAAGTGTGCATCAGAGGGGACACTGCTCTTTACAATTCTAGTTCACTATATATATGTATGCTTAAAGTACTAAAATCATTTCAACTCAGTGAAGAACTTCCCACAAAATAACTTAAGCCTTCATAAAGTGGTTGGGTTCTCGCGTCGCTCTCTCGAGAGGGTGACGCAAACCCTAGCCGTAGTCACCCCTCCTCACCCTCCCCTCACTGCACTAGTACAGAACGACACATCGGATACCCCTCTATGGCAACGGCAAGAGTTAGGCGACGGAAAAATGAGCTCCGCGCGCTTCCGCGAGTGGGCGCGCGTCGATGGGCCCGACACAATGGTAATGGAGGCTGAAAAGATCTCCGTTGCTCATATATAGGCAACGGAGGAAAGAATATCTCCGTTGCTGATATTTCCACATCAGAAACGGAGATCGGTCTATCTCTGTTTCCCATGTGAAGGCACATTAAGCGGTGCCGGTATTAATATCTCCCACTCCAGTACTGTATCTCACTCTCACTCTCAGTCTCACTCTCCCCAGTTCCTAACCCTAGCCGCACACGCTCTCCTCCTACTTCACCCATCAATGGCGAACCCCTCCGGCGCCGACGGAAGTCAGGATGGAGCATCTTCCACCTCCCACCCTCCGAGGCGCAGCCCGGATCTCCCCTACAACTGGGGCGAGATCCCCGGCGACTGCGGTCGCGAGTTCATTCTGAGTCGTCAAATCCCATCCGGATCCACGGCGGCGGCGGCCACCGACGCCCGGATCTCGTCCTCCTCGGACGATGAGGACGAGGATCTGGAGGTCGGTCTCCCTCTCTCGCGCCTCCTTTGAACGCGAGCGCGCCGAGGGTGTCATTCGGGCGTCTGCGATGCAGAGAGCTATCCGCATCTCCGCCGCCGAGCACGCGATAGAAGCCGCCGAGGAGGCGTTGTTCCAGACGCGGCTCCGGGCGGCCATAGACCGCTCTCTTCTCCCTAGCCAGGGCCCTGGGCCAGATGCGGCGGCGGCGGAGGAGGAGGAGGATGAGGAGGAGGAGGAGGAGGAGGACGCTCCGGTGTTCGAGCAGGATGAGGTCTCCTCTGACGTCTCCTCTGGCAGTGGCTCCGGCGCCGACGCCGACGCCTGGGACGCAATCCGCGACGGAAAGCGACCCCGCCCCGCCTAAGGTAAATGACCGCTCTGTTAGCTACTTATTTAGCTCGGTTTGCTCTGTTAGTTACCTCTGTTCAGCTATGTATTTGCTATGTTAGCTACTTATTTAGCTCGGTTTGCTTTGTTTAGCTATGTATTTGCTATGTTAGCTACTTATTTAGCTTAGTTTGCTCTGTTAGTTAGCTCTGTTCAGCTATGTATTTGCTATGTTAGCTACTTATTTAGCTCGGTTTGCTTTGTTTAGTTATGTATTTGCTATGTTAGTTACTTATTTAGTTCAGTTTACTCTGTTAGTTAGCTCTGTTCAGCTATGTATTTGCTATGTTAGCTACTTATTTAGCTCGGTTTGCTTTGTTTACCTATGTATTTGCTATGTTAGCTACTTATTTAGCTCAGTTTGCTCTGTTAGTTAGCTATGTATTTGCTATGTTAGCTACTTATGTTTGCTTTATTTAGCTATGTATTTGCTATGTTAGCTATTTATTTTGCTCAGTTTGCTCTGTTAGTTAGCTCTGTTCAGCTATGTATTTGCTATGTTAGCTACTTATTTAGCTCGGTTTGCTTTGTTTAGCTATATATTTGCTATGTTAGCTACTTATTTAGCTCGGTTTGCTCTGTTAGTTAGCTCTGTTCAGCTATATATTTGCTGTGTTAGCTACTTATTTAGCTCGGGTTGCTCTGTTAGTTAGCTCTGTTCAGCTATGTATTTGCTATGTTAGCTACTTATTTAGCTCGATTTGCTCTGTTAGTTAGCTCTGTTCAGCTATGTATTTGCTATGTTAGCTACTTATTTAGCTCGGGTTGCTCTGTTAGTTAGCTCTGTTCAGCTATGTATTTGCTATGTTAGCTATTTATTTAGATTGGTTTGCTCTGTTAGTTAGCTCTTCAGCTATATATTTAGCTCGTTTTGCTTTGTTTACTGTTTATTGGCTCTGTTTATTAGCTTTGTTTCCTGTTTTTAACAAAGAATATTCGTTGTTTCAAGGGCTTGGTGGATGCTTGGTGACGATGCTGCTGCCGTGAAGACCTAGGAGCGGGGCTCCATACACGGTATCGTCACCAGGAGCAGTACATTTTGCGCAGCAGGAAAGACAGTAGATGTTCATCTGGCGGCCGTGAAGACATAGGAGCAGAGATCTAGCCACGCGCACTGATGAAATTTTGTAAAGCAGGGCGTACAGGAATACGGTGACGACCGGGCGGCCGTCTAGTCGCATGGAGCGGGGCTCCATCGACGGCACAGCCCGTCACCGTGTTTTTTTTTTGTTTTCCTGTAACCCTTATTAGAAACGGTTATTAGCAAAACTCCGTGTCTAATGTTAAATACATCAGAAACGGTTTATCTCCTCCGTTGCCATTGTGAGGCTTCACATCAGTGACAGAGGCGGGGACACGGACCCTTTCTCCGTTGCCGAAGGGTTTTTGGCCCGTTTCCGATGTGTCGTTCTGTACTAGTGCTGTCGCCTGAGAAGATCACCGACAAGCAGTGTATCCAACCATGACATCGGCGACAAGGCTTCTCTCTGCAAGCGCTTCTGGCCTAGGAGCTCGACCGCCAGAATGGCAACCCTGGATGGGGGACACACGAGCATCTCTTTGGATGGCTTGGTGGTGGCGGTGTTGGCTGTGTGCCTCGGTCGTGTGGACGGTGGAGGGTGTAGCGGAGGGAGGTTCAGACGTGAGGCTTTTCTACGACGTCTTCTCGGCCCAGATACAGACCTGGAGGCACCACTCTGGGCGTTGTGGGCGTAGCATGAGGACTCGACGTGGTGTGGAGATGACATCGAGCAAAAGTTCAGCCCGACCCGTGCTGGTGCCAGCGATGATGAAACCCATGGGTGCCACCTCCTATTTGAGGGTGTTTCATGCCGATGTTTTCTCCCACGGCCAGGTTCTCGGTGAAAACCCTGGTCAGACATGCTGGATCATGCGGTGGAAGCGATCTTGTCGCTTTCTTCTTAGGGGAACCACAGAGGAATTCTGGCTCTTCTTGGCTTCCAACGCGTATAAGGGATGATGTTTCATTGTAGTGGGAGCTTTTGTTGTAGTTTCTTGGTGCTGGTGTGGTCGTCCACAATTTGCGCGTGAATAGAGAACTGGCTTGCCGACGGGGACGACGCACCATAGTCTGTGGCGAGAGGGCAAGGTTCCTTCTCTGATTGCGGTCATGTTTGGGCGGTGTGATACAAGTCCAGCGGTGGTTTTGGTGCGAGGCTGCGAGCAGTCTTCGCCTTTGGTTTTTGTTGCTATTCTGGGGTGTCGTTCCTCATCTCTTGTGCTTTTCTGTCGACTAACAAGATGGCTTCTTTTTTTTGTTTTTTGAAAATAACAAGATGGCTTCTTAGAGCTGCACACAGCTTATTGTCGAGCAATCTTGTTCCCTTGCAGTTGGTTATCACAAGTGTTCATGAGCTCGCTACTGGTGCGAGGGTCGCTTAATTAGCTGTTAATGTCGATGGTGCTAGGCCGCAGGGGATCTTGTGCTCGATTATTATAGTTGTGTTTCTTTTTTCTTTTCATTGCTTCATCTTTGAATGGTTTGAACGATTTGGCTTTATTAATTTAAAGTCGATCCGTAAAGGCTTCTATCTAAAAACATGGTCAATTAGCAGAGAGTTCTCTTCTCGCCAAATTCCATTGAGCGAATTGACTCTGAATTAGAGGAGAAAAATATGCCACTAGAAAGTATATATGGACTTGTTGGGTGATATATCGCATTTTTTTAGATAAGGGGGTGCGGATCTCCGGCCTCTGCATCAAAGTGATGTACACAGCCATCCGCAATTATTCATCAAAACTTACAAGTTACAACATTGATCAAACCGAAGTCAGCCGCTCGGCAACAAAAGCCGCTACAACTATGATGGGGGTGGCCATGATCAGAGCCGCATGCCTTGACCTCACACCTACACGCATCATCTACAACCGGAGTACCGGTCCAGCAGACCCTCAACGCGCACCGCATGCGCGCGCTACAGAAGTCGCTACTGCCATCTTCCTCGAACCCATCTTCAGGCAAAGATCAACGCCATGTCCTTGCAAGGCCAGCCGGCAACGTCGCCATGACGCCAAACAGCACCACCACCCTGCCCTCGTCCATTCGCACGCATCCACGCCGAGACCCCACTGCACCATGCTGCCGAGTCACCATTGTCGACGCGGAAAATGGCACGTCGTTCCTCCATCAGATCTACGACTTCTCTAAGTTAATATATAAAAGCTAATCCCTACGTCTTTGGAGCAGCCACGGCTCCACCCATGCAAAGTTAATTAAATACGAAGCAAACATCAATATAACACCACCAACACTATATATCCATCCGTAGCTGACTCTAGCCGGTTAGTGTTGGCTCGTGTAGAGTCAAAATCAGCTCTCCACACACATCGCCACTTGGACGGATCACTCGGTCGATCACTCGCCTACACACACAATGAACAAAAAGAAAAGACACACATTCCCTGCGCTTTCATCACCCAAAAAAGACGTAGAATTTTCTTTATTTCTTTTCTTTTCTTTTCTGAAGTACCAACAGGCAACAGCTACAAAGAAGGAATTAAGTGACAGCAACCGCGCTTGACAAACGTATGTAGGTCGCCGTCGATGGATGGTTCGTTCGTCGCTGACGGCAGTGCAAAAACATATAAAAGCTTCTATCCTACGCTTTGTAGCACGTACATACTACCAGGGCACACAGATATCGATCAGATATGGATGGATGGGGTGATGAGTCCAAACTCCACCAAGAAATACTCTGGAAAGGGAGTGACCCGGCCGGCCAGCCAGCCCAGCACGGACACGGACGTACGCCAGATGTAGGGCGCGAGATCATATCGATCGGTATCCCCAGCTAGCTTTGTGCACCTTTATTCCATGTCTCACTCTTCTAGCCAGAGCTTGAGGGTAGTATTATCTTCCATTTTCCAAAAGAAAAGCAGTTCCTACGAGCATTGCTTGCTCTCCATGCTCATCGATCTCAGCTGGTTGCTGTTGCTGGAATGCTGCTGGGTGTGTCGTGGAACAACTAGATTCGCCGGCCGGCGGTGTTGGCGTCGGAAAGGCAGCTGGCGAAGGGTGTTGACATGGGGACAAGCCCCCACTCACTCGCTCGCACTGACTAACAACAAACAACTCGTTGATCTGCATGGCCCCAATCAGCACACATACTATACCGGTATGGGGATCTATGCCGACGGCCAAACCCTGTGCCGACGGCTTTTTATCGGGGCCGTCGGCATAGGTCCCGACGAGACCAGCCCGTCGACAAAGCCGTCGGCATAGATTTGGCACAGGGGCTATGCCGAGGGCTCTCGGCATAGGTAAGTCGTAGGCATAGCTCTTTTTCCCTATTTTTCATCTAATATGGAATAATTCATATCTTTAAATCTATAAATTGAAATTTAACAAATAAAATGTCTAAATCGATTAGAAAAAATAGAGGAATCCAAATATGACATCCATTTCATCTTTTTTTTCATGTATATGACTTTTTGCAACATATTTGTGGTACTTTCTTGTTTAAAAAGTTGTTTTGGCACTTAAAAATTGGAAAATAATATTTATAATAATATTTTAAAAATTGTTTTTGGCAACAATGTTTGTCATATCAAGACACACCTATGTGTCAAATGTGGACACTTTATCACAAATCATGGCACGACGGCCATTTTGACCATTTTTTTCAAAAAAATAAAAGAAAGTAAAAAATACTCAAAAAATGAAATTCTTTGGCATGGAATCCTTTTATGTGTACTAGTTGATAGGAAAAATGATAAACATGATTTTTGATAATGTTTCCAAAAAACTTCTTCACAAAAAGGTCTATCATCTATAAACATGTATAAGTTTCGAGTCAAATGACCTAGATATGAGCATCCCCGTGCCATAGTTTGCGATAATGTGCCCATATTTGACACATAGGTGTGTCTTGGTATGGCAAACAATGTTACAGACCTGAGTTTGTTCAAATTATGTTTATAAATATCATTTTTTATTTTTAAGTCTCAAAAATGATATTTTTTGTGAAGCAAGTACAACAAATATGATACAAAATGGAACCCATCCAATTATCACACAAAGTAGGCCAAATTTTATCATAATGCAGCAATATTGGAATTTTCTCGGTTTCTACCTAGGAAAAAATGTTATATAGGAAAAAATGTTTTAACAAAAAAGGTAGCAAGAAAAAAATCATGTCAAGTACTTAATAAGATGTATAGGTGCAAAACAAATTAACTTAGTGTGGAAATAACATTGGCCTGGTAAAAACAATATCACGGCTACCAGATCGAGTGAGCGGGTGAATGATTGAGTAACATTACATAATATATACCAAAAATGTAATGGTTAATTGGGATCGATGGTCAAACAAAATAGGCAATCATAACACGATGAAGCAAAAAGGCATGAAGTTTTGCAAAAACAAAAGTCGTTCGATAGAATAATTAAAATCAATGATAGGTTGGGTATACCTAGAGGTCTCTAGGTACAACTAAGAGTAATGACTCAAAACATTCAGTTTTTGTTCTTAGTATTTTGCTTTTCAAAACTTCATTTGAGGGAAGATAGAATCAAACTATATGTGGAAAGATAGACATTTATGGGCCTATACTGGAAGTGGAAGCTTTTATAAAATTAATCAATTCATTAAATATGGTAGACAAACTCAATTTCTAACAAATCTAGCCACACAAATGCGTTGGACGCCACGCTAATCCACAGTCACTTGAATTAACTAGATAATTGACTCCTTAATTAAAGGTGAAATTTTAGTAGATATGGTGAATAACTATGGTTAACAAAAATCTATACATATAGCTTGCTTGCGAGTGGAATAAGTATTTGGAATTAATAAAGTTTTTACTAGAACTCAGAAATTCGGACTTCCATGTCCATTTAAGCGCAAGAAAATGACTATATGGACGCATGTGTCCATAGGACCACACAAGAATCAGTGGGAATCCGAAGCGACAATATAGAACTACATGCATGATTGATCAATGGTATGCATGTAATGTACTACCATTGCAATTTTTTATAATAGTTGTTATTAGTTTGTGTTCTTTACTCATGCGAATCAAACAATTGAACGAAAGTGTAGTATGAAGATGTGACGGTGGAGTATTAATCACATATCAGAAAGATTTTTGTGGTGCAATAGAATAAGATAATATTGTTTATGAGAGGACATAGTTTAATTTGGAATAATTCATATCTTTAAATCTATAAATTGAAATTTAACAAATAAAATGTCTAAATCGATTAGAAAAAATAGAGGAATCCAAATATGACATCCATTTCATCTTTTTTTCATGTATATGACTTTTTGCAACATATTTGTGGTACTTTCTTGTTTAAAAAGCTGTTTTTGGCACTTAAAAATTGGAAAATAATATTTATAATAATATTTAAAAAATTGTTTTTGGCAACAATGTTTGTCATACCAAGACACACCTATGTGTCAAATGTGGACACTTTATCACAAATCATGGCACGACGGCCATTTTGACCATTTTTTTCAAAAAAATAAAAGAAAGTGAAAAATACTCAAAAAATGAAATCCTTTGGCATGGAATCCTTTTATGTGTACTAGTTGATAGGAAAAATGATAAACATGATTTTTGACAAAGTGTACACAAAACGTTTTCACCAAAAGGTCTATCATCTATAAACATGTATAAGTTTCGAGTCAAATGACCTAGATATGGTCATCCCCATGCCATAGTTTGTGATAATGTGCCCATATTTGACACATAGGTGTGTCTTGTTATTACAAACAATGTTGCAGAACTGAGTTTTTCAAATTAGTTTTATAAATATCATTTTTCATTTTTTAATTGCCAAAAATGATATTTTTTGTGAAGCAAGTACAACAAATATGGTGGAAAATGGCACCCATATAATTTCGAGAGAATTCCTTCTGTGACACTGGCTTAAAAATCGTTCCTTATTTGACACTACTAAATATTTTCTTTCCTCCGTATGACTCTGAGAAGTTTTTCTTTCCTCTGCGCACGGCCTCGGGCGAGCAGGGCGCGGGCGCCGCCGGGCACGGCCGGCGCGGCCACGGCAAGGGCGCGGCCTCGGGCGGCCACGGGCGTGGCCTCGGGCGAGCCGGGCGGCGCGGCCACGGGCGAGCCGGGCTCGGCCTCGGGCGAGCAGGGCGCGGGCACGGCAAGGGCGCCGCCTGGGGTGACTATTTCATAGAACCATCGATAATTTTGAAAAATGTGACCCCTTTCGACGAATATGCATGGCGGTCATTTTGACCGTTTTTTCAAACAAATCAAAGAATGTGAAGAAAACCTCAAATAATATGATTAAATTTGTATTTATCATTTGTATATGCAACTGTTACACAAATAAATGCCCAAGGCTCAAGTTTCACGTTTTTTCGATTTGTTTATATTTAGTTACGTTGCTTTGAAAATGGCAAAGAAACACAAATGCATGTAGTCTATCCTGATTGGTTTGGAGGAAGGAGGTGTGGATTGATGACATGGCGTGTTATGATTGGATGAAACACCTCACCACCGCACCAAAAAATCTCTCTCTCCTCACTTATCCCCTCACGCTGTCACACACGCACCACCCACACCATCTCCACTCCTCTCTCCTTATCCCCTCACGCACCACCCGCACCATCTCCAGACTCCACCACGATGCAGGAGCTCTGGGACGACGTGCCAGTAACTCGGAGCCGGCGCTGCCTCGCTGTCCCTCCCGCCGGCAACAATGCTGCTCCTCCTCCTCATCCTCGTCGCGGCCCCGGCTGCGCTTGCCGGTGGCCAGAAGTCGCCGACGCTGGTGTTCAGCCAGTCCAACATGGGCGGCCGCGGCGGCGCCACGGTCGGCGGCCACTGGGACGGGTACGTGCCGCCCCAGTGCGCCCCCTCGCCGCGCACGCTCCGCCTCTCCCCTAACCTGCAGTGGGAGGAGGCCCGCGAGCCGCTCCACGCCGGCGTCGACGTCGGCAACGTTCTCGGCGTCGGGCCCGGCATGCCCTTCGCGCACACCATCCTCCGATCCAGCGCCCTCCCCAAAGGCGCCGTGGTGGGGCTGGTGCCGTGCGCGCAGGGCGGCACCCCCATCGCCAACTGGTCCCGCGGCTCGGACCTCTACGACCGGATGCTTACCCGCACCAGGGCCGCCGTGGCGGAAACGGGCGGCCATGGCAAGCTCGCCGCCATGCTGTGGTTCCAGGGGGAGACAGACACGATCCGGCGGGAGGACGCGCTGGTGTACGCCGGGCGCATGGAGGCCCTGGTCCGCGACGTGCGGCAGGACCTCGGCATGCCCAACCTGCTCGTCATCCAGGTCTGTCTGCCCGGATCGACGCTCCCCACTCTGCTCTGTTCTGCAACTCTGCTCAATGCTTGCTCCTCTATCTGCTCTATGCATCCATCATTCTGAACTCTGTAAATACTAAAAACGTAATCTTTTCAGGTCGGGATCGCGACGGGGCAGCTCATCGCCGCCTGGTTCTCGCGCCGCTACACCCGATTCAAGAAGCGCTCCGCCGACTTCCACGGCCGCGCCGCCGACCTCGTCCACGGGCACCGCGGCACCGCCGTCCCGAGGAGTCATCCCCCCAAGGGCCAGGCCCGCGTCGCCGCGCTCCGGGAGCTGCGCCTCCTCGCCTCCACCCACCAGTCCGTCACCAAGGCTGTCGCCGAGGCCGGCGGCGTTTCGCTGTTGACCTCGCTCCTCGGCCCCTTCACGTCCCACTCCGTGGGGTCGGAGGCGGTGGCCATTCTCGTCAGTGGCGTGCCGCTCGTGCCGTTCGTCGCATCCGCATCCTCATGGAGGAGAAGGCCTTCCGGCCGTGGCGTCGGACGCCGAGGTGACCCAGGAGCACGCCGCCGTCGTGTTGACCGCGTCACCGTCTCGACCGCGCCGCCGTCTTCGTCGACCAGGAGCACGCCGCCGCCGTCTTCGTCGACCAGGAGCACGCCGCCGCCGTCACCGACGTATTCGTCCCCATCCTGCACCCGCTCCCAGCCCGTACGCGGCCCGTCCCCAGCCCGTCCCAGCGAGGGACGGCGGGTTTTTTTTTATGCTGTGTGGCAAGCTGTGCCGACGGCAAAGCCGTCGGCACAGGTTTCCCGTCTCACCCGGCTGATGTGGGACCCACCAACACTGTGCCGACAAAACTGGTGCCGACGGTGCTATTTTGGCCGTCGGCACAGCCTGTGCCGACGGTGTTTCTCTGTGCCGACGGCCACGTGGCCTGTGCCTACGGGCACCTATGCCGACCACGTTGTGCCGACGGGGGCCGTCGGCATAGGGGTGTGCCGACGGCAAGTTGGCCTATGCCGACGGGATAAAGCCGTCGGCACAGCACCCGGTTCCTGTAGTACGTAGCGTACGTACGTACCCATCACGCACCCTGTGAATTGATCTTGTCGTTGTTACGTCCATGGATCGATCAGTTAGTGCAATATAGAGTTCTACCATGCATGATTACTCTTGGATATCGAAGTTCATTAGCGTGCTAATTAAAGGTACTCCCTCCGTCTAAAAATAAGTGTCTCAAGTTTGATAAAAAATGGATGTATCTATACATAAAACATGTCTAGATACCTCAACTTTTGAGCAAACTTGAGACACTTATTTTTGGACGGAGGGAGTACTAATACATATATACTGCCCACTAGAGCGAGATCGCCGGTTATAATTGCGCTCTAGAAGTGTGCACAGCCTCCACTAATCAGCGCGATCGAGGCCGAGAGCGAGAGATCATCATGCCTGACAATTCAGTTTTAACGGTGCCCGCACTAAGGAGCATTTCACAGCAAGCTATAGCTAGAGCCAATTAGCCAGTGTTACATTACATTACATGCATGAAACGGAAGAAACAACAGCAACAAAGGTACAAAACAGCAACGAGAAATGTTGTTTGGTGGTGGCGTCTAGAAGGCTGGAGTACGTACGCGTGTGCGCCATTCGGACCACCACCACGGCGGCCGGCCGGCGACGATCGACGCCGACGGATGAGACAAAGTGGAGTATACTGTTGTGTATCGTGCGTATGGGGTCTGTTGTTGTTGTTGGCGAAATTAAAGGAGAAATTAAAGGCGACAAATATTCTCTGTTGCTGCTACGGTCCGCGGGCGTGTTGGGTGACACGTACGGCAGAAGAAAATATACGCCGGCCGTGACGGCGATCGGTAAAGCGCACGTTTGGTCGCTAGCAGCGTCGCTGGCGCTGCAGTGTCGATCGAATCCCCAGGACCCAGCTAGATGTATCGACCGGCCGGGTCGAGCCGCTGTCAGATCGAGGTGTCGCGTTTGGGTTCCAGGCTTCCAGCAGCTAGCTAGCTGCAGGCGCTGCACATCGACTCCCGCTAGGCTTTCTTTGAATCACAGGATTACAAAACACAGGAATGGAATGGGAAAAACTCAAAAATTTGACAAGCTTGCACGTGCAAAACTGAGTAAGAATAGTCATTTGAATTGAATGCAGGAAAAACACACGCAAAGTGTCTCAATCCAAGGCGACCGGGCGCCCCTACCTCGATCTCACCGGCGACGATGACGGCGCATGTCCCAGCGGGGTCAAGGCAGAGGACGATGAAGATGGTGGCGCAGAGAGCAGGGTCAAGGCCGAGGCCGACTAGAAGGACTACAACGCCTTCCGGTGGCGATAGATCTATGCTTAGGTTTAGATTTACCTAACTTTATTTGTAAAAAATTCTAAAAATTTGAATGAAACCCATCTAATTTCGTGTTTAAATAAAAAATTAATTTTCCTATTAACGCCGCGAGTGGGGAGAGACGCCCCTACGCGACAGCCCGTCCGGACGGCCCAATAACATCCGTCTGGCCCTGCTGCTGGATGTTATTTGGACGGCGCGAGTGGAATGCTCTTACCCGCTGCCGTCGGTAAGCCGGGAGATTTTCCTCGCTGGATCGGTCTCTGCCACCGAACGAGGGTCGACGCCTTCGTTGGGAAGACACGCGTTTGCCTTGGTGGTGGCTACGACGCGCCACCCTCAGGGAGGTGATTTTCCCACACGTACGAACCGCCTACAGGCCCAGAACAGTGCTGCAAAGCGAGATCGATAAAGGGCGTGCCACAAACGAGGGGGACAAATAATAACAGTACAGGTTCCTCCACGTCGTTGTTTCCAATTCAAGTAAGGAAAATGGATGAGCCCAAAAGGGTTCCTAGCAGAGCAGAGGTGCTACAGCTTATCGATCCATACATCGGTGTATAATACCTCGAAAAGCCGCGCGTCTCTTCTCCGCGGCCAGCGTCGACGCTCCGGCGAGTGGAGTCCACCGGCCGGCCGGCGGTACACAGGTCGAATCCTCACTCACTTTTTTGGTAAAAGATCAGAAAGTTGCCGTCAAATCGACCGATCATTGCTAGCAGCTGGTAAAACTCATCGTCTATCATGGACACACGTACGGCCGGAGCGCCCATTTAGCCTAGGGAGCGTGTTGCAAATCGACACGCCCGGCCGAGTTGAATCGCATTAGTTTAGGTTAGATTTAGCTCCACGTCGCCCATCGCGTCTGACGTCTTTTTTTCGAAAAGGGGAGTCCCAGCCTCTGCATCGAGTGATGCATATAGCTTTTTATTATCAAACGTTCAAGAGTATAATGTTTACATCTCAACGATCGCGTCTGACGTCTGCCGTCATTGACTACCCGAGAGTTGATTAATTTAACTGATCATCAGATATCGGTAGCTACATAGTCCATCATCCGGTAGCTAGGAAGAGATATTTTCAAAGGAAAAGAAAGAAGAGAGGGTGTAGCTAGTAGGGCCGTTTAGAGGCGAGCGGAAGGACACATCAATATCAGGGCGGAACTGGCCATTAACGGGTCGACACAGCTCGCGATTACCATCGGTCGTACAGCCATGACAGCGTGATTAAGCTCATTATTAATTCGCTATTAGTACTAGCTAGACTAGACTAGACTAGACTGGTGCTACTGTTCGTTTGGTACATGCACATTGGCTAAAATGGCTAATGCTAGCGTGGATCCATGGACCAGCAGCCGGCAAGAAGAAGCCTCTCCAGGAAGCTGGAAGACAATCAGCGATGATACCCAGTAGGGAAGAGATCGGCTCTCGATCGCATGCGACAGGCTAATGGAGTAAATAAATGTTGCGATCGATCGGAATCAAGAGCAATAACTCATGTGCTACGATAAGTAAACAACCCGTACGTGTTGTTTTAGGGGAACCACGTCGATCGATATCTCTTCTTTTTTCGACTTGAGATCGAGTGCCTGATCCAAAACGTCCCGGCCGTGCGTGCGTGTGACGGAGCAGGTGAGGAGACAGCACAGGAGTCGCGCGTGAATTGACGCACCTCCAAGTTTCCAACCAAACAATGTCGCTTAGGTTAATTGGCCACATACTTAGGCCATGTAAATTGTTCAACGCTTAGGTTAGGCGGTTACGTGAAAGAAAAAAGATACTCCCTCCGGTCCTAATTAACTTTCGTGGAGAACCAGCTGTGCTAGTACAAAATTCGTGTACACCTTACGACTGTTTTTCTGGATCGGAGGTAGTACCATAAAATCTAAACTACCAGCTAAGCGCCTTATCTAAGAACGCAAGGCGCTTAATGGGTCGCTAATTGAGGACACAAAAGTGAAAGTTCACGCTAACATCTGTTGCCGGGAATAAATAGAGCGTTAGTGCCTGACGCAATACAAAGCGTCGACGCAAAGACGACCAGGAATTGGGCCTAACTGCCAATATTGTGAGTGTAGCGCCCGTACAAGCGCCTTGCGCTGTATATGCCCTTGCTCATTTCGGGGTTTAAATTTTGAACAGAAACCCCAAAATCAGCTATAAGTGGGATCCCACTTGCACATCCTTATTGCACATCCTTATCGCGCATCGTGACAGTGCTACACTCCAGAATCCTATCAACTTGATATTTTAAGAGAGGATTCACCCTATTAAATATCTAATGCGCAAACAGGATGCAAGCAACAAAGGGATAAAAATAACACGCGATTCATAAATATCATGTGACTTGGTATATCCCTTGTCGTCGAAGAAGTCTCAATGCACCATCGTCGCAAATCTCCATCTTCACGATATTTTGCCATGGCAGGAATTTCCGAATAAATTTTGTCGTAGCAGGAAATCTGCTTGAGCTGCCGTGACAGAGAAATGCCACTTGTCTCTGCCGTGACAGTCTACCGCGGAAGGAATTCTCCTGCCTTTTCGGTTGTGGTAGGGAATCCTGCCGTGGCACCCTTCTTCTTTCTTTTGTGAAGATCCTAAGTAACACCCAAGATCAATCTATTAAGATGCAACTACAAGATTCGATCTAGTACTCACCAACACCTGTAGAGGAAGTAGATATTGATGAAGTCTGATTAATATCCGGGCGGCTAAGACTAACGGTGAGGATTTCGCCGATTCCCCGCTCCCACGATCAAGATCAAAGGTATGATCTTTTCACCGGTATCCACGCGTCCAGAACTTCAACCCGGCAGCACTCCGTCGTTCAGGATGCTATGCCAACGATGAGAGAACAAACTTTCGGCGTAGGTTTAGATTAGATCTATACGAGAGAGAGAGGCGATCTCCAAGGGTGTCCCTCCCAAAGGAGGAGGGCTGGGTATATATAGGTGGAGGGGGAGAGGAGGGCAAACCGACTTGGGAATGGTTTCCCTCCCTAAGTCAGCCGCCGATGGTGGCCAGGGTGGGGCCAAGGGGGGTCAGGCCCCACCCCAACCCTAATCCTAATTCCCCAAACCTTGTGTACGTTGCCCCCAAGGCAAGTGGGGGACAACCCAAGAGAGGGGTGCGGCAGCCTTGATGGACCCCTAGGGCCCATGCGGCAACCCTTTTGTGGGGTTCAGCCCTAGTGCAACCCATTTCCCTCTCCCGGCACTTCTCCCCTCTTCCGGTGTTTGTCCAAAAACCTCCAGTCACAATTTTCTCATATATAAAATTTTGGAATTAATCCGACATCGTTAGAAACTATTTCTATGATCCCGTGACATCTCATCTCCGTTTATTTAATTCCAGAAACACTTCCAAGGTCTCTCCGACATATGCCTTCTCAGTAAATGCTCGGAACACTTTCGAAGTCTCAGCAAAACTATTTCGATAACATTGGATCGTTTCCGATAATTCCCATATCTACTTACAATACAAATAATTCTCAATAATAGGTTAAAACACTTTAAGCGTGTGACCTAGTAGGTTCGGTAATGCACATACATGCTCGCAAAACCTTCCGTTCAATAACCAACAGCGAGCCGTCGACGCCCATGATAATTCCCATGCATACACGAATATAGAGTGGATCTTTTGTTTTTCATATTGCTAATCGCTTTGCTTCACGATACTAGTGATATCCCGAGGTGAGATGTTGGTATCCATGTTGTCATAACTCTTCGATCGCTATACGTGCACCAGTTATCCTCGTACTGATATGACTCTCTTTTCTCATACGTATTCAGATATCCTCGTGATTATTATTACGCTCTGTCTGGACAGACGATCGGGTAATATCGTAATACTGAGGGGGTCCGGAGTATATATCTCCATCATCAGGAGGAGCAAGATCCCAATCTTGAACTATCCAAGTTCCTTGCAAACTTTAAGATATATCGTCCAGTTATGGAATAACTTAGTTGATAATCAAAGCATAACTTTCAAGTATGTGGTCACTAGACATTCTCATGGTATAAGGACTTATGCAAATGACAATGTGATAACAAAATTGCTATCAACAAAATACAATATATAACATAGCAACAAATCATATGGTTGGGTCGGTTTGGTACCATTGTTAAGCTAACAATGTACTGTCAGAGTTGTTGGCAACCCTGTTATGATAAAAATAGCCCATGATCAGGAAAACGTGATCATCACACAACATATGAGCTAGTCTTAAATGCTAGACTAGGAACATTATCTCTCTACATGTGCTTGTGAGTTTTCCTATGAATATGTATTTAAGTGTCACAACAGTTATATTATAAATATATAAACATTAATAATTAACCTGAGATAAATAATAACATATTATTGTTGCGTCTAGAGCGTATCTCCTTCACTTCTAAGCATTTTGGCCAAACAGTCAGAATCAAATAAAAATGTTGTTTATTTGACATTTAAAGTCCCGACCATTACTTGTTTTTAATGTATTCATAGCAAGTGGAGTTCAAATCATATAGTTATGTACATTCAAATACAAATATCCAATCCAACCTGTCATAGGCTTATCAGGGTCAATTTTAATCATATCTTCTTGTTTTTATCAATGTTGGGGATATCGCTTATCAGGAAATTATCGGTCGACCCAAGATAAGGGGTAAATCGGCCCGTTTATCGGCATATCGGCCTATTTATCGGGTGATTTATCTTATCGGTCAGACACCGGTAAGCGATAAATTGGCCGGTTTATCGGAACATCGGAAGATATCTTGAACAGTGATTTTATAGCTCCATAATATTTATACCTTTAATGAACAGATTTTGACAGGTAAAAAACAAGTTTATCTACAACATGTTCAAACATAATAGCAAAGCCTTTAGTAAAAAGTTAAAGAAACATTCACCAAAAAATGTGCCTGAACTGCTATATTATATTTGTTTTTTTTTTTGGAATTTTGGAATCACAATAATCACAACTCAACTAATACTGCTTAGATCTAGATTCGTAGCTAAAAGATCATAAAACAATAATATTAAATATTTCTTAATTAAATCCTAGAAAACGTGATAAATTATGCAGGTAGTCTATAGGGCCAAGCTACTTTTTATTCTTTCCTATTTGATAGATTGCAGCTTTAATTTCTTCTTCCACAAAAGGTTTGCATAAATCTCATTTCAAGCTGAGTGATTTTATCATTGTTAGTCCACAGGTCAAAATCAAGATGAAAATGGTCATTAATAGAATATCCAAAGAAATGATTGTAACAGCTAGTTGATTGTCAAGAATTTTATCATCACTTTTATGACGTCCACACCTTATTCAGACTAGAAATATAGTTGTTTTTTCTCATTTTTTCATTAGCAACTTTGTGAAAACACTTAGCATTTTTGCGCCTTTTAAAATCCATTTTTTGTTAGATCTACTCAACCAATATAATTCATTAGCATACAGAATTTCAAGCATCTCTCTGTACATTTTTCTCTCAATTTGAATTGTCCAAAATGTAAGAATTTAGTTTCCTCAATAGCTTCCAAATCCCCAAGACATAATGATTTTTCCTTTTCCCTGTTTAGATCTTCTCCTCTAACAGTTATGCCCCAACATTTTAATATCTCTCTTCCAATTTTTAAACCTAAGAAATCAACAAAAAATCTTTGCTAACCATGTGTAAATTCCAGGTTTATTCAAATCTCGTAAGGAAATCCGGATTTGATAGCTAAAAAGCTAAAACCGAAAAGTTTTCCATTTGCAACAAGTTCACCATGTAGGTTCCAGATACCCCTTTAGTAATTTTAGGTACCATGGCCAAAGGAACACCAATTCTTACTCACTATAACTCTATCAAACTTTACGTGCATATGTATGTTGCCTTGTTTGTACGTACTACGTACTCACCATGCATGTATGGTTGGTAACCCCCAAGTGCAGAAAATTGTTGTAGCAAATTTCGATAAGTATTGATTATCGAATCCATGAAGAACTGAAGGTAAACTATCTATTTTCTCGGCACTGTAACCCACTTAGATGATCGTTTGTGCACAACAATAAAGTACATGATGCAATGTTCTTTTATTTACTTAATACTAATAGCTAGAAAAATACCATTCCATGCACTAGTTACTTCACTTCACATCTTAGTGCGGGTGTGGCTGTGGTGATGCGGTTTTTTTTTATCGTTGTGGTTGATGGTGTGTTGTCTTGTGTTGTTGTGCCATGCTTCACCGTGTGTTGTTGTCATGTTGTCCTTGCTTGTTGTTGTTTGGTATTCAGATCTGGTTTCTCTTATAAACCGAGCTATTTTTCTTATTAATATCAATGAAATGCAACGGTGTGTGCTTTTCGTAGAAAACAAGTATAGTACGAGCTAGATTGCATCAGTTTGGGACAATTTTGTATTTGAAGAAATTATGTATTACCATTGGGTACATATATATGACAGTTTATTTAATTTCTTAGAGTTTGCCATGGCGAGGGAGACGAGACGACATCTTGAACGGTGACAGAGATGAGGCTAAGGCGGGAAGAGATCGAACGGCAGCGGAGGGCAACTTTTTCGTGAGTGAGACATGGTCATGAGGGTGGTGGCTTGCGAGGGAGGCTGCAAGAGAGAGGGGCACATGATTTTTGCGGGTTTTAACCATCCATGTTGTCCAATGAACCTCGAGATAGGGCGATTCCCTTTTGACCATGGCTGAGAGGCTTTTTTTAGGATTGAGGTGAGCTTATCGCCTACCAAAAAATAGGTAATATTGGTATGGGAGGGAATATCTGAGTATATACGCGAACACACCCTATAAACTGAACACTATGCCTAGAACACTGTTCTAGGCATCCATGCAGGGGCGGAGCCAGGATTTGACAATAGGGGGGGCGAGGCGAAGTTAGAATTTTTTTGTGTCAGTCTTTTAAATTTGCCCGTGGCATGTCTGTTGCTAAGAGTTTTTTCTACTCGTTAAGCGGATTAGTATAAAATCAATTGTGTTATTCTTCTACATTTGCCCTGTGGCATGGTCCAATGCCAAGAGTTTTTATCTACTTGTTAAACGTATTAGTATAAAGTCATTGGTGTCATGTTATATCCCAGCTCCGCCCCTTGGCGAAGAAGACAACGATATAGCTCAACCTTTTTCAAAAAATGCATAGCTCATATAACACATCAATATATAATTACGTCTTAAAAGCAACACAAAGTAGAGGGTGTCACAAAAATCGTTCGATCAAAATGAATTGGTTTTATAATTAACCAAGCAAAACATAAGTTGGACAAACTAAAACAACTTGATGGTAAACAAATAAATAAGATTTGCAATTCTCAAATGATTAATTAAATAATTTCTCTCTAATCAGCAGCTATGTCATCAATTACAAAGAAGCCCTAGCTATTGTACATCATACCTTACGTCCTTAATCAGTTGATTAGATCTAACTAGTTGACTGGAGAGCGGCCGCCGGCCGCCGGAAGCCTGGAAGGCCATGGCCGCCGGGTGTCACAGCAGATTAGATCGAAAGGTAGGGACTGTGGTGAGCGGCGGCGGCGGCGAGGCTAGTCCATTCTCCATCGTGAAGATGAGAGGCCACGATCAAAAGGAAAAGATCGTTTTTCTAAGACTCACGTACGTTAGCAAGCTACTGGATTACCAGATGTTAGCTTAGGAGATGTGGGTTTGTGGATGCTGGCCTCGTGGGCTTGTGGGATACTGGACAGGGGTCACGCATGGTTATTCTCTTTTGGCACTTAGGCCTGTAAATGAACCCAGCACAAATAAATAGGTATACAGGTTCCTGGTGAAATCCATTGAGGGGGGCCGATGGTTGGGGGGGGGGGGGGGGGGGGGGGGTTTGACCCCTGCTAGCCCCCCCCTGGATCCGCCCCTGCATCCATGTTGTCCGGTGATCGATAGTGTGGTTCCCTCTTGACCTTGGCTGAGAAGATTTTGAGGATTGAGGTGGGCTTATGGCCTGTCGAGAAATAGGTAATATTTGTATGGGGAGGGAATATTTGAGTAGATACGCGAACATACTCAATAGATTGAACACAATCCTAGCCATCTTCTCCATCCTCACAGACATGTCTCATTTGCTATTAAATGTGTAATTAAAAAGAGTTTTTGCAACAAAAATCCCCGCTTGACGGCATGCATATCTACAGTTAAATAAACAATATCTCTAAGTACTTTTGGTCCATTTATTAGGTAGCAATATATAGCTTGAAATGCAAAGTCAACAGCCGTTGTTCTCCTAGGAGGACTTATGCCATCCATTATTTCCAAAACAACTATTTGTATTAATTATTCTAGTCTCCATCTTAGCTTTAGGCTGTTGAAGGGAAAAAGCAGGGGACAGATTTGCACAGGATCGAACACTACAACCGAACTGCAGAATCATATGCATGCGCATTTCTTTATCTTTCTCGGGAACAAGTCAAAAAGCTGTTCCATTGCCTGCTTTCTTCTCTCCAGCATAGCGAGCTTCTTCGGCTGGCTAAATCACTAGTACTGCTAAAGCTAAAGCCATCTTTCCCCTTGTGAAGCTTTAAATTAACACCTCAATTTATCCAAACAATCTTGAACATGAAAAGCAGACGGCTAGCACAGACACATCGATCGACCGTTCCCGTTGCTGTTATTGTTGTTGCTACTAGGTTTTTTCTTTTAACTGTTGGACTGTTGCAGTGGTTGCCGCGGTGGTTATGCTGCCTCATGATGGTTTACCAGCGAGGCCGTACGTGATGCAGAGCGCGCGGATCAGTTCGGTTTCGCCTGTGCTTTTCCGGGAGATTTTTAAGGTCGTGTGTCATGGCTCCGGACGTTGGCCCCTCTCCTTTCTCGCTGCCTCTTCTGCGCACCCTTCCCAATCCCTCTCGTCTCTTCCTCCTCTCTCTCTTCCCCCTTGCCGTCTGTCGTGGCCCACGGGCTCCTTGGCGTTTCTCTCTCAAGGTTTGGTGGCACTTCACTAATCCCACTAGCTAAGCCAGGCAGCAGCTAGGCAGTGTGATCGATCAGCAGGGAAGCTATATATAACCACCTCCCGTTCGTTGCAATTGTTTCCTTGTACCCCATCACCAGCAACAACTTCATTCCTCAGTCGATTGGATCATCTCATCTCCCCGCCGCTGCTCCTTCCTCAATTTCATCAATGGCGGCTAGCCCTATAGGCTGTAGCTCCTAGGTGGAGCATTGCACTCAGCTACAGTTTCTCCTTGTCCTATAAATTCTTCGATAGTTTTGACCAGAGAGAGAGAGAGAGAGCTAAAGCACGCACGCTCGTACCGTGACCGTGTGAACTGACCGACTGAGATTCGACCATGAGCATCTCGGTGAACGGGCAGTCGGTGGTGCCGCCGGGGTTCCGGTTCCACCCGACGGAGGAGGAGCTGCTGACCTACTACCTCGCCAAGAAGGTCGCCTCCCAGCGCATCGACCTCGACGTCATCCCCGACGTGGACCTCAACAAGCTGGAGCCATGGGACATCCAAGGTTCGTTCACTACTTGTGCCACAATGCTAGCTTGCATAAGCACTCGATCGTGTGATGATCAAACTGGCCATGGATGGATGGATTGCAGAGCGGTGCAGGATCGGGACGGGGCCGCAGAACGACTGGTACCTGTTCAGCCACAAGGACAAGAAGTACCCGACGGGGACGCGCACCAACCGGGCCACGGCGGCCGGCTTCTGGAAGGCCACCGGCCGGGACAAGGCCATCTACTCCGCCGCCGGCTCCGGCCGCATCGGCATGCGCAAGACGCTCGTCTTCTACAAGGGCCGCGCGCCCCACGGCCACAAGTCCGACTGGATCATGCACGAGTACCGCCTCGACGACGTCGCCGCCCACCCCGCCGCCGCCGCCGACGTCCCCTACTACTCCGGCGCCTCGTCCCCGGTACGTACGCACATACGTCCTCGTCCTCGTCGCCATACTAGTACGTACGTACCTAGAGTTTGCATGCACGCCGGTCGCCGGCCGGCCGGCCAACAGGGATCGATGGAGATAGCCACTAGTGAGTGGTGCATGTGATTAACGTACGCACGTACGTGTATGCGTATCTATGTACACGTGGCACCCGACCGTAGACGACAGAGGCTAGTGAAGATTGTGCTCGGGTGGTGGTTGGCTATGGGGACACACACACGTGACATGATCGCATGGTTTATTTGCTGCGAGTGAGTGGGAGCTGGGATTTCTTTTCGACGGGTCGACGTCAGGAAAAGAAGGTAGTGGGTAGTAGGTTCAGTACTTGTGAAGGAACAAAGGCTAGCTAGGCTGGGCCGGCGAAACGAACTGCAAGCGTGATCGTTGAGGCGATGGTTAGGTGCACGCGGCCACTTTGGGGTCAAGCCAGGCCAAGAATCTGGTACTGCACCAGCAAGATCGCCCTACAACCCAACCCTACCACGTACTACCAAGGGAATGCTATAGAATAGTAGACCTTTGTACGCGGAGACACTGGCATATGACAAACAAACCTCCATTATCGTCCTCTTCCTTTTTGGGAGGTCAAACACTACATGCATGGATGCATGCATTTGGATCTAGAGTTGGAGAGCTTTTGAGCTGGCTCATCAGGTAGCTAGTAAAGTAATTGTGCTCTTTTCGTTTAAATAGAAACTGGCATAATTGATTTGCCTTTTACTACCAAAAAATCAACACCATGCATGCATCACAATGTGGAATAATCTAACCAAGACAATAATTAACTTACCTGTTACTACAAAAAAAAAACAACGCCATGCATGCATCACAATGCGGATTAATCTAACCAAGACAATAATTGCATGCGATTAGTTAAGCACGTCGCATCCACTTGATTATCTCTCATGACTTTTGGCTCTTCCTACCGATCGATTATACAGTATCTCATACGAGTTACTACCGTTGCGTATGAGCAGATACGCGCGGTGGCCGGGGAGCAGTCGTCGGCGCAGGAGGACGGGTGGGTGATCTGCAGGGTGTTCAAGAAGAAGCACCTCGTCGCGAACCACCAAGCTGCCAGGGCAGCGCGCCGCCGCAGCCGTGTCCAAGCTGGCCGGCGGGGCCGTCATGGAACGCAGCCCGAGCAACTGCTCGTCCACAGTGACCACCGTCAGCGAGCACGCCAAGGCGACCCAGATGCAGCAGCAGCAGCAGCTCTGCACTACTCCGCAGCGACGACGCCCTCGACCACATCCTCAACCACTACATGGAGCGCTCCACCACTGCAAGCAGGAGACGAAGCCTTCGTTCAACTCGGCCCTCGATCACCTCACCAACACCACAGGAGGCACTCTGTACGAGAGGTTCATGAAGCTCCCGCCGCTTGAGCACGTCGTCTCCGGCGGTCTCCTACCGCCGACGAACCAGGCCGAGTACGGTGGCGGCGCGTCAGGGAATAATATCGGCGCCGACTGGGACACGCTCGACCGGCTCGCGGCGTACGAGCTCTCAGATGCGTCGACCAAGACGAACGGTGCCATGGCCTTCTTCGTCGACGAGCACGGCGGCGGCGGCACCGCCTTCTCCGGAGACGGCGACCTGTGGAGCCTGGCACGGTCGGTCTCGTCGGCGCTTCACGCGGACTTGACGACGATGAATAATTAAAGTGTGATGATTAATTAATTGCCAAGTGTTTTAGTGTGAGACGTCATGCCGCATGCATGCACGTACGCACTACTAGCACTAACTCGATCTCTCTACGTCCATGCATGGCCGGTATTGTACGTGAATAATTCCTAGGGAGACAATTGAAGCCGACGACCTACGTAAGACGCAAGATCGGAGGAGCATGACAGCAAACAACATACAGAGTTCAAAAGGACGTACGGCGTGGTAGGAGAGGAGACATATATGTATTGTTAATTAATATGGAGTATATGTATACCTATAGCTTATACTCTATACTACTATTAAAAGAGCAAACTTGTGTTGAGCTGTGTCTTTAAATCTGGACCTCAATATCCGATCAAACGGCCCAGATCGTTCCAATGTTTGACAACTCAACATTGTCCGTTTTGGACCGTTTTGTCCTCCCACCAATCACAAAATATGACCAAATTGCCACCACCTTTTCGTTTTGCGGTTAATTACAAAGATTGCCACCAATTAAAAAGAAAAGAAGCGGCGAGAAGTCCACTTTACCCCCTGAACTTGTCGTCGGGTTCAGTTTACAACCCTGCACTCTTAATTGGTTCAATGTTCAACCCCATACTATGAAAACCGGTCAGAATTAGACCTTTCACCATTTGGACTAATTTTTAGCCGGTTTTTTCTCCACGTCAGCGTTTTTCTGTATACCATACGCAGTACATGTACTCTCCCTCCAGAGCACATATTCCCTTGTACCTCCCTGCAACTAGGCAATGTTCTGTTCGAGTTGACTTCGCCGGCGAGAAAATGGCGATTCCGGAGGAGCGCCTCCGCCGGGGAGAAAACACCTAGCGCCGCCCGCCCTCAGCAAAGCCTCCGCCCTCCACATCCCCTTCGTGCCCAGCCTGCAACCAACTCGGGGCGGCCACCATGGAGCGTGGCGAGTCGACGGGGAGGCGCTCCTATTCCGGCGCGAGGAAGATACATCACAGGGGAGAGGAAGCTCAGGCGAGGGTGAGGCGCTGGGTCGCCCTGATCCGGCTGCATCGCCGTGGTGAACTTGACTGTTGTATGTAGCTGTTGTATGTAGGGAGAGGTGAGGTGCTGGGCTGTGTAGCGCTGCAGCCTGGGATTCGATTCCCCATTGCTGCTGCTGCAGTTGGCCTACTATGATGAGAGATAAACGTGTTGGTTCTTGCTAATTAAGGGAGGAAGTGAGACAGATTGAGAATTAGAACGACGCCTGCTAATGACGGCGTCCTGGACATGGACGGGTCAGAGGAAAGAGGCGGCCTAGGTAGGGGCCGGCGGCGATCAGGCAAGGATCGGCGGCGGTGTGATCTTGCTTATCTGGTAGCACTGCGATCTGTGCTGTCTGGCGGCGCCGTGATCTGGGGACGAGGGCCAGATCGTACCTGCCTTACTCACGTGAAAAGACAAGGACGGGAGACGAGGCTGATCGGGCCTCTTGCTGGCGCATGCATGTACGAGGAAACGTACACAAATACATGTAGTTGGTACGGAAAACGCTGACATGGAGAAAAAAACGCTAAAAATTAGTCCAAATGGTGAAAGGTCTAATTCTGACCGGTTTTCATAGTATGGGGTTGAAGATTGAACCAATTAAGAGTGTAGGGTTGTAAACTGAACCTGACGACAAGTTCAGGGGGGTAAAGTGGACTTCTCTCAAAGAAGCGTCGGCAACTCGAGCTTAACTTCGTCTCGGACTGCGCGACAGCGCGAGCACGGCCATGGTTCTGACAGTGGAGAACCTGATGGCCACGGCGGCGTTGCGGAGGTTATGCATGGCTGGGAGCAGCGCGGCGGCGAGGGCGGCGTCCCCGCACTCGAGCACCTCGTTGCCGACCGCGACGACGGAGATGGCCGAGGCCAGGACGAACGGGAGCACGTTGCCGGCGAGCCGGCGGCCGGGTATAGGACTCAGAGGCGGCGTCGCCCAGGGCGCGGGCGTGCCGAGTCCGACGAACTCGCTCTCGCGCCAGCGCCAGCTAGAACGCGCGAGGGCCGGCCCCGACGGACTCGAGGCTACCTCGCCGCACGGCTGTTAGGTCGATCTCCAATAGGAACTCACAACGGCATCACCGTCGCCATCTTCGACAGCGCCCATGCCGCCCGGCAGCACAAGGTCACCTTCATGGACGGCGCCCTCGCAGCCCGGCAGCACCGTCGTCTTGCTGGACGGCTCCCTCGCCGCCCTGCACCGCGCCTGGGAAGTAACGACGGAGGAGCAAGCGGTGGCGACTACATGACAGTGCTGGGACGGTTTCAACTGCTCCGACGAGGACGACATGGCGGCGCCTGCGTCTGGAGTTTCACCACAGCATTCAAGTAACCGCTGCCTGCGCTGCTGATGTCTGCCGCCCTCGATCTGTATCATTGTCAGACTCGAGTTCGCGTCTCCGTGCTCCTCCCGCACCGGCGCTGGACACTCCGGCTACCAATCAGGTCAGGATGGTATTTTGGTAAGGTAATCAATTAGACATGCATGTTTGTTTGGGAACTGTAGATTCGTGTTGTAACTCGATTAGCGGGTGCATCGCTGAAGTCTGAATCACTCCTAGGTTGACGACTGTAGACAGGGCCGTACTACCTACATCCAGATTCCCTTGTTTAATTGAAGAGAAAATTTGATAATCGCACAGTTTTATGATTATGGCCTGACGTTAATGGGTTATATATGCAATTGCTCAGTGCCTTTCCTTTCATAAGAACTCAAATTATTTCTATTTCTTGTGTTAATACTTTCGCTTCTCAAATTATGATGAACTGTCCGTGCTAGAAGCCTACTTGTGTTTGTGGATTATTTTTACATGAGCTCGCTGCGTACGCCTGTTTTCGTTCAAATTGATTGCTTTTGCTACATGTACTAGAACGCCGCCCCCATTATTAAAAGCCCCTTTTCATTTTAACTCCGAGACAAGTATATCAGCATGCTTTAGAAAGGTTTTCGTAAAACGATTTTAAATTGGTTTAAGAAAACTTTGCATACACACGTAAAATTGGTGCATTTGTGGAGACGTGTGATGCACGTACATGCCAACTAGTATATGTAAAGCATAGTAATATATATGTACTCATTAATTTGGCTAGTAGTGTTGAGGTCGTTTGTCGTTTCTCTTCTCTCTTCTCTTGGCTTCAGGCCTTCTTGTAAGACTTTTGGCCATTAATTTGGCTTTTCTTTCTATCTAATTTTACACATGCAGTACTCCTGCATGGTTCTAAAAAAAACCATTTCGATCAGACATAAAGATGTGATCACCGTGTGCATTATTGTGATGGATCCATCGATGATCAGCAAACATCATGCAATTCAATTATTTTTATGGTGTGGTTTGACGGACGAATGGAGACGGATCGTATGATGTCTCGATCCCGGTCGCGCGTGCCACACGTACGAGCACACTTTTAGCTATATATGGGGGTAGATGGGTCGTCAGATTGATGTGAGGTCAGACCATCAAGCACTGCTTTTAGCTATATATATATACAAAAATCTCTCGCCGAGTACGTCGCTTGTTGAAATATTGTGTGCGGTGCAGCAGCTATAGCCCTCGTGCCACACGTACGAGCATATATACTTTTATCGCCTTGTCGCGGTCAATTAGTGCTGTAAAAATCTTAGGCGATCTTGGTTTTGTCTTTTGTCGACAACTTTAGCTTGGCCATTAATTTTTGTATGTGCCGCTTGCTCCAGGGAGGATATTCGTGAGCCTGTCACACGTGTGTATTAAATAATTAAATTCATGCTAACCTTGAGGAATTGGTCGACGCATGCATATATATGGTTTTATTTGCTAATTTTGGAGAAATTTATTATGTTGCAGATATGAGTACATATGTGTGCGTGCTTGAGGGCATGCATGCATGAGCATTTGGTGATAGTGGCATGCATTTTTTGCAGCCATGCATGGTGGAGACCGAGAGAGTGGAAATATTGATGAATTCGCCGAGGAGTGCTGTCGATGTAAAGTCACCCAGAGCCAGGGTATATATTTTTTAGACCACCCAACCAATATTGCATAAGAGAGTTTCAAAATTCTTGGTAAAAGAGTGACATATACCTACCAACACCTAGTATTATTTATTTATTTTATTTTGCATTCAAGAAGCCTCTTTTCGGTGGACAGACGAAGACTCCTATTTGTCCCGGCCATACACATACTCCCTCCGTTCGGATTTAATTGACACACATTTGGTTACACATAGATGTATCTAGACACTAAACAAGTATAGATACATCCATATTTAGACAAGACCAAGTCAATTAATTTGGAACGGAGGGAGTAATAATTAATGTCCCCATGCATGTACGAGGTCTGTGTAGATATTTTCTTTTTGCAGAATCTTGGTATTTGACCTATACTTTTTCTTAAAAGTAGGTATACTAAAGGGCCGTCTCCACAAATTTGGAGGCCAGAACAAAATGTAAAATGAGGCTGAAGCGGCGGCCGGTCTGCGGCTCCGGGGCACCGGAGCGGTGGCTCCGGGCAAGGCGGTGGCGGCCTTCTCCATGCCAGGGAGGGTTGGCCAAGAGGTGGCTCTGGATGGCGGCGCTTAGCGGCGTCGGTGTCCTATGGGAGGCGACGGTTAGTCGCCCCCGTTGCGGTGTGAGAGGCGCAGGAAGGCGGTGGTTGTGGTATTTAGTTCCGAGGGTGGTGGCGGCTACCCGGGTTCACTCTGGTTGCTATGGTGACTATCTCGCGGGCAGCGGTGATGATCCGGACGGCGACGTCATCGTCGCGGCGTCGTGGAGCCTAGGCGTGGCGGCGCGGCGGGTGCCGGGCACGGCTGCCTAATTCCGCTGGCTTGGACGACGGACGCCGTAACTCTTCGCGTTGATCGTCGGCTAAGCTTTGAGGGAGCCCGTCGGACTTCGGCTTGACGTGGCACCCGGATGCCAGGGCGGCAACCCCAGATGACGGTTTCTCTTCATCGTGCAGAGCTAGGACGTGGCTCTGCGGGAGGCGGATCTGGGCCCCGGCGTCTAGTTCTGCTTGTGGCCTCAGATCGTTGGGTGTGTGGGGCTAGTGAGCTGTGTGCGGGTTTGCGGTGGCGTTTTGACCGGTCCCCGAGGGGCAGGTGTGTGGTCTGCGAGTCATCGTCGTGCGAAAGCATTGACTTGGCTTCCGGCTAGGACCGACGGCGGCGACGTCCTGGGGCGTTGTGTCTTCTTGAAGGCGTCGTCATGGCGGTTTTCTCGCTCCTCCGCCCGGGTTTTTCCTGGGGAAACCCCATAGCCCACACGGGATCGGGCGAGGGTGGTGCTTTTGTGTCGCTTACCTCTTGGGGCCTAGCCTTGCATGTTCCGCCGGCAAGAGGGACCAGTGGAGGGGTGGGTGGTTGGCGGCGGTGACCTGGTGGGCAACCTTGACTACGGAGGACAGGCAGACGCGACTCTGGGTTTGGTGAGCTCCGGGTGAAAAAAAACTGCATCGGCCTCGGTTGTTGTCGGTAATGGCGGAGCTCTCGGTCCCCCTCCTTGGAGACATCGTTGTGGAGCCCTTTGCCTCCCATGTCGGTGCGTCGCTTGTTCGTCTGGTCGACGTTCTCTATTTTTCGTCATCAGCCAGGTGGTGCACGGCCCTGGGGCCGACATGGATGTCGGAGCGGCGACTCCGGTACCGCCTCCGCCTTGTTGCGTTAAGGTGTTTGAGTGTCGGCTTTAATCGTTTGGGCGACTTGGTTGTCGACTCGTGTGGGTACACGGCCTTGGGGCTAGCGTGGGTGTGGGTGCGGCTACTCCGGAGGTTTTTCTCTGCCGTGTCGCGTTGAGCTCGCATCCGCCGTGTTGCGTTGCGGTGTTGGTGTGTTGGCTTTGGTTGCTAGAGTTACATGGTCGTAGACTCGTGTTGGGGGTGTGGCCTTGGGGCCGGTGTGGTGCGTTGTGTTGTATGGTTTTTGGCCAGTTTTTCTTATAAATTGTCCAACTCTTTGTGACTTAATCAATCAAAGGCATTGCCTAGGTTCAAGTTTTTTTTTTGAGAATTGATGTAACTTAAGTATAATTTCACTTAATTAGGTAACTCTATTGATGAATTGATCGACTCGTGACTTGGTCGTTTGATGCGTTAATGGAGAATTTTTTTTTTTTGAATTTTTCATACTTGTATTCATACGTAGAGGAAAACAATACAAGGCCATACAAGCAAAGGAAAAACAAGGAGGATACAGAGAGCAGCACTGCTGCGACACGCCGTCTACCACCTCGAGGAACCCTAGCCAGCTCGATCTCCACCGCCGGAGATGACGAAGAAAGCAGCTAGCCGGAGACCTGCACCCTGGAGCGGAAGAGCTCCAAGCCCGGAGGCGTAGAAGAGCCGCATCGACCACCAGCTCCGTAGAGCTGGATCTGAAGGCAGAGATCGTCCGTCGGCCGGGGACACGCCCCAAGCATCTTCGCGCCGGATCTGGGGCCAGCGCCGCCCCACTTCACCGGAAGTGGCCAGATCCACCGCTGCACACCACTTCCCCGCACAGCAGCCGCCTCGCACCACCACCACCGGCCTCCTGCACACTCGTCACCGAACTGCCGCTGAAGCCGGAGAAGACTTTGTCCTTGAGCAATTGGTAGGCAGCCAGGCAGGGTGTCGACAGTCGGGGCGAGTGAACAAGATATTTCATTTTAATAGTTTAATTTTTACCTGACTACATATAAGTTATATGATTCCGTAATCTCATCGGAGATTATCCAAGAAGGTGACACAATTCCGGTTTTCATTTTTTTAACAGAGTCGATAGCTAGACATTAAAGCAAAAAATCAGATTTGTAAGGACACGGATGTCGCCTAGAACGGGATGAATAGGCGATTAAAATTAGGTTTAGGCTTGAATAAATACGGAATAAAAAAGCGTTTAATTTATCAAGCATAAAACCTAAACAAGATAGGTTCACCTATGTGCACCAACAACTTATGCTAAGCAAGATAAGCAACTATGTGAAAGCAAGATATATATAACTTCGAGCTCGATGGCCATCACAAAGTAAGTTGCATAAGTAAGGAGCTCGGTTATAAAAATACAGTCACTTGGAGACGATGATTTATCCCGAAGTTCACTTCCCAATGGAAGCTACTAGTCTTCGTTGGAGCGGTGCGGAGTCACAAAGTGATCCCCGAATAGTCGTCAATGGCACACCGTAATCTCCTTCGTGCCCCCACCAAACCCGTACAAGGATGCGGCACACTCAACAAATCAATTGGAGGATCCCACCGTGTCGTGGTGGTGTCATGGCAGATGCCATAGGATGGCTTAAGTTGTGGGCTCGCTAGGACGTTGGGGGATCCGGGGAGGGTTTGCGCGCTCACGAAGCACGCATGGAGAACAACCAAGAACTCGCAAGAACAAACAAGAACAAGCAGAACCAAGAAGAAGCAAAGAACACCACGATGTACCCTGCTTCGGGGCCCTCTTGTGGAGGTAACACCTACTGCAGCACTAGCCTACTCTCTTTATATCTCAAGTGGTTACAAGTACAGAGTGCTCCTTGAGCTGTATGAAGAACAATGGTGGGAGCTCTAGGAAGAGGATGGAGCTTGGGGGGGATAATGCCTTTCTCTTTTGCCGTTCTCTCCTCCTCCTATGTGTTGCCCGTCCTCCCCTCTACTGGAGGATTTGGTAGCTTACTTATACACTAACCGAATTACCATTTTTCCCCTGGCTGGAAGTGATAATGGCATGGACAAGAGGAACAGGACAAGCCCCTGCCCCTGTCAACCCAACGGCCGGACTGTCAGGCCCTAGCAGGCCTATCTTGCCACTTTGGGCAATGGCAGGTGTAGCCCACCGGGTCTCGGTCATATCCTCTTTCCCGAATTGGCCGGGTCAGCTCCTAGGTTGCTGCGCTCCCAGGATCCCGTGCCTGACCTGGCCGTCAAGTCCCTAGCAGGCCTATCTTGCCACTTT